>CAJQUW010014897.1:72500-84439 GCA_907163375.1 Prostheceraeus crozeri
TCGAATTTACAGGATTTGTAGGATGACGATAATCTTTTAAAACTGGTACATGCTCTATCTTATAATCATTCAACATATTTTTTTTTATTTTTATTAACAAAAAATTTATAAGAAAAAATTGTTCGATCACTCCTCGAAAATATTTTCTATAACTCTTTCACTCCTCGAAAATATTTTCTATAACTCTTTCATGAATTTTTTTATCAATATTAATTGTGATAAATCCATAATCTTTTGACCAAGCATTGTTACACGATTGTTTAAATTCATCTTTATTTCTTACACATAAATCTCTTAACAAATCACTTAAGTTTCTTGCATTTATTTCAAATAGTATAAATATATTTGCATTCTTTCTAATAACACTTCCGTCTAATGAATACATACTTTGTGTTAAATAAAATACACTACAGTTATTATGTCTACCTCTTGTGAAATAATTTCTCTGAACTGACTGATTTCTATCATTAACACAATCATCAAAAATTACACAATGTTTCATTGTTTTATCTAGTTTACTAGGATCTTGCATATTACCACTATCATCTATTAATTGTATTTTTATATGCTTATTTTTATTAGATTCTACTAACTGATTATTTTTTGTTGCTTCTTCACACCACGAACTTATTTCTTCTTCATCTTCAGATTTTTCATATTCTTTGAATAATGAAGCAATTGCTGTTTTTTTAAGATTATTTTCAAATCCATATTTTAAAAATTGATAGACGGGTTGTTCTGCTGTTGTTGTATAAATTATAAGATTGTTATAATCCAAAAAATTTGGAGTCGTTAAAATTTTAAATAATAGATATGTTTTTCCACATCCTGATCTTCCACAAATAACTGACAAAACTTTATTAGATAAATTTGGATGATGATTAAATTTAAGTTTTTTTTTATTTAATGGAGGTAGTTCACTCATTTTTTAATAAAAAAATTTATTTTTATTTTTTTTATTTTTTGTTTCTAAAGAAGAAGAAAATTAAACTTCTCTAGCTTCGCGTGGGAGTTTATACCTCCCGAACCAAAAGATCTATCATAATCTCTTCACCTCCAAAATTTATTTCTTGTCCTTTTTCATCAGTGATTCTAATGTTAATGTTGTTAATAGTTTTTCTTGTAATAGGAAAATATATTAATGTTTGTGGAAATACATTTAATCTATAACCAATGGGTACAGTAAAAGCTGGAAAACTGAATATTAAATTTGATAATTTACCATTTATATATCCTCCTTCAATAATGTCACAATGTACAACAATTGAATTTATTTCAGTTATTTTTGGAATCTTCTCACCTAAATGATAACCTTGACTATAGGTTTGTTTATTAAATCCTAATAGCTTTGACAATGATCTATCATGATTAAAATCAACTTGATGATTTTCGTCTAAAGTAAGAGAAAATTTATTAACTGCCGGTTCAACTGCAAAATGTAATTGTTTCTTATCTTTAAATGGTATACCTAAATGTCTCTTAATTTCATTTGATATTGTTTCAACTTCGTAAGAACCAGGAAGAAAAGTTAATATTTTCCATGTTTTGCCTTTATCAGTAGAATATCTAAATTGATCATTCACATCTTTGATAACGTTTTGAATAGTGTTAAATGTGGAGAAACTAGTCAATGCAATTTGATAATTTTTATTTTGTTCCAAATGTAGAATGGGTTCTAAATTACAAGTGTGTGATGAAGTAGTTGTTATAATTTTTAACGTCGTACTAAATTTTGATGAACCCAAAATCTCTGTCAAATTTTCTAAATGATTATTAATTTTGTCTAAATCTGCTGAACACATTTTTAAACTAAAAAAATTAAATAAATATTATAGATAAAAATCGTAGATAAAAATCATAGATAAAAATCATAGATAAAAATCATAAATAAAAATCATAGATAAAAATTAGAAACAACATATTTCAGCTACACTTTTATAATCCTCTTCATTTAGAATCTTCTTTTCTAACAGTCTTTTCAATATAGCATGAATTTCATTGAAACTAGAATTATGTCCTTCTTTTATTGCAGATATTAAAATATTTAATCTATTTAGTAATTCTTGTGGATCATCTGGTAAAAATATGGTTGTTTCTGTTTTCTGTTTTTCAGATAAACCTTTTCCTACTTTAACTCCCGTTGATAATAAATTTTCTAATTGTTTATAACGTCTAAGAGTTTTTACTGCACCAACTCTATCTAACATAGCTTTATATTTTATAAGATCATCTACAGCATAATTATTTAAATCTGCTCCTCTTAAAAGATTAACAAAATTTCTATCTAAATTAAAAGGAGATTTATCTGGTGAAAAAATTAAACCTCGAAAAGGTTGTGGAAATATTTCTTTTTGTCCGAGATAAAATCTAGGTATTGTTTTTTCCATCTATAAATGAAATAGAATGTTCAAATTGCATAGATTTTGGTAATTTCTTATTAATGTTTGATTCTAGTAATCCATAGTCATCTAATATAGTTTTGTGCTCTGGATCTGTTATATCAATTTGTTTATCATTATTTGTACTTTCTTTTTCAAGAGTTTTAAATGGTTTCATAGTTTTCTCAAAATCAGTTTTTACTTGCTCGGTTTGCTGCATTTTTTCAAACATATCAGATTGAATACCAGCTTTTATCATTCTATGTTGAAGATGATTTTCTTTCATAATTTTTCTTTGTTTTATTAACTCTTCTAATTGTTTTATTCTTTTAAAATTATCAGCTCTAATTTTATCCATTTTTAAAATATAATATTTGAATTTTGTGGTAACATTGGAATACAGCAAAAACATTTTACTGAACAAATTATTTTTTTATTGCTTTGTTGTTTGACATCTTTTCGTTTAAAGTTTTCTCGTTTTAAGTTTTTTTTAATAAAGTTTTGCTTAAATTTTCGCTTAAAGTTTTTAGCTCTTCTAAAAAAATTTTGTCATTTTCTTCATTAGAAATTTTACCATCACTCGAAATTTTGCCATCCTGTTTATTCTTATCATCAACTTTTTCGGACTTTAAATGAAATGGCGTTTTATTAGCTTCATTAGCTATTTGATCAAATTTTTCAATCTCATCTAACGTAATAACATTATCATCACATACTCTTTGAAAGTAGTAATGTAGTTTATCATAGACTTCTTTAATATGTAAATGCTTAGTTTTTAATGATTTTCGTTTCTTAGTTATTAAAGATTTATCTAACATTGTAACAAGTGAAGTTGCAAAAACACCCGTACCTGTTAAAGCTGTAGCAACTACTGGAATTACTAAAACACCTGAAGATATAACAATTGTTAAAGCACCTAAACTTATTGTTAAGAATATGCCAATTCCTTGTGTTACATTCTTAACTTTAGACCATCTCTTTCTTAATTTATTATAATGTTCTAATCTAAGTAATAATTGAGATTCCTTATCTTTCATATAACGTACTCTATCTTTGTGTTTTGCAATATCCATTTCATATGATAATGAAGGATATATTCTTGCGGTTTCATCCACTTTTGTTTCTTTCTTCTGATTCGACTCTTCCTTTTCTCTTCTCTCTGTCTTAGTTCTTATTCTACAATACTTAACACTACTTATCTTTCTGTTTCTTTTATACTCTTTCCAGCATTGTCTCTAACAATATAACTTAGCTTATAAAAGAAACCTATTCAAAAGATAGAGCTATGCATCTTCTATGTGCTTCCTTCTCTTCTTTCAATAACAAACGTTTCTTCTTCTCTTCTCTCTACTTCTCCCTCTTCTCTTTTCTATCTCAACATTTCCTCTTGGATTCTTCTTTGAACCTACATCTTATCTTCTTATTTATTTTCTTTCTTAGACCAATTATACAACATTCTTCTATCTCAAACGTTCTTATATCTCTTCTCTTCTTAAAATCTCTTCTTAATCATACTATCGAATATAAAACCACCCGCTTCTTCTTCTCTTACAAATACCTATCAAATATCCTTTCATAAGATATAACTTATACTAAGCCAACAACTCCACAGAAAACCGCCCCTCACACCAATACACAAACAACGAATCCTCCCTCACCCCCCCCGACTCATACACGAATTCTATCATAGACCCAAAAAACTGTCGGCGGAACAAAACCCAAACAACATCATACCAACCGCCCGCACGCCCCAATGACCTTAACAACCCGCGACAAAACAACCACACCCCACACCAACGACCCGACTAACAACAAACCCCGCCTGCATAACCGCAACCCAAACAGCCCGTTATCATTTTACGACAGATGAGCGAACCACTACGTAAAATAGAACTTAACATTCAACATTGCCCCCACAACTATTCCCCCAACCCGCCCCACAACCACAACACAACAATACCCTCCAAACGTACATCCAAGAATCAAACCATACAAAACTCATAAAGGTGCCCCCACCACTAACAAAATACACCCAAAAACAAACACAACATTTCTCATTGTGATCTTTCCCATCTTTCAATTGACAGCAACCGACATATCAGCCGACACACATTCTAAATTCTTATCCTTCTTTAACCACCACTCTTAAAAGCCTCTTTACATAATCTTCATCTCATATTTTCTATCTTTCTTTTCACAAATCTATAATTCTTCATCTTTTAAATTCAAATCTTTTCTTCCTCATCCCCTCACAACTAAAACTAATTTACAAAATCGTTTCTTCCTTCCCAACCCCTTCTTTGGTTTCTTACAATCCATACACGACCACCTAACTCTTTCTTCTTTCAATATTACCATCTCTTAAAAACCTCATCATGAAAACCGTACTAGGTTATCCGCTCCATCTCTTTCGAATCACTTCTTCTTACAATCTCAATAAAACAATGACAATCTCTTATCAAAAAAAATTCTTCTTCTTCTTCTCCTTAACTTTCCTCCTCTTCCTAAAAAATTCACTTCTTATATCTACTTCTTCTTCCTTAAAAACCTCATACCCAATCTTATCCCAACCTTCATTTACTCTTCTTCATGTCTTTTAAACCTCTTCTTCTTCTTCTCTTTTACTATTTCTTCCTACTTAACGAAATTATCTATTTTCTTCTTTCATTTATCTTTTCTCTTTCTTATTCTTATCCTCTTAAACTCCACATTCATCTTCTTCTTCGATCTTCTTCCTCTTGTTCATTAACATCTAAATTACACGACGGCAATTTCATTTCTACTCTTTTCATAACGAATCTTCTCTTCTCTTCATCTCAATACTTTCACATCATTTCTTATACGCTTTATTCTTCAACTTATACAAATTCCACCCCCCTTCTTCTATTCATCTTTCTTCAACAATCCCTCTTCTCTATCAACATCTTTTCGAGATTCTTACTCTTTTCTTCACTTAACCAAACACAATAACGAAAGACACTAGACCCCCACACAGCAATCATCTTCTTTATTCTCTATCTACTCCTTCTATATTACTCTTCCTCATCTTCTTCTTCTAAGCTTTCTCTTATCTAATAAGATAAAACGTTCATATTCTCTTAGAGAACCACATCAGCTTCTTGCTTCATCTCTTCTTAACATTTCTCTTCTTCTTTTACCATGAATTACGCCATTATACCATCTCTTACCATCATCTCATCCACGAATATATATTATATTTAATCATCTATTCTTTCTTTTTTTCTTCTTAACGCCATTTACAATATCTTCTTAGAAATGATCCTTCCCATCTTCCTTCAAGGAATACCCCCCAGCACACCAATACAATATGTATATTTAATACTCTTCTCTACAATACCTCTTACTCTCTTCGGCAAACAATTTCCTCAATTCTTACACAAAAATCTTCTTAACTTACGAATCCACATAAATATCTATCTTCTTCTCTTCACCTTTACTATTAAAATTTTTCTTAATGTCTCTCTCTCTTATGCTACTAAATGAGAAAACAGTGCCACATACCCAACAAGGAAACAAAACCAACACAATAGCCCCTACACAACAAACAAGGACACTATTTCTACCACGAACAACTCAACCTAAGTGCGTCTGGATCCCAAAACTCCACGCGAACAAAACAACACCACCTAAAACACTCAAACACAACAACACAAAACAAATCACAAACAACCAACAAACCAATACCCGACCCCCAAAACAAACAACACCACAATCCACCCCCGATCCCCCCACAGTATCCCGACCATCTTCAACAACACCTTCTGAACTACACTCATATACCACACCCTCTCAAATTAACAATTATCTACTTCTAAAATCACTATAAACAATCTCTTAAACGTAATTCTCATCAGAAATGAATAAACACTTTCTTTCCTATCACCCCTTCGTCTAATCTCTTAAACTTCATAACTATACCCTAACGTCCATCCAGAAGCCAATCACCGCCAACGCACAAACCCCAACATATACCTACAAAATCATACTAACTCTATACACATCAAACCCATCCCTACCCCCGCATACTAATCTAATATACCCCATATCTTCCATCACAACATATCCCCTCAAACAATTATCTATCTAATAATCTCCCAGCCCGAGAAGTCAAGCAATACACATACCAAAAACAAGCCCTAGCACACTAAAAGTAACTCTCACCAAACCACCCAACAACAACAAAGATCCGAACACGATTACAACAACCCACTACCACCATGACCCCCTTAACAACACAAACACCACTCAAACAACAGCACAACAAACAGACAAACAAACAACAACAACAACAACAACACCCCACACCGAACGAAAGGGACATAACAACACACAACAACAACCCCAAAACATGCGTCGCACAGACAAAACTATCCAACAACATCATACAAGCCATATCAAACAACAACACAAACGCGAAACAACCCGCCAACTATACAAACACGCCAATAACCCCAACCCACCCTTAACTCACACTACCCCCACACCCACATCTTCTACACTTCAAATACAACAACTACTTCAACATCAAATAACCCGTTCCCGCCCAATATAACACCCACATAAACATACTTACACTATAACCTACAATATAGATACAATACTAACCTATAGGACAAAAACGTGACACACATAACGCGGAAACCGGATACCAACCACTCAAACGACCCCAAACTGACTACAATATAACACCCAAAACCTCGACGCTAGACCAACTCAACTACACACAAATTCGCAGAAAACCACATCTATCATCTAATCACACAATCAAATCTGCACTATAATCTTCAGCTCCATCACATAACACTATTAAACACAACACAACCCTTCCACCCAAATTATACTAACCCCATCAAAAAAACTTTAGACCCACTAGGAAACTTACCAAAAACGACCCCCCACCGTACGGCCACTCACACAAAAAAAAACACAGACCAACGCTACAGATCTCAACCACAACGGACTAACCCCCACAACCCCCAACAACTCAAATCAAAACACAAAACCGCTACTGACACAAACTACAAAAAACAACACAACCCCGTTCCCAAGACACCCCAACAGTTACCCCCACTACAACAACAATGACACAACACGAACTGCGCACCCATATCACCGACCAACAAAAACCGCATTTAGCAACATATCATCATCAAACATATCTAACAATCCCCAATCAAGCGAACACCTCAGCAAACAAAACAACAAACAACGCCCCCCTACCCAAAAAACAAATCCACCTAACCCGCACACAACTCACACCGCACAAATCAACCCTACAAGTTCCCAATACTTCATACAAACCATCAACAACTATGTCCAAACGTCCCAACTAGCAACCCATAAATAGAAACACTCAAACAACACAACTTTCAAAACACAACATCATCACCCATAACACCCTCAAAACACAACCCCACCACAAACACACAAACCAACCCACACAACACAAGACCGACTACAAACCTATAAACAACTAATTATAACTATTCAATCGTACAAAGTGCACCAACACCTTAAATCATTATCATTCTCAACTAAGCAGCCAAAAGCATCCTTCTTATCATAACGACTTTTATCTTCTAGACAAACACAATACTAATATCTACCTCTTCTTCTTAGCTATATCTATTCTTCACACTGTCTTCTCTTCTTTCCGTACTCTTCTTTAATCTTCTCTTCTTCTTTCTAAGATCTTAAAATTCACGCAATTCTTAACTATTCTTGATTTTAATCATCACTCATATTCCTTCATGAAAATGTTAATACCAATCCCACCTTTCTTCTTTTCTTTACTCTTCTTTCTTTTTTTTCTTTCTTCATATTCTCCTTCTTCCCATAAATTTACTCAACTTCTTTTTTTTTCTTTTCTTAATATTATATCTTTCCTCTTAAACTCTCTACCCTCTTTTCTTTTCTTAGCACTTTACCCAATCTTATTAGAATCACTCTTCTCTTTTCACTTACGAATTGCTCTCTCTTTTTCATCATCTCTTCCGTCAAGATTTCATGCCTTATTCTATGTCTTAAACTTCTTTTCTTTCTTTAAACAACTTCATTTCATATCAATGTATCTTCTGTCCTTCTTTCTTCTACACATTAATCACATTTCTTACATCTTATGAATTCTTCTTGGTCTTTTTGCTTCTCTTCCTCCTACTTTTCAATTCTTCTTCTTCAATAACTAACATACTAACATCATCTCTCTACTCTCTCTTTTCCTCATTAATCTTCTTTTCTTCATTACCTACTCCCTCTCTCATCTTCTTAGCAGGGAATAATCTTGCTCTTTCTTTCCAACATCTCTCTTTTCCATTAGTGATCTTATCACACTTTCCTATCATATCTCTTCAAGCTCATTCTATCTCTATTTTCTTACGCTACAAATTCCATCACTTCTTTCTTCTCTTTACATGGTCTTCTTTCTTATTATCTTCTTCTTACAAAAAAAAACCCCGCACCTCCCAACACGAACGGCAAAAATAGACAAACCAACAACAAACTAACACACCGAATACCACCACCCAACGGAACAAACACAAACTTCTAACCCCCCTACACCCTCCCCAAAACAAACCAACCAACTTCAAAACAAAACAAACCACACAAACAAACCAAAATTACCAAACACCCCCCACACTCCGCAAACCCTCCCAAAACAACAATCAGTCACCTAATACAACCCCCCCCACTATACATACAACCACACATCATAAACCCAACACCACACGCTTACACAATCCCTTCCCCCAAACTCTGGTGGTCTTAACGACACAAGCTGCGCCCCAACGCCCAACAAACAACAACAAATAACAATCAACTTATCTACATCTCACTCACCACGCGCACACCCCCACAGACAAAACACAAAACCACGGGCGCACCAATCCCAACAACAACGGCAACTACAAAACACCAACCAAACAAAACCGCCCCTCCTATACAGAAAACACTACATCTTATCAACAACTAACCCCACACTCAATCCACGCAATAACAATCTCACCCCCACACAACACTCCGATATACGATCTAACCATTACTTGAACTTTCTTGTAGCGATCTTATTCACCCCCATACTGCATATCTCTTTCAATTCTCTTCCAACATCATTAATTCAACATAGATCCTCTTACACAAGAAACTCTTTTCTCTTCATCTTCTACATAAAAAATCAGCTTATAGGAAACCCACCCCTCTCTTCAACAACCAATACCTCAACCCTTAGAGAACCCCCCCAACAAACTCTCACTGGCCGAATCAACATCTTACGCTCCTACAACAATACGTACAACGAACCCCCTCTAAACCCGACAGACAATCCCAACAAAACTATTAATATCTCAAACTTATATCTAGGATCAAAACCTACAAACTTACACACAATCCATATCTACATCATCAAATGCCACACAACACAAGACACGTAATACGCATAAGACTTACAACACCAAACCCAAAGTAACCTACAAAAAACTACAGATAAAACACAAAACAGACAACTCCCCACCCAATCATACCAACACAATAACAAAAACTTCAATAAGGAAACTAAACACAGACCCAGACATACATCTCAACCACACATAAAACAACAAACACAATAAATTAATACGGAAAATCTTACACGAGCAACAAACACTAATCGAATAATAAATAACTATAGCCATACATACACAAAAGGTACTCAAAACTATACACTCTATCTTATTCAACAACAGCCCACCCAACAACCCCCTACTTCAACAACTCTGAACCTCTACCTGCCGGCCAAGCAATTCCTACTATACCCCCCCCGTGCACCTCCTAATACACAAAGCAAAACCCAACCGACCTCCATCCATATACTCAGTCAGCATGTCCTTACCCTATTTTTTACTATTCTTTACTTAGTTTAATGATATTTCATTAAACAGCACCAAAACAATCCATTACAAAATCTCTAAAACCTGACTTATCAATTCTTCTTTATCAAAATCTCACTCTCTCTTCTCTCTATGTAGTTCATCTACTCAATATAACTATCTTATTCCAGCGACCCCCGGTCAAAAAACTCACAAACTACAATCATAAACACACAACGTCCCCCGGCCCCTAAGAAAACCAAGCCCCTCGCCCCACCCCAACACCAAACGCCACATAAAACAACACAAACCCCCCCGCCCCACACCTAACCACAGACAACCCTCCAGCCAAAAACACCACACAACAACAAACAGACCTACAACAAAACACAAACACAACTACTTAACACACCACATATCAAACAAACATACAACATACATCTAGTGAAAGCCGATAACACCGGCCATTACCCCGCCCCGTACAACGACATGCCAAACATTACATTAAATCACGAAGCATACCCCACTCTATCACCTTCTACCACCTCTAACAAGAATCTTCTCTTAGCAACTACCCTTCCTATATTACTCTAACAAACCTTCGCTTCCATCGAACCACATAAACTGCCCCACAATACAGAAAAGTCCAGCCACTTGTCCCCTATTCTCCTTCTATCTTCTTCTTCCAACAACTCTGATCTCAACGAAGATCAATCCCCCCTACCCAGCTTTATAATTTACTACCTCTTATCTACACTCTATAGAAGAAATTTGAACTTATCTTCACCTATAATAAATAGAAAAGGATATCTGTTCTTACCCACACATTCTTCTTCTTAACCAATTACACTTCTCTCTTTCTTCCTCTTTCAGTTCTCTCTACTTCTTTTATCTCTTCTTCTTTCTTATTTGCTATCCTTTACAACATTCTTCCTTAAACTGCTCTTTCATGCTTTCTTGCTTTTCCTTCTCACTTTTTCATCATATATTCATTTTCATTCTCTACAATCTTCTCTAATACAAGCAATTCCTTACCCAAAGCACTTTTCTTTTCTCTTAGATTTTTTCAAATGAATTAATACTAACAGCACCTTTTTCTTCATTATCTTCATTCTTTATCTCTTTTAGTATATTTCTTCTTCTACTAGTCTTATTAAAACTCTTCATTTACTTATTCTCTTTTTATTCTTCCTATCTCATCTTTATAAATCTCATTTGCGTAACTTTACACACATTTCTTAAAAGAAATATTATTAGTCACATGTTATATTTTAAAAACCTAAAAGATGGATAAAATTCATGAATTTGAAATTCTCAACTTTTATGAATTTTCGGTGTCCGGTTTTACATGACCTGGAACGGTCATGATTTAAGCGAGAAAATTGTAATTCACAAATTTTGAGATTCTTAACTTTTATGATTTTTTCGGTGTCCTGCAACGGTCATGATTTAAGCGGGGGTAAAATTGTAATTCTCAAATTTTAAGATTTTGAAAAATTTGAAAAATTGGGTATTTTTAAAAACGCTTAAATTTTCGCCCTTCGGCCTTCGGCCACGTGAAATTTGAAGTCTACCTAAATTTTTGAAATTTTGAAATTTTGATTTTTTGAAAAAACCCGCAAAAGTGTGACATCCGGCGCAAGCGAAGCGAAGCAAAGCGAAGAGAAGCGTCGCGCCGGATGTCACACTATATACTACT
>CAJQUW010014898.1:0-24154 GCA_907163375.1 Prostheceraeus crozeri
CATCCATAAAATCAACAGAACTGCGCTTAAAGGATCCACAGCAAAATCGGTTTGTAGGTGGACCTGGATTACTCACACCATTAACACGGTATGCATTTCACTTAACTGATTGTGGTTATAGTGAAAGATTCTTCTTTATATAGTTTCCATTAAATGCTTCATTTTCCCAACCAGTGCCACCATGTGGAGCGTCGGTGCTTCCGATGGAAAGAGCCATCTGTCATAAACTCGTGGATCTTTTCGGAATTGTATAGGGTAGAAGCCTTGGTATGACTGAGCGGGTAAATGCATGTTGGCGGTTGAAGAACCTTCAGCATGTCCTCTAAGGACACGGGATGCGGACTACTCGTCAATGTAAAGTTGCAATACGTCCACATGAGTTCTAAAATGGTCAACGTTACTAAAGGCATTCAGCGCAATTCAGCTATTCAAGGAAAAAAAATAAAAAAATATAAATATATAATATATATTATATATATAATATAATAATATATATATATATATTAGGATATATATATTATTGTGTGGTGTGAGATATATTGGGTTGAGGGGAGTGGTTTTTTCTTTATATTTTTTTATCTGGTGGCGCGGCGGTGTACATGTATTTCGGGGTCGGTCGTTTTATGGCCGATTTGGCCGGTCCTGTTTCGGTCTGACTGTCGAGCGTGTTGCTGTGCAGAGCGCGGGTCTTTCCACTTGGGGGTCAACATCCATTTGTGCCTGCTCTTCTCGTTCCTCCCTTTGCGGGCCTGTATCTTTTTGGCGGCTGGTTGTTATACTGTGATTCTGGAGTGATAGTTGAGGAAGAGAAGCGCGTGACCACCTGCCACATGTTGCTCTCCAATCGGGGAGTGAATTCATCGCGAAGGATTTATCATGGGTAAATGGTTCTGGCCAACGGAGGGGTAGCGTCATTTGCTAGTTCCCATCTGCGTTGCGGAATTCTAAACCTCTGAGCAACCTGCGCAGACTCTAATCTAGGGTGCAGCACTACCCCCATAATAACAAATTCATTGGCCCATTCTCTCGGGTCGAGATGTATAATCTACATATAACTTGAACAAGAATAGCGGCGTTTGGCTGTTGATCAAACATAAACAAAAAACCGGTAGGTTTGACACGCCATGCATGAGTGTGAGGGTAGCGGCGTCGTTTAGACGCCTGAGGAATGTTAGAGCCTCTGCGACGTGGGGCGTGAATGCCTTTTTCTGACGGTGAGATCGTACCTTACCAGCTCCGCGATGGTTTCCTCCTTCCTTTTATTCATTCGTTTCAGGCGATTTCTTTCCTTGAGTAACACCAGCAAAGGTCTGCTTCAATGTTGTTTAAAACCGCGTTCCTTCCACGATTCAACAAACTGCTCTTAAAACTTCTGCTCTGGAAAGATCACTAAGCAACATTCACCAGCAAAGCCAACGCATTACTTAAAACATTTCGTTTTAAAGATCTACCGACATGGTTATGAGAGGTGCTACAACAGATTTCAGTGCACCAAGGTGCTACCCTCCACGTTGGCGGCGAGCGCCGATGTAAATTTGTCCTCCACCACTTACATAGGAGGGTCGTGAATAAAATGAGGCAGTTGGATTCATAGCTCAAACCCTAAACATTGTTAGTTACAACTTTGCATGAATCACTGTCGATCACTTAGATGAAAGATGTCGGCACGACGCATGCAAGAGTTTCATACTTGAAGGATAGCCAGCCCATTTAACAAGACACCATTCTTCACCTCGTCGGTTTTTACATCGAATGATTTTCTCTACCAATTATGTTTCACCTTTCAGGGACTACCTCATTCTCATCGCGGGAAAGCTAACCCTCAATTTCTTCATTATCGGTAATCTTTCAACTTGTAGGTGGCGGATAGTCTTTTTATCAATCCTTGATACTGTAAATACCTCCTCTGTCCAATGCGGAAGGTACCCTTTAGCAAAAACACTCTTCACTTTTGAGATACGAACTTTATCACCAATTTTCACATCACGTGTGTTTTCACATGATGCGTGTATCGTTGGAATGATTCGCGCACTTTCTCTACATTGTCAGCATTTACATCTACTGGTCTGAGTCCAATAGAACGATGGATAGAGTGATTGTAGGCATGGAGTGTATCTTGTAGAACCTTTGTCCAATTTTGTGTCAAGTTGGCAGTAAAATGTCGCCACCAGCGATTTTTTAATGTGCGATTAAAACGTTCAACGAGTGCAGCTTTATAAGCACTCTTTACACTAAACAACTCAATGTCATGCCTCTCAATAATCTTGTCACATGCTGATTTTCAAACTCTTTTCCTTGATCACTCTGAATTCTTTTTGGAATGCGACCTTCTCGAAAAATTGTTTGGAATGCTTTTGCTACTCCTTTCCCTTCTTTAGTTTTTAAAGGTTGAGCTCACGCATAACGCGAGAAAATATCAATGACGGTTAAAATAAAATTATTGCCCGAGTTATGTTTTGAAATGGAGGCAACATCACACAAATCTGCTTGCCACTGTTCATCGATGCCATGAACAATATAATGGCGGGTGCGGTACTTCTTTTTCGCTTGTTTGTGGAGTGTATAGGTAGCCTGACCCTTTAACCATCGTTTCACTTGTGATTGTGGAAGACCACTCGCTTTTGATAATTTCTTGATAGATGCAAATCCTGCCGGATGTTTTACATCATAATAGATTGACTTCAAATGTTCAGTCGATGACGACTGACTCTTTTTCCTCCTTCTCATCTTTTTGTTTTCTTGCCTTTCTACATTTACAACAACTGTAGCATTTAGCTTTAGCGGTTTTGCGATCGTGTTCACATTGCTTAGGGGTTTCATTATGAGAGCTAGCGCAGCAAGTGCAAGTGACAACGACACTCACCTCTGGCGGTTCATTACATGGCAAGCAACACATCTGCTTCATATTAATAGTCTGAGAACATGTATTTCTTGGGAGGAGCTGTTTTACGTTTTCCTTTTACTAGTTTTAGTGGTGGCGTAGATCTACGTCGAGTTCTTCCTCTTGTTTGCTTAGTGAGTGTGTGAGGGGATGTAGCAGGTGACGTCTTAAACCAATTTGTTGGCATTTTCATCGTCTGAAGCATTGGAGCAGTAGCCACTGTTGAATCAAGTTCTTTCAATGTCTCATTATTCAAAGCAAATTTTGGCACATTATGCTTTTTCAATAGTTTAAAAAAGTATGTCCAACCAGGTGGAACATAGCCCTGACGGCGCTTTCTACGTGTCGCATACTGAATCAAGTCTTCATAACGTGAAGCATGAATCACTTTATTTTCATCTGTAATGATTTCTCCTCTATCATTTACATTGAGGTGGGGTTCAATACTGTTGAAAAGAGATATGGCATGTGCGCGAGATGCTAAAGGTGTAGCAGTCGACACAGAGTCACGCATCTTATTCTTCAAATTTTTCAATTGTTCAACAGTTTCCGATTGTAATAATACAGCACGATGTGGATCTTTGATGTGAACATTTTGCTGATAATCTATTTCTTTCCTATACATTTGATTTGCAAGAGGTTGCTTTACTTGTTGTATAGCAGTCAATTGTACATATTCATCCTGAGGAATAACAATCATGCGAGAATAAGAACTCATAGTTTGTAGATAATCATGGGAGTTTTCAAAATATCACTTCGAAATCTAAATTCTTCCGGACACTCTTGCGTAAAGTCAATGAATAAGTAACCGTGTGGTTTTTAAGTAGCTGCTTGAAAAATTTCAATTTAGGCTTTTGATCCTCTGGGTGCAACTTGTCGCGCTAAAATTTCAAATTTACTTTTATCTCGCGGATTCTTGAAAATAGCATAATAGTGTGTATTCAGGTTTCGTGTACGAGCTTCTTTCCCATCAGGAAACAAATTTTGTGTGATATAGATGATAAAGCACCTTCTATGATGTGCTGCGCGAGTGAACATATCTGTAACATCTTTGGAATTCTTACTTTCTTTTAATAGATCATCCAATACAACAACATCATTAGACTGAAGCTTATCCACTGGAATAATTCCTTCATGTCGAATAAAGTTGCGACTTTGCAATTCCTGAAACAGCGACGGTTCATAAATACCATAACACCAAATCACTCGATTGATAGGTTCCTTAAACAACTCCCTTCTTTTATCCAATAAATTCAGCGTGAAAACAGTTTTACCTGCATGAGATGGACCTGATACAGTCAGAACTTTATCACATTGAAGTCTGAAATCCATTATAATACTTTGAGATTCAACATTTGCATAATTAACGTTTAGAGCCAAAGATATTACCCAATACGTTGCCCACGATAGGAGCTAGCATCGGTAGTAACGCTGGAAGGAAACCGCCCTTTTGTGTTAGAGTTTCCCTCTTTCTTTGAAAGGTGACTTTGGGATTGGAGATGAAACGCAATTTCGTAGTATATCGCTTAAGTAACTTTCGTTGTTTTGGTGCTAATTTCTTCGTCCTCAACTTTCTCACATGAGAAATAATTTCACGAATGAATTTATCGTTAGCATGTCGTATAGCATTGTATCGCTGATTTGCTTTCATTCGTCGGAGAGCTTGAATGCTGAAGAAAACTTTGAAGACTTTTGACTTTTACGTTTCGTCATTTTACGTTTCGCCATTTTCCGTGTTAGTCTTTGCTAAAACCTATCTTTACCACATTTGCATAGGTACTAACTATTGCGGCTTAAGTGACACTCGAAATGAGCAATATCACAGTGGTTACATTTGCAAAGTTGAATGCAATTACGTATGAAACAGCGTTGACAAAAAGCATGCTTACATCTCTTGAAGATGCGCTTTTCATTTCCATCCTTTCGCTTACATACATCGCAACACATAGTTTCACCGTTACTGATGTCTATAGCAAGTCTTCTTGAAGATATGAATTTGCTAGCCTTTTCTAAATAATAGACGCATGTGCAGAAGGAATATACTTCGAGAGTGAGCAGGCATAGCTCGAAAACCAGTTGTGCTACAATCAAGTACCACTGCATTTTCAATTTTTCTTTATGGAAAGTTGAATGTGAATATCTGAAATCGCTTCAATCACTAGACTGCTACCATGATGGTTAAATGCGTTAAGACGTTCAGCAATTTTTATCATATGTCTTTTAAAAAATTCTTCGGGCTGATCTACAATTTCCAGTGAATAAGAAGCAAAATGGAAAGAGCGACTTTCCACCTCTTCCTTTCCAAAATGACTAAACTTAATTTTCCCAACTAATCGCGCCATGATAATGCTATCAGAGAATGTATTCATTAACTCTAGAAATAGAGTGCTAGCATCATCGACCACTGCTTCGATGTCGGTCTCATCTTTATGAAAATTTATTACATAATCTTGAACAGCTCCTTTTAAACTTTGCCTATGAAAATGTAATGTTCCGCAGTCGTTTGAGAAAGACATGATCGCCCTTTATCTAACCCATCCATTGCATGAAAACAACTCTTCTCATAGTAACATTTATTGAATAATAGTAACAAGCATGCATTATAAATCAATGGTTTGAAAGAGATAAAATAGATACAGCTGGTAACTATCATACAGCGAGCAATGATAACCATACAGGACTTTGGCAGTGTTGAGGTAAGGAGGAAAGAAGCATTGGTTATGAACGTAGCTACTACAACGAACAGACAAAATAGGAACACACAAATCCTTAAAACGTTTCGTGACTTCATGATTATGTTGATTCACTCTACTATCCCAAGGCGGGAGCAAAATGTTATCAATGATTAGATTGGGAAATACTTTCCTCTCCTTACCAGGATTATTACAAAAGATGCGTATAACATTGAAAGCAGCTAACCATCGTTTAAAGTCAATAATAAGAGCAGTCTCACAAGAAAAGCCATAGTCTTGCAAATATTTCAGATTAAGTCCATGAATGTGTTTTCTCGCCCATTGATCAACATTGGGATCGCAGTTGGCATGTTGATGATAGACACTAACAATCTGATATGTCCAATTGTTCATAGCAATAGCACTGAGCTCCTGTACAGGTTCACCTTCACAATCCATAAAAATGATGATAGAAGCCTAAAACGGAAATTTACACATCTAAGGAAACGTTCTATAACATATTACAAAATGAAGAATTACATCGATGCTTTTCACGACAAAATACACAAATGATATGAGGGCAACGAAGAAGTAAAATGTATCTAATAAGACCACGTCTACGACACTCAAAGCACATAAGCGAATTGTCATAGGGTAGAGTTAGGAAAGGACTAGTAATTCTCCTTCTTTGATTTGCGTTTTGAGGCAGCATTCTTCTCCGACTTGCGCTTCGTACCACTGCTGTTGAGGATTTGATCAATTATGTCATCCACGTTGGGTGGTTTTGGAATATATAGGATGGATTCCATATGCATGGAGAGAGAGACTATTTTATTATCCTTGTGCTGACCATAATATAGCCCATTCACTTTGAAAAGGATATCCCAAGTACCTTCTCCGAGCTCATCACATCTGATGGGTATTGATTGATCTCCCTCCTTCTTATAGTAAGTACACCAATGTGATACCGGTAGGCAAATTTGATTACCATCCCAAATCTTTCTATAGGGAGTATCCTTGTCATCTCTCGCCTTCCACTCTTGAACAAGAGGAGTAGGAATGTCCATATTTAATGTCACGCACTCTTCAATAATATCAAGTTGGCGGCGAATGTACGTACTCACGGGGATCAGTATGTAGTCCCCATACTGATTGCGCATTATCTTGACATCCGTGGAAGGGAGCATTCCCGTTTGTAGTACTACGCTATAATCGTCATAACGCAAGACTTGTTTAAATTTACGCTGTAGCGCTGTAGGACTATGTACCTTGGTTGTTTCTTCCACAGGCCTCAGTTGTAGATGATCTGATCGTAGAGAACCTTGTAACGTCTAACCGCCATTTTGTCCTACTAGTGCAGCAGATGGAGTAGATGCCTGAAAATGAAAAAGATTGTATTATGCTTACGTTCAAGGGAGGAGAGGGAGGGAAGTAGCGACTTACCATTTTTAGTTGGATAATAGAATAGGGAAGTAGAGAGAGAGAAAATGTGCGTCCATCACTCGTGCGATTCAACGATGGAATGATTCTCACTGTGGAAGGCTCGCTATTTATATAGAAATGCTTGATTCTCATTGGATGATGATCCTCATTTGACAATAACATCAAGCTGATTCCAAATCTGGCCTCCATTTACCAATCCGAGCCTTCATTCGCCCGCTGGAGCTGTTTCTTGTGAAGTTCTAACTCTGTCGTTTTTCGCCAATCTCCCAAATCTTAAATGGCGTCTCACATCTAAACGAAGACAGATATGAACAAGCCGTTTCTTTCAGTGATTTTGTCTTACTCTTAGCTTCGAAACGAAATATTTTTTCTCTCCGATTGCTTTCAAATTCACCATACAGATGCAGAATTGTACGCTGATTCCGAATCTGAAATCCGTTTTGCTCTCCGATACTTCGTTTTGGCGCTACAGCCTAAAAACGTCCAAAATTCTAACTCTGTCGTTTTTCGCCAATCTCCCAAATCTTAAATGGCGTCTCACATCTAAACGAAGACAGATATGAACAAGCCGTTTCTTTCAGTGAATTTGTCTCACTCTTAGCTTCCAAACGAGCTATTGCACGACTTTCTACAATCTCTAGAATCAAAATTGAAAGATCGGTGGCGGGAGGGGGGACGTCAGCGAAACTTTTTTCTCTCCGATTGCTTTCAAATTCACCATACAGATGCAGAATTGTACGCTAATTCCAAATCTGAAATCCGTTTTGCTCTCTGATGCTTCGTTTTGGCTCTACAGCCCAAAACCAACCCAAATTCGCCGCTAACTCTGTCGCTTCTTCGAAAAATGTTGAAAATTTTTTCTCGCCGATTGAGCTGGAAATCACACCACAGACGCAGAATTGGACGCTGATTCCAAATCTGGTCTCAGATCTACCATTGGAGCAGCCGTTTAGACGCTAGATCCCAAAACATCCCACATTCGCCGTTAACTCTGTCGTTTTTCGC
Source organism: Prostheceraeus crozeri (assembly GCA_907163375.1). Taxonomy (NCBI): domain Eukaryota; kingdom Metazoa; phylum Platyhelminthes; order Polycladida; family Euryleptidae; genus Prostheceraeus; species Prostheceraeus crozeri. Next base: position 8,002 of record CAJQUW010014898.1, read on the forward strand.
CAATCTCCCAAATCTTAAATGGCGTCTCACATCTAAACGAAGACAGATATGAACAAGCCGTTTCTTTCAGTGAATTTGTCTCACTCTTAGCTTCCAAACGAGCTATTGCACGACTTTCTACAATCTCTAGAATCAAAATTGAAAGATCGGTGGCGGGAGGGGGGACGTCAGCGAAACTTTTTTCTCTCCGATTGCTTTCAAATTCACCATACAGATGCAGAATTGTACGCTGATTCCAAATCTGAAATCCGTTTTGCTCTCTGATGCTTCGTTTTGGCTCTACAGCCCAAAACCAACCCAAATTCGCCGCTAACTCTGTCGCTTCTTCGAAAAATGTTGAAAATTTTTTCTCGCCGATTGAGCTGGAAATCACACCACAGACGCAGAATTGGACGCTGATTCCAAATCTGGTCTCAGATCTACCATTGGAGCAGCCGTTTAGACGCTAGAGCCCAAAACATCCCACATTCGCCGTTAACTCTGTCGTTTTTTGCCAATCTCCCAAATCTTAAATGGCGTCTCACATCTAAACGAAGACAGATATGAACAAGCCGTTTCTTTCACTGAATTTGTCTCACTCATAGCTTTCAAACGAGCTATTGCACGATCTCTAGAACCAAAGTTGGAAGAACGCTGCCGAGGGGGGGGGACGTCCAATTTTGTTCACCCAACTTTTGACGAGAAACACGATGGGAGCGGCCTCGCAGCCTGGCCGGTACACCAAGCCAGCCTGGCCGGCACACCACGACAGAGAGCGCAACACGATCTCGCAACTCTCCGTGCCAGAGGGGGGGGCGCATTTCGGATGTTCGCCGTTTTATTACTATTTATCTTTCTTATGACTTTTGAACACATGTTTCGGATTAGGAGTAGGATAATTGATAGCAATAGCCTAGGGCGTGAGGATTTCATTTAATGATAAAATCGCCATTTAGTGTCGGTAGAATGCATGTCAAATTCAATTTTATCTTGTTAAAGTATTGTGACATCATCACACTGAGTTATGACACTCATCCCAGCTTCGTTAAGTACACAGATTTTGTCACCCTTATCAAATAAATCATCATCAATTGAAAACAACACCACAGGTGTCAATTGCGATCAGCTCAGCGGCCGTCATTTCTTGCCTACATATGGGGATCAGACGTGGCGGCGATGGGAAGTTTTCAGGCTTCATGGCTGAAATAGGGAAACGCGGAAAGCAGTCCATCTATCCCTTTCTAGATCTGTGGATGACGGCGAAGCACAGATGACGGCAATTCGAATGGTGTAAGAAATAATGTGAATAGAGCAGCAGGGAGAGATAAATCGATGAAAAAGCAATTCGCGATGAGCGCGGGAGAGAGACAACGACCATCTCTCACCAGTGCTAGACTGCGAGAGAATGTTGCATAATATAATCCATGTGTCACTAAATTTGATATTGTGTACGATAAAATAGGCAAAACTGGGACTCACTTGTCTCTGTAGACAGATGAAGGATAGCAGTGGCGTGCGTAAAGTCCACAACATTAGTGCCGGATCGCTGCTTGACGTAGCATCATATCATCATGTGCGTTGCTCGCTTGTGTGACTGCAAGTGAGAGTCAGCGTCATCGATCCATCTGTAGCTGTCGGCAGGCGAACCCGGACAAAGACAAATGCTGCCGAAGCATGGAGAGGAATGGAATTAGTCTGCTAAAGCGAGAAGGCCAGGGAGATTGCGCAACGGAACCTGTCTGTGTAAAAGCTTTCAAAATCACATCACTTGCGCAGATTTCAGATACGAAGTATACTACTAAAAGAAAAATGAATATCTTTTATAATTGGTTACTTAGGTTGTCATCCAAGGTAATGAAATAATTCGGAAAGGGAAAGCTGCAGAATTGATAGGAAAACACGCAAGCACACAAAAAAATAATTCATTTCATTTGAAGACTTAATTGTGAAATGCGAATTTCTTTCTTGTGAGATTTAACCTTTTCACTTCGGTAAGCTTTTAGCAGTCATTCCCTCAAAATACGGCAGGCATTCCATGGATAAGCATCATTCAAAATACGGTAAGCGAATCTGGCATACCAGGTATGCCATGACAAATCATCCCTCTAAAATACGGTAAGGAAATCTGGCATACCTGGTATGCCAGATTAATGTTTTTAGATGAGAATCAGTGTTTTATCGTCATTTGTGCACATATCTCTAGATATTGACTTAGGGAAACACATCCACCGTAGAATGCGCTTTCGAACAATAACAAGTTCGTCAGAATCGGCCGTGAATAAGTCGCTTTTGATTGGATAATTTGCACTCACAGCGTTGCAGGTCAATTAGGCGGGAGAACACGCATTCATTTCTGCATTTAGTACAACCAAGGATCATGTCGCGATCTTCAAGAGCTGCCAAGTCTAGCGCAGTTAACAATTTATTCCATCACCCGGCGCACAGTCCCATCAATTCAGATGAAGAGCCGACATATTCTGATGAAGAAGGTGACGAAGACAGTTCTAGTGAGGATGAGGCTGAAATCCAAAATCCTGGTGATTGGCATTTTGTTGAGCCAGATAGAGACTCGCGTTTGACTGATATGCCTGAATTCTTAGGCACACCTGGCATAAACCCTTTACTTGATGTTCCTGAAAATGTTGAAGATATTTCATTTTTCGTTGATCTGTTCCTGTCATCTAAATTGTTTTCCACAATAGCGAAATGGACAAATTAGAGGCATGAGATATATCGCAGCGATAATGAACTCGCAAAGGAATGGGACAGCGTGACGGAAGATGAAATGCGGAAATATTTCGGATTATCTCTACTCATGGGACTTAACAAGAAGCCAGAACTTCACCTTTACTGGAGCAAAGACGAAAGTAGTAAGTAAAACTCCACTTCTGGACCGCGCAAGATGGCCGCCATCGGTGACGCCCCCCCCCTGGCACGGCAGAGTGTCGTGGTCGGCCGCCGTGGTGCTTCGGGTCTGAGTCCCCCCCTCTGGAACGACAGAGGTTGTGGTCTGTCGTGGTGTGCCGGCCAGGTGGGTCCACGTTCACAACATGTTCGCTGACTCCCCCCCCCCCTCTGCAACGACAGAGTGTGAGACTCGGGTGAGTTGGTCCGACCGCCTGGTTGACGTGGGCGACCGTCCAGGTTGACGTGGGCGACCGTCTAGGTTGACGTGGGCGACCGCCAGGATTAGTCTTGAGGCTATAGTGTGTGATGTTTTTGGTGCAATCTGCTGAATGTTGGGTTGTAAAATGGGTTGTTTCGAGTGGAAGGAGTGGTCGGATGAGAAAACGGAGGTCGGATTCGTATTCAGCGTGAAATTCTGCATCGGTAGGGTGAGTTTCAAGGCAATCGGTGAGAAAAAATTTTCAACATTTTTCGAAAAACGACAGAGTTAGAATTTGGGACGTTTTGGTGTGTAGCGTCCAAACGAAGCATCGGATGAGAAAACGGAGGTCAGATTCGGATTCAGCGTGAAATTCTGCATCGGTAGGGTGAGTTTCAAGTCAATCGGAGAGAAAAAATTTTCGGCTGACTCCCCCCCCCCTCTGGACAGCTTGCTTCGATTTGGCTTCCAGTGGACGGATTTTGTCGTGCGATAGCTCGTTTGAAAGCTAAGAGTGAGACAAATTCAGTGAAAGAATCGGCTTGTTCCTATCTGTCTTCGTTCAAAAGTTAGAGCGGTTACAAGATTTTAGGTCGGAGCTCGCTTACCTGAAAAAATCCTAAGTGTCAGAGTGACTTTGTATGGGTAAAATTTTGAAAATTTTCCAAAGTGTGGAATTTTGACCTGGGACCTTTACCAAAACATTTTTTCATCAAATTTCACTGACCTCCCCCCCCCCGACAGCAATCATCTAACTTTGGTTCTAGTGAACGGATTTTGTTCGTTCGAGTTGCATTGGAAAGAGGATGAAAAACTGCTCGACAACATTTTTTGTTGCGAGTCAATCGGACCAGCCGTTCAAAAGTTAGAGCGGTTACAAGATTTTAGGTCGGAGCTCGCTCACCTGAAAAATCCTAAGTGTCAGAGTGACTTTGTATGGGTAAAATTTTTGAAATTGCCTAAGGGGGATGGCGTCAGGGGACCGGAACCCAATCTGTGTTCAGCTAATGGGGTTAGGGAACGGTCGGCCCAACCGAGGGACAGAGGGCGCGTAGAGGGGGGGGGTGGGGTGGGTGGGAGGGGGGGGGGTGGGGGGGGGGGGGGGGGGGGGGGGGGGGGGGGGGGGGGGGGGGGGGGGGGGGGGGGGGGGGGGGGGGGGGGGAGGGGGGGGGGGGGGGGGGGGGGGAGGGGGGGGGGGGGGGGGGGAGGGGGTGGGGGGGGGGGGGGGGGGGGGGGGGGGGGGGGGGGTGGGGGGGGGGGGTGGGGGGGGGGGGGGGGGGGGGGGGGGGGGGGGGGGGGGGGGGGGGGGGTGGGGGGGGGGGCGGGGGGGGGGGGGGGGGGGGGGGGGGAGGGGTGGGGGGGGGGGGTGGGGGGGGGGGGGGGGGGGTGGGGGGGGGGGGGGGGGGGGGGGGGGGGGGGGGGGGGGGGGGGGGGGGGGGGGGGGGGGGGGGGGGGGGGGGGGGGGGGGGGGGGGGGGGGGGGGGGGGGGGGGGGGGGGGGGGGGGGGGGGGGGGGGGGGGGGGGGGGGGGGGGGGGGGGGGGGGGGGGGGGGGGGGGGGGGGGGGGGGGGGGGGGGGGGGGGGGGGGGGGGGGGGGGGGGGGGGGGGGGGGGGGGGGGGGGGGGGGGGGGGGGGGGGGGGGGGGGGGGGGGGGGGGGGGGGGGGGGGGGGGGGGGGGGGGGGGGGGGGGGGGGGGGGGGGGGGGGGGGGGGGGGGGGGGGGGGGGGGGGGGGGGGGGGGGGGGGGGGGGGGGGGGGGGGGGGGGGGGGGGGGGGGGGGGGGGGGGGGGGGGGGGGGGGGGGGGGGGGGGGGGGGGGGGGGGGGGGGGGGGGGGGGGGGGGGGGGGGGGGGGGGGGGGGGGGGGGGGGGGGGGGGGGGGGGGGGGGGGGGGGGGGGGGGGGGGGGGGGGGGGGGGGGGGGGGGGGGGGGGGGGGGGGGGGGGGGGGGGGGGGGGGGGGGGGGGGGGGGGGGGGGGGGGGGGGGGGGGGGGGGGGGGGGGGGGGGGGGGGGGGGGGGGGGGGGGGGGGGGGGGGGGGGGGGGGGGGGGGGGGGGGGGGGGGGGGGGGGGGGGGGGGGGGGGGGGGGGGGGGGGGGGGGGGGGGGGGGGGGGGGGGGGGGGGGGGGGGGGGGGGGGGGGGGGGGGGGGGGGGGGGGGGGGGGGGGGGGGGGGGGGGGGGGGGGGGGGGGGGGGGGGGGGGGGGGGGGGGGGGGGGGGGGGGGGGGGGGGGGGGGGGGGGGGGGGGGGGGGGGGGGGGGGGGGGGGGGGGGGGGGGGGGGGGGGGGGGGGGGGGGGGGGGGGGGGGGGGGGGGGGGGGGGGGGGGGGGGGGGGGGGGGGGGGGGGGGGGGGGGGGGGGGGGGGGGGGGGGGGGGGGGGGGGGGGGGGGGGGGGGGGGGGGGGGGGGGGGGGGGGGGGGGGGGGGGGGGGGGGGGGGGGGGGGGGGGGGGGGGGGGGGGGGGGGGGGGGGGGGGGGGGGGGGGGGGGGGGGGGGGGGGGGGGGGGGGGGGGGGGGGGGGGGGGGGGGGGGGGGGGGGGGGGGGGGGGGGGGGGGGGGGGGGGGGGGGGGGGGGGGGGGGGGGGGGGGGGGGGGGGGGGGGGGGGGGGGGGGGGGGGGGGGGGGGGGGGGGGGGGGGGGGGGGGGGGGGGGGGGGGGGGGGGGGGGGGGGGGGGGGGGGGGGGGGGGGGGGGGGGGGGGGGGGGGGGGGGGGGGGGGGGGGGGGGGGGGGGGGGGGGGGGGGGGGGGGGGGGGGGGGGGGGGGGGGGGGGGGGGGGGGGGGGGGGGGGGGGGGGGGGGGGGGGGGGGGGGGGGGGGGGGGGGGGGGGGGGGGGGGGGGGGGGGGGGGGGGGGGGGGGGGGGGGGGGGGGGGGGGGGGGGGGGGGGGGGGGGGGGGGGGGGGGGGGGGGGGGGGGGGGGGGGGGGGGGGGGGGGGGGGGGGGGGGGGGGGGGGGGGGGGGGGGGGGGGGGGGGGGGGGGGGGGGGGGGGGGGGGGGGGGGGGGGGGGGGGGGGGGGGGGGGGGGGGGGGGGGGGGGGGGGGGGGGGGGGGGGGGGGGGGGGGGGGGGGGGGGGGGGGGGGGGGGGGGGGGGGGGGGGGGGGGGGGGGGGGGGGGGGGGGGGGGGGGGGGGGGGGGGGGGGGGGGGGGGGGGGGGGGGGGGGGGGGGGGGGGGGGGGGGGGGGGGGGGGGGGGGGGGGGGGGGGGGGGGGGGGGGGGGGGGGGGGGGGGGGGGGGGGGGGGGGGGGGGGGGGGGGGGGGGGGGGGGGGGGGGGGGGGGGGGGGGGGGGGGGGGGGGGGGGGGGGGGGGGGGGGGGGGGGGGGGGGGGGGGGGGGGGGGGGGGGGGGGGGGGGGGGGGGGGGGGGGGGGGGGGGGGGGGGGGGGGGGGGGGGGGGGGGGGGGGGGGGGGGGGGGGGGGGGGGGGGGGGGGGGGGGGGGGGGGGGGGGGGGGGGGGGGGGGGGGGGGGGGGGGGGGGGGGGGGGGGGGGGGGGGGGGGGGGGGGGGGGGGGGGGGGGGGGGGGGGGGGGGGGGGGGGGGGGGGGGGGGGGGGGGGGGGGGGGGGGGGGGGGGGGGGGGGGGGGGGGGGGGGGGGGGGGGGGGGGGGGGGGGGGGGGGGGGGGGGGGGGGGGGGGGGGGGGGGGGGGGGGGGGGGGGGGGGGGGGGGGGGGGGGGGGGGGGGGGGGGGGGGGGGGGGGGGGGGGGGGGGGGGGGGGGGGGGGGGGGGGGGGGGGGGGGGGGGGGGGGGGGGGGGGGGGGGGGGGGGGGGGGGGGGGGGGGGGGGGGGGGGGGGGGGGGGGGGGGGGGGGGGGGGGGGGGGGGGGGGGGGGGGGGGGGGGGGGGGGGGGGGGGGGGGGGGGGGGGGGGGGGGGGGGGGGGGGGGGGGGGGGGGGGGGGGGGGGGGGGGGGGGGGGGGGGGGGGGGGGGGGGGGGGGGGGGGGGTGGGGGGGGGGGGGGGGGGGGGGGGGGGGGGGGGGGGGGGGGGGGGGGGGGGGGGGGGGGGGGGGGGGGGGGGGGGGGGGGGGGGGGGGGGGGGGGGGGGGGGGGGGGGGGGGGGGGGGGGGGGGGGGGGGGGGGGGGGGGGGGGGGGGGGGGGGGGGGGGGGGGGGGGGGGGGGGGGGGGGGGGGGGGGGGGGGGGGGGGGGGGGGGGGGGGGGGGGGGGGGGGGGGGGGGGGGGGGGGGGGGGGGGGGGGGGGGGGGGGGGGGGGGGGGGGGGGGGGGGGGGGGGGGGGGGGGGGGGGGGGGGGGGGGGGGGGGGGGGGGGGGGGGGGGGGGGGGGGGGGGGGGGGGGGGGGGGGGGGGGGGGGGGGGGGGGGGGGGGGGGGGGGGGGGGGGGGGGGGGGGGGGGGGGGGGGGGGGGGGGGGGGGGGGGGGGGGGGGGGGGGGGGGGGGGGGGGGGGGGGGGGGGGGGGGGGGGGGGGGGGGGGGGGGGGGGGGGGGGGGGGGGGGGGGGGGGGGGGGGGGGGGGGGGGGGGGGGGGGGGGGGGGGGGGGGGGGGGGGGGGGGGGGGGGGGGGGGGGGGGGGGGGGGGGGGGGGGGGGGGGGGGGGGGGGGGGGGGGGGGGGGGGGGGGGGGGGGGGGGGGGGGGGGGGGGGGGGGGGGGGGGGGGGGGGGGGGGGGGGGGGGGGGGGGGGGGGGGGGGGGGGGGGGGGGGGGGGGGGGGGGGGGGGGGGGGGGGGGGGGGGGGGGGGGGGGGGGGGGGGGGGGGGGGGGGGGGGGGGGGGGGGGGGGGGGGGGGGGGGGGGGGGGGGGGGGGGGGGGGGGGGGGGGGGGGGGGGGGGGGGGGGGGGGGGGGGGGGGGGGGGGGGGGGGGGGGGGGGGGGGGGGGGGGGGGGGGGGGGGGGGGGGGGGGGGGGGGGGGGGGGGGGGGGGGGGGGGGGGGGGGGGGGGGGGGGGGGGGGGGGGGGGGGGGGGGGGGGGGGGGGGGGGGGGGGGGGGGGGGGGGGGGGGGGGGGGGGGGGGGGGGGGGGGGGGGGGGGGGGGGGGGGGGGGGGGGGGGGGGGGGGGGGGGGGGGGGGGGGGGGGGGGGGGGGGGGGGGGGGGGGGGGGGGGGGGGGGGGGGGGGGGGGGGGGGGGGGGGGGGGGGGGGGGGGGGGGGGGGGGGGGGGGGGGGGGGGGGGGGGGGGGGGGGGGGGGGGGGGGGGGGGGGGGGGGGGGGGGGGGGGGGGGGGGGGGGGGGGGGGGGGGGGGGGGGGGGGGGGGGGGGGGGGGGGGGGGGGGGGGGGGGGGGGGGGGGGGGGGGGGGGGGGGGGGGGGGGGGGGGGGGGGGGGGGGGGGGGGGGGGGGGGGGGGGGGGGGGGGGGGGGGGGGGGGGGGGGGGGGGGGGGGGGGGGGGGGGGGGGGGGGGGGGGGGGGGGGGGGGGGGGGGGGGGGGGGGGGGGGGGGGGGGGGGGGGGGGGGGGGGGGGGGGGGGGGGGGGGGGGGGGGGGGGGGGGGGGGGGGGGGGGGGGGGGGGGGGGGGGGGGGGGGGGGGGGGGGGGGGGGGGGGGGGGGGGGGGGGGGGGGGGGGGGGGGGGGGGGGGGGGGGGGGGGGGGGGGGGGGGGGGGGGGGGGGGGGGGGGGGGGGGGGGGGGGGGGGGGGGGGGGGGGGGGGGGGGGGGGGGGGGGGGGGGGGGGGGGGGGGGGGGGGGGGGGGGGGGGGGGGGGGGGGGGGGGGGGGGGGGGGGGGGGGGGGGGGGGGGGGGGGGGGGGGGGGGGGGGGGGGGGGGGGGGGGGGGGGGGGGGGGGGGGGGGGGGGGGGGGGGGGGGGGGGGGGGGGGGGGGGGGGGGGGGGGGGGGGGGGGGGGGGGGGGGGGGGGGGGGGGGGGGGGGGGGGGGGGGGGGGGGGGGGGGGGGGGGGGGGGGGGGGGGGGGGGGGGGGGGGGGGGGGGGGGGGGGGGGGGGGGGGGGGGGGGGGGGGGGGGGGGGGGGGGGGGGGGGGGGGGGGGGGGGGGGGGGGGGGGGGGGGGGGGGGGGGGGGGGGGGGGGGGGGGGGGGGGGGGGGGGGGGGGGGGGGGGGGGGGGGGGGGGGGGGGGGGGGGGGGGGGGGGGGGGGGGGGGGGGGGGGGGGGGGGGGGGGGGGGGGGGGGGGGGGGGGGGGGGGGGGGGGGGGGGGGGGGGGGGGGGGGGGGGGGGGGGGGGGGGGGGGGGGGGGGGGGGGGGGGGGGGGGGGGGGGGGGGGGGGGGGGGGGGGGGGGGGGGGGGGGGGGGGGGGGGGGGGGGGGGGGGGGGGGGGGGGGGGGGGGGGGGGGGGGGGGGGGGGGGGGGGGGGGGGGGGGGTGGGGGGGGGGGGGGGGGGGGGGGGGGGGGGGGGGGGGGGGGGGGGGGGGGGGGGGGGGGGGGGGGGGGGGGGGGGGGGGGGGGGGGGGGGGGGGGGGGGGGGGGGGGGGGGGGGGGGGGGGGGGGGGGGGGGGGGGGGGGGGGGGGGGGGGGGGGGGGGGGGGGGGGGGGGGGGGGGGGGGGGGGGGGGGGGGGGGGGGGGGGGGGGGGGGGGGGGGGGGGGGGGGGGGGGGGGGGGGGGGGGGGGGGGGGGGGGGGGGGGGGGGGGGGGGGGGGGGGGGGGGGGGGGGGGGGGGGGGGGGGGGGGGGGGGGGGGGGGGGGGGGGGGGGGGGGGGGGGGGGGGGGGGGGGGGGGGGGGGGGGGGGGGGGGGGGGGGGGGGGGGGGGGGGGGGGGGGGGGGGGGGGGGGGGGGGGGGGGGGGGGGGGGGGGGGGGGGGGGGGGGGGGGGGGGGGGGGGGGGGGGGGGGGGGGGGGGGGGGGGGGGGGGGGGGGGGGGGGGGGGGGGGGGGGGGGGGGGGGGGGGGGGGGGGGGGGGGGGGGGGGGGGGGGGGGGGGGGGGGGGGGGGGGGGGGGGGGGGGGGGGGGGGGGGGGGGGGGGGGGGGGGGGGGGGGGGGGGGGGGGGGGGGGGGGGGGGGGGGGGGGGGGGGGGGGGGGGGGGGGGGGGGGGGGGGGGGGGGGGGGGGGGGGGGGGGGGGGGGGGGGGGGGGGGGGGGGGGGGGGGGGGGGGGGGGGGGGGGGGGGGGGGGGGGGGGGGGGGGGGGGGGGGGGGGGGGGGGGGGGGGGGGGGGGGGGGGGGGGGGGGGGGGGGGGGGGGGGGGGGGGGGGGGGGGGGGGGGGGGGGGGGGGGGGGGGGGGGGGGGGGGGGGGGGGGGGGGGGGGGGGGGGGGGGGGGGGGGGGGGGGGGGGGGGGGGGGGGGGGGGGGGGGGGGGGGGGGGGGGGGGGGGGGGGGGGGGGGGGGGGGGGGGGGGGGGGGGGGGGGGGGGGGGGGGGGGGGGGGGGGGGGGGGGGGGGGGGGGGGGGGGGGGGGGGGGGGGGGGGGGGGGGGGGGGGGGGGGGGGGGGGGGGGGGGGGGGGGGGGGGGGGGGGGGGGGGGGGGGGGGGGGGGGGGGGGGGGGGGGGGGGGGGGGGGGGGGGGGGGGGGGGGGGGGGGGGGGGGGGGGGGGGGGGGGGGGGGGGGGGGGGGGGGGGGGGGGGGGGGGGGGGGGGGGGGGGGGGGGGGGGGGGGGGGGGGGGGGGGGGGGGGGGGGGGGGGGGGGGGGGGGGGGGGGGGGGGGGGGGGGGGGGGGGGGGGGGGGGGGGGGGGGGGGGGGGGGGGGGGGGGGGGGGGGGGGGGGGGGGGGGGGGGGGGGGGGGGGGGGGGGGGGGGGGGGGGGGGGGGGGGGGGGGTGGGGGGGGGGGGGGGGGGGGGGGGGGGGGGGGGGGGGGGGGGGGGGGGGGGGGGGGGGGGGGGGGGGGGGGGGGGGGGGGGGGGGGGTGGGGGGGGGGGGGGGGGGGGGGGGGGGGGGGGGGGGGGGGGGGGGGGGGGGGGGGGGGGGGGTTTTTTTTTTTTTTGTTTTTTTTTTTTTTTTTTTTTTTTTTTTTTTTTTTTTTTTTTTTTTTTTTTTTTTTTTTTTTTTTTTTTTTTTTTTTTTTTTTTTTTTTTTTTTTTTTTTTTTTTTTTTTTTTTTTTTTTTTTTTTTTTTTTTTGTTTTTTTTTTTTTTTTTGTTTTTTTTTTTTTTTTTTTTTTTTTTTTTTTTTTTTTTTTTTTTTTTTTTTTTTTGTTTTTTTTTTTTTTTTTTTTTTTTTTTTTTTTTTTTTTTTTTTTTTTTTTTTTTTTTTTTTTTTTTTTTTTTTTTTTTTTTTTTTTTTTTTTTTTTTTTTTGTTTTTTTTTTTTTTTTTTTTTTTTTTTTTTTTTTTTGTTTTTTTTTTTTTTTTTTTTTTTTTTTTTTTTTTTTTTTTTTTTTTTTTTTTTTTTTTTTTTTTTTTTTTTTTTTTTTTTTTTTTTTTTTTTTTTTTTTTTTTTTTTTTTTTTGTTTTTTTTTTTTTTTTTTTTTTTTTTTTTTTTTTTTTTTTTTTTTTTTTTTTTTTTTGTTTTTTTTTTTTTTTTTTTTTTTTTTTTTTTTTTTTTTTGTCGTGCGATAGCTCGTTTGAAAGCTAAGAGTGAGACAAATTCAGTGAAAGAATCGGCTTGTTCCTATCTGTCTTCGTTCAAAAGTTAGAGCGGTTACAAGATTTTAGGTCGGAGCTCGCTCACCTGAAAAAATCCTAAGTGTCAGAGTGACTTTGTATGGGTAAAATTTTGAAAATTTTCCAAAGTGTGGAATTTCGACCTGGGACCGTCACCAAAACATTTTTCATCAAATTTTGAAATTTCACTGACGTCCCCCCCCCTCGGACAGCTTGCTTCGATTTTGGCTTCTAGTGGACGGATTTTGTCGTGCGATAGCTCGTTTGAAAGCTAAGAGTGAGACAAATTCAGTGAAAGAATCGGCTTGTTCCTATCTGTCTTCGTTCAAAAGTTAGAGCGGTTACAAGATTTTAGGTCGGAGCTCGCTCACCTGAAAAAATCCTAAGTGTCAGAGTGACTTTGTATGGGTAAAATTTTGAAAATTTTCCAAAGTGTGGAATTTCGACCTGGGACCGTCACCAAAACATTTTTCATCAAATTTCTCTGAACGAGGGGGGGGGGAGTCAGTGAAATTTGATGAAAAATGTTTTGGTGTCGATCCCAGGTCGAAATTCGGAAGTTTTAAATTTTTCAAAATTTTCACCACACTGGAGCTCTCACACTTAGGAATTTTTTCACTTGTGGCATGTTACATGGACATGTGCTGACGGACCAACTTCCCGTGGTCATATGAGAATGGTTCAGGTGTCATATGATAGAGAATGATGAGACGAATCGTTTGCAACAAACCGCATGTCGCTACGATGAATACTTTCGGAGATAGAGCCATTTTAAGTTTTCTTCCGAGCATATATAAACCCCCGACAACGTAAGTCTGATCACTTCATCGAAAGACGAGGTAAGCGACGGTCGTCGCTCTGAGCTCCCGATATCGGGTGTTTCAAAGGACTCTATCTTTTGAAGTAGGCAAGCTATCTTCTTACTTCAAAGTTTGTATGATAGAGTTTGATAGTGTCTTTACTACTGATAAAATTTTTTAAAAGTAGTATGAGTAGTAAAATGCGGAATTTTTTAAAAATTCTTAATTTTCACTTTTTTCAAAGTTTTAACATATAGACTAAGGTTTTCAAGTATCCTGAGTTCAAATCTGCTATCAGATTTGAAATTTAACTAAGTCTAAGGCAGCTTTGAGGGGTTAGATCCCAGCTACTGATCACTACCTTTGACTCGGCGTTCCTGTTACCACTTCGGGGCAGTGACAATGATGTCTTCAGCTGTAAAGAGCGGGTATCGGGGAAGATCTCTCACTTCCCTAGTGATCAGTACAAGGCCTTCGGGCTGTCGACGGGATCGAGTGCCACTCACTACACTCTTTAGGAATATGACTGTACTACATGATTCCAAACTTATACAAATTTCATTATCTTACAGCTAACGATAAAACAGGCATGGCAAACGATAAAAACAGAAAGTACCATATCAAAATGTGTGTGTGCGGTCGTATAAATCGCAGTGCGGACGCCAAGGCTCATGTCAAGAAGGCGGGCACCGGCCACATGATTATCTTGAATAGGGTTGCGTGCGTGAAGTGTAGAGTGCTGAAGGGTGATGAGGATGAGGCGCGTTTTTACAGAGTGCATGCTGACTGTAGTGGTGGTTTAGTGACTGATTTGAGATTTACGCAGTTGATTGTGGAAGAGAGGGAGCGAATGTTGGCGATCGAGCGAGAGGGTAAGGCTGAGAATGTTGTTGAGAATGTTGTTGAGAATGATGAGTTGGCGAGAGCGGTTGCGTCGTTGGAGGGTGAGATTGGGCGAAAGAGAGTGCTTGAGAGTGATGATGAGGATGATGTGGATTTAGATAGGGAGCGTGTGAGGAAGCGTGTGAGGAAGTTGAGCTCTTCGTCGTCGGAGGTGTCAGACATTGTCATCACCGACCCCCCGAAGAGCTCATCTTCCCCAAAAGTGAAGAGTGGTGGGATTCGTGTGCAGTCGGCGAGGTGGTTGAAGGATGAAGAGAAGAGGCATGTTTCGCAGCAGATGGCGCATGATTTGTTGGTGAATAAGTATGAGAGTTTGAAGAAAGTGAAGGATGAAGTTGTGAAGGAGTTGGATGAGTTAAAAAAGAAGGAACTGAAGTCGAAGGAGGTGGCGGATGAAAACATTAGAATGAGGCGTTGTGTGACTGATTTGAAGAATAAGACGCGAGAGTTGGAAGAGAAGAATGATGAGTGTGAGAAGAGGGCGAGTGCTGCGGAGAGAAGAATGAGAGATGCAGAGGCGAAGTTTGAGGAGATGATGAAGGAGATGAGTGTGTTGAGAGCGAGGAATGTTGAGTTGGAGAGGACTGTGGCTCGGCGGGGTGATGAGAGGCAGGCGTATGAGAAGTTGGAGCGCATGAGGGATGAGTGGGAACGTGTGAATGAGGATCGTTTGTTTGAATTTCACATCCCTATTCGGGATAATCATTTGGCCGGCGAAGTATTGGTAAATCAAAGCCTCGACGAATCAATAATATGCTACAATGGTCATCCGACGAAAAATGCCTCCACGCCAGCCTAAGAATGCGCGGCCATATACACAAATTTTCGATTCGGAAACGAGCGAGACTGCCAAAGGATGACTAACTTGGTAAGTGAAAAGTAAATAAGATAGTATATCCTATTCTAATACATATCATTTTCATTGCAGATCTTTGCCCGCCTTCACCACCCCATCAATTCACTCCCGAGAACGAACCATCGGCTCTCTTAAGGGCCACCTAGGGGCAAGACATGATAGAACCTCCACGCGGTTTGCCCTGGGCAGTCTTCGGACTGGCGAATACTATCATTAAGTTGAATCTGCTATCAGTCAACTATGAACGTTGCGTCGCGTTAGAGGGGTATATAAACCACTACCTCTCATTTCATTTCATTTCAATCATGCAGACGCCGAACAGTCAAGTCAGCTCTCCTCGCGGACCGCAGTTAAGGCCGCGAAATTTATTTGAGGAGTTTGTCAGGCTAGAGGAGCAAGACAGAGTTTTTAATAATCTTGCTCGGATTGGCAATCCGATGACAGCAACTGCTGTCAATCCAACGGAATGGCGCTACATTCCACTTTTTAGCCATATACCAGTTAGTGTGGAAGTCGACAGTGCTACCAAAGAGAGAGTCAAAGACTCTCTCAGCAGAATTGGTAGGGTGTAAGATGACGTTACTCCCGAGAATGAACCATCGGCTCTCTTAAGGGCCACCATGGGGCAAGCTGATTCGGCTGTTGAGCTCCAATTCATTGTTGAAAACCTTTATTAAGCCTAGAAATTGTAGCGCTTCTCCATTTCAATTTGGATCAGTTCACGATGGAAGCCACATGTAGTTTGCGACAACCATTCCCGGTCTTTCATTGATGAAGATATCGCCTTGTCCCGTAGGTGTTGTCACTCCTCGACGAGTGGGTTGAGGGCATGAGAAGAAGGGGAGTAAGATTTCTTGAGGATCTATTTTCGGACGCGTATTTTGTTAGGTGTGTGTCTCCAATTACACCCGCATCCGCAAAGGTGCAGATGCACCGTACGGCTCGGCGGTATAGGGTTTATGACAACCTAACGTCATATCATTGACTATTCAAGCCAATAGTCAAACTTTCAACCGAGAAACGAACCATCGGCTCTCTTAAGGGCCACCATGGGGCAAGACATGATAGAACCTCCTCGCGGTTTGCCCTGGGCAGTCTTCGGACTGGCGAATACTATCATTAAGTTGAATCTGCTATCAGTCAACTTGAACGTTGCAAATGTAGTTCGGTGTAATACTTCCTTTCGACGGGCGTTCCTGTAAAGGGCGGCGGTGAAACCCGTAGCTATGTATACCGCAAGGGACATTCGGCAATGGTCAATCTTGTTAAACCTCTCTGCGTCATGTTTGCAAGTGATTGCCTCTGTCTCAACGTAGTATGCATTCGCGCCAGGGCGACATTTAGCCAACTGTCGAAGGTTGCCTAAACTTTCCATGCAATTCGTTATGAGAACCTATGAGTTCTACCTGTCTCTATCAATGAGACGAATATGATGAATGGAATGAAATGGGAGGACACTCACGCTCGCCACACGCAACATAACACACTTCTCTCTTCCGTAGTCTAACAGCTCTTTACACATGGAATCGCAGTCGATTGCTATCCCTGTTCAGAATCATGTAAGCTATCCTTAATTTTATTTAACACTATTTCACTATCATCATCATACCAATTATGAAGTGTTTATAAGATTTACTAAGTTAGACTAAGCGTTCTACTATTTGTCAAATGAATGATATAGTTTCACCAGTTTACAAGTTAAAAAAAATAAAGTTTCAATGGTTGTCTACGTTAGAAATAAAGTTTTAGCTGTTTGTATATCAAAATAAAGTTTCAAGAGTTTACAAGTTAAAAAATAAAGTTTCAATGGTGTATACGTTAGAAATAAAGTTTTAGCTGTTTGTATATCAAAATAAAGTTTCAAGAGTTTACAAGTTAGAAATAACGTTTCAATAGTGTATGCGTTAGAAATAAAGTTTTAGCTGTTTGTATATCAAAATAAAGTTTCAAGAGTTTACAAGTTAGAATAAAGTTTTCAATAGTGTGTATGTTAGAAATTAAGGTATACTGTTTGTAAAAATAAGATCGCCAAGATTTATAGTTTACAAGTTAGACTAAGTGTAAATTAAATAAAATTATAACTGTTCACG
>CAJQUW010014899.1:0-228322 GCA_907163375.1 Prostheceraeus crozeri
ATGGAATTACAACAAAAATGTCCTTTTGTAGCTGGACATAGATTTATTAATGACAAAATCCACCTTTCGCTACTGAAAAATGACTATCCTAAGTGTCTCAAAAGGAGTGACAGATGTGGGAACTTAGATTGTAATTCAATGTCTAAATGACAATTTATCTTAGGGCATTTGAGAACATACTTGAAAAGCACATAAGTAACTCATAAAAACATGTGATGAGAGGAATCAATGTCAGGAATTTTTGCATATTCACTCATGCCTAGATTCAGCAATAGTTCATCTTTTTTGTTGTCTTCAAGTATGGAAAAGTCTAATAGTATATCAATATTATTGAGCTCCTAATGTTAATGCGAATATCTGCTACGATTTTATCAGCGTTTGTGGGGTATTTTCAAATTTCGAATAATAAAAGTCAATTGTGTCTTGACTCATTGAGTAATTGACACAGGTTTTCTTATGATGTTATAAAGTGGCTAACTTTCAAATAGAAAAGTGTATGTTCATGTTTAAAATTTGATCAATATCTTAAGTGTTGCTGTCTCACAATCGCATCACGTTTGACACAAAGTGAAATTTGTTGAGTATAAGCACATTAAGCTCCTGAACGTTTGTGACGAACAAGATCGAAAATGAAACTTTCACAAAATGGTGTTCTATCTGGTTCCTCTTGTAGTTCGATGGAATCAAAGAAAAATACATGTTAATACAATGGGACGCAGATTGCAGTTTTTGGTTAAACTAAGTCTAGAGACATAATTTTTGACATGGAATGTCTTCAGGTCATAGAGTAATTATGTTAGGTAGAGTGGTAACTCCGCATTTATTAAATCCTCAATGTGTATACACTTTCGATTTTATTAAATGAACTCAAACGAGGTACAATCGGAATTGTTTCAAAATGTGAGATATATACACATTTATGCAGTTTTGAAGAAATTACAACGGAATTTTCTGATCATGATAGCAAAGCAGAAGGAAATGATATTATTTTACAGATTGTCCGTGTCATGACAGCCTTGGAGAGGTAACATTAGTTAAATTTGCAACTCGATGACCTGCTATTGTTGTCATGAATTATAAACATGAAATTTCACCCAAGAAAGCACAATAAGACGTCGACTTTTTCATGAAGACTTCAATCATAAAACGGATCATGAAATTCCCATGATAATCAGCTTAATTTCCGCTTAGTTAGGATGCTTGTTAGCAAATATTCATTCCTTTTGATATACTACTTACATGGAGGAGTCATCTCGGTAGTATATAAATTGGCAAAATTTTGACTTTTTTTAAAACTACTCAACTAATTTTTTTGGACCACGGGAACGTAATCTCCGCAAAAGACTGAATCTTTTCATTTAAAAATTTTCACTGTGTACACATACTTTTTGAGTCGACACTACCTGTATATCCCTACTCTATGTTTCAGGTCATTTCCTATTATAAGAATTAAAGAATCAGAAATCTTATAGACTCTTTCAGGTCTATGTTTAATATGTTACGCAGTTATCGGAAATTGCATTCCTAATATGAAGTTGTAAAGCTATGCTCAGCTGAACCTATCACATTCTAAAAGTTACTTCTATCAAACAGACACTTCATGCATGTTGCGCTGGGACTATTATTACTTAGAGCATATTAAAATGCTTTCTGCGTCTATTAAACAGAAAAGAGCGTTGCTGTTGTAATGAAATGTTTTGAAATATTTAAAATACAAATCAAATACTTACGAAATATATACCCAAACATTCTCAGACCGATTTTTCCGTTGACATCAATCTGAGTAGTTGCATATATATATTCTGAAAAAATCGGCAGCACAGATGTGCAACTGTGCTTTCCCAGCAACTTTACACCTGATTCTTTCTCACAATTGTATTCACTTTTACAACACCGATCATCAAGGGTTATCACCACTGAAAGAGCGCTTCCATTAAGTTTCCTGTCAATTAGCTTTCGGGACAATATCATCAAGTTGTGTTATCAATGTAATCAGTTCGAAGTTTCACACTAAGTACAAGTGTGAACTTTGCAAGTAATTATCAAAATATTGAGTTGGAGCCTCATTTGAAGAATGTGAACAGACCTGAATATCCGCCATTCCATCCAATCAGGAATCATCAGCAGGCCTAGTTCACATCTCACAGCATTGACACAGCTCCTCATTTAAACCTGCAACCATGCCCGGGAAAATGTGACACACACAATCAACATATCAGCTGAAACTTCTAGGGGATTAAACACTACTGACAGGTCGTCGACGTTAATGCACCTGTAATAAAGGGGAAGGCTGCAACTTTTATTAAGAAATTGTGTCGATGTAGAGAGATGTGAAGGTCTGCTTATGACTCCTGATATGCAATTTGAGAAATGCAATTAGCACATTAAGTGAATGTCCTCGGGTATTCATTAATTACCACTTTAAATATATTATACTATTTAGGGTTTAGGGGTCTACCTTTAGTTCCATAATGTTTTGTATTAATTTCTAAACTTATCATTTTGAAGACTTTATTTGAACTGTAAGAGCGATGATCCCTGCAAGATTTTCTAACATCATATTCCTATAAGATGCTGCATCCAAATATGCTTATCATGGTTATGTTACATCATTGTGAGTGTTGTTTATAATTTCATGACTTTTGAATCTTCTATTTCTAATTGTAAGCGAAGCGAAATTTCAAATTTTCGGCTCAGGGAAGACTAAGATAATAGCTAAAGTAATCTTTCTGGTCGCTCTCGTTCCTATAAGGTTACCAATTTGATGAACAGATTGAGTAGCATGCCACTCTATGTGGTTTTATAAACGTGTGTTGCGAACATCATGGACCGCAAGAATCGCTAATACTGTGAAGGTGCAGAACCAACCGACAACTCAGGTGCTCCATCAGAAGAAAACAATTATCATTTGCATGCTACGTAGTTCGGTTCAAGTCGACCATCTGGTGCTGACGGGATGATCGACTGCAAGAGATCGCGGTGAATACAGTAATAGTGGATGCCCAGGCGACAAAACTTAACTGGAAAAAGTTGCCCATTTCAATGCTATAGTCGGATGGAACATAAAAGTCTCAGAAAGGAACTTCGCGTCTGCCAGAGTTTCAATGATGGGTTGGTCCAAGCAGACGACTTCAAGTATACCCTTGCAGAATTGGATGGCAGCTGTCGTCATCGAAGAATATTTTCATTGACTTTATGACACAGCGTGATGTAGTCTTAAGGTGGATTCATACTTCAGATTCAATCGCGATTTTAGCGTAGCTTTTCAATCTAGATGCAAAATCAATCTAGATTTAATTAGGATTGAAGCCGGCTTCAATCTTGCTTATATCTAGCTTTTTCAATCTAGCGTTTCAACCTTACGTCCTATTTGAGCGTGAAGCTACGCCGCTCGCTAAGTAAATCATCGTTTCTTGTCATTCGATAGAAAATGGTCCCTCCGAAGCAATACCCGTATGAGTTAGAATTGTTTGTTAACGAAAATAAAATAAATGAGCATCTGCACGATGCATCCTCGCAGTTTCATATGAACCAGGAGATGACCAATGCAGTCTGCATGAAAGTGTCCCAAGCTTTGAATTTGACCGAACCTCAGAAACGTACATGTAAGTTTAATCACAATTTGACCGAGTACCTCCCTGGAATATCAATCATAAATGAAGTAATTATTAAAGGTGTATGTTAGTAGAGGTGTCACTAAATCCAGATGTTTAAACATCACTGAAGACATTCGTGTCAAGCTGAAAAATTTGTCATGATCTGCTTGGAGATATTTGGGCACTAGGCGATGGTAGTGTCCATACAGTATAGGTGTTTGGTATTCACCGGATGCACGGACCATCTTCTCTGAGAATTTCGACGCAATCTGAACAACGAGGCCAGCTCAAGGAAGTCTCTCTCTCTCTGACATCAGCGACATGCTCGCGCTAGTTCGAGGCAGAAATGACTGAAGTATAAACGACAATTAGAATAGCGTCAAAACATAATCTAGATGAAATTTCAATCCATTAGGCCTCAGCCACACTGCGAGCTTTTCCAAGCGTTTCCGGGCAAAGGGTTTTGTAGCAAATATAAAGTCACCATTACAGCAGTTGTAGACTGCCACACTGCGAGCAAAGCAAACCACAGCGATCAATACCTTACGGACATACGTTTGCTCGATACGCTGGTGTTTGCTTTGCTTTAGTGTGGCTGAGGCCTTAGAAATTGACGCTCAAGTATGAATCCAGCTTTATTCATCATGCTCATTGCGATTTTATTCTTTATTGAATGTTGTTTTAGCAGCATAGAGATAAATTGCGCTGTTAGGGTATTTCGGTCTAGAGATGACATTAATCAGAATTCATCACTGATATTCACGGTCAGAACTAGTCTCGAGGGACAAGAAGATAAATTTTCCATTGAACGCAATGCAAATTTAAGAACTAATTTTGACAAACCAGAAGATTGACACCACATAAAGCACACACAGTCAGCAAATTTAGATCGTGAGGAGTTGAACGGTGTGAATAACATTTCTATCGGACGACTTTATCGCGAAGGAAAATTGAGTCAAAGATATGTACTTTTCACTTGACAGGCCTGCCTACAGTCTGACTGTTGAAGTTTGTGTGTTCGGTGATCCGAGCTGCTTCTGCAATGCGTGCGCTTGACCAATCACACTAGCCGAAGAGACGCATCTCTATGTTAATTCTATCGCTTGCTACAAATGCATACAATGGCTAGAATAGGATTGTGTCCGCTCTAGACTAACACAAGCGGAAAAAACTATCTCTATGGTTAGCAGTGACTGCCAAAGCATGTGTATCTTCAATTGTCTTTGATGACCAACTGCTAGATGGAAGTCACTACACACTATCTCATGCATTCATAATGAAGTTAATGTATTCTCCGATGAAGAGAGCCGCTTTCCAATTCAAACACCCGGTCTTATGCTATTTACCTTCCCCTGCACAGAGTCGGCCCGGAAAATTAATGTAGGCTTTTAACTTTCCGGGGGAAATAAGTGGATGGAGAATATGAATAGCATAACATCGATCCTTTCAGTTGTCTGTTTGTACAAGTCCACCAACAAAACTCCGGGAGCCGTGCGGCTCCTTTCTCATCCGAATATAAACATTGAGATCGGTAACCTTTCCAGCTATTTAAGTCAAAACACTGGGCGTCTGGTCTATGTAGGTGTAAAACGCACCTAACATCTCTTGCCAAAGCTGTTAGTATGGAACCATCAGAACTACTAAGAAGACTTAAAGGGAGGCAGTGCAGGTGACTGATGTCCCATGCCACATTGATTGATTGACTGAGACGAACAAAAACAAGAGTATGCAAGGAACTTAGACATATGTATGTTGGTATTTGCCGTGTTTTGGAGAATACTCTCTGTTGGAGAATGTCAGCTTTGGTTGCGTGATCATTTTTTGACAAATTAGTTCTTTTGAAAGAATGATGATGACAGCGAATCGTCCATTCCAACGAACGACCTCATTTACATAGAGCTGTTTTCGTGCATTACTTAGCTGAGTCAGGATCGCATTATGTAGTGACAAAGTCAAGTAGGCTCTATTTATATTTTTGATATTGCAGTTCTTTTTTTGCGAGGTTCTGAGTTTAAGCGTCCCACCAACACTTTAGTTTTTTATATCCTTGGTTTACACTGCATAATCACAAGGCTTTTATTCATCAGATTTAGACAGTATGTTATTATCAGAACAATCATGCAGAGAGTACAAAGAAACATAGCTAATCTAATGATATAATATCACATCATTATCATTTTCTGAAGAATTTCACATGTCAGTGCGCCTGCAATTATGTTGTCGGTCACTTAATTGAAAAATGACTTTTATAGTTGCTAGCAATGAACAGAATCAAAAGACAGTCTTTCCTGCACATTTAAGGGCAATCAAAAAATTTTGCTAACTATAGGCCTACGTACACATGTAGATAACAAATTTGAAACATATTTGAAAGTATAGAATAATGGGCTGTTGACCGTCAATGATGAATATCATTGTTTTCCTTGTAATTGATCCTATGGTTTCAAGTGTGAACTTTAATTCACACGTGATCTCATGACCAATTTAGTCTACAATTTTCATCAAGCTTGGGAAATGATGATGATGCTAGTCAACTGATTTTGAGAGGAATTCCCGCTATTTGTTGGTAGACTTATCAGAATCCTTTCAATTCTTGCGCACTATTACATGATGTTGACATGTAATCTGCTCATTTTACACGTACTTATACTATTTCAGTTGTTTCGCTCAGCTTACCCTGAATGCACAGCGATGAATAAATTTAACCATAAATTGGAGTCTGTCTCTTGTTATTTGAATAGATCTAGAGAGACACACGTTTTCACATGAAAAGGAGCCTCATGGAAATGGCAGTACAGTCGGAGATATTTCTCAAAGCAAGAAGTTCCACGGCATAAATCATATTATTTAACAAAACAGTGCCTCGGACAAGTGCGCGGTCACTTCGGATCGCGTCGTCAGGGCATGGACTGAATTTCATATCGCATTCTCCAAACTTTCCAATATTGATGATGCATTTTAAAATCAGCAAGACAACAGTGCGATAACAAATGAAAAAGGGTAATAAAAGAAGAAAGTCAAAGGCTGTGATACAACAGCTGGAACTATTAATTCATAGCGATTTAAAGACTGCATATTCTTTGAGTACCATGCTTCAGGGAAAGTCTCTTGGACTCATTCTCCAAAATCTGTGCATCATCCTATCTTGTGCTATAAGCTGCTTCAATTACAATATTCTGCAACATCCGATTTCTGAGGATACACATTGCACATGGACTAAAGCCATCTGAGGCAGTTGACCTGTTGCCAGACTGTCCAAAATTAGCCTGAAATTGAATTTGTAGGTTTGTGTAGTCCAAAGAAAATCCTTAATTCAAATGTGCAGAAAAAGCTGTGACGGATCTATAAGTATCCGGTGGCATATTTTAGTCTTCAGTCGTGCATGAAAAGTTAATAAAATTCATGATTCAAGTATGTCAGCAGCTATAGACAGAAACCTTTGGGGATTATCGTTGCCTCTTCGTTTAAAAACGATAGTCACATTTAGGGGGTAAGAGAGGAAAGCTGCAAAAAAAGAGTGTGCCAAACACTCTTGAAATTTCCGACCCTAAATTGTAAACAACACTGCGGTACAAGAAGTGGTAGGGAAACGCATAGTGCAACACCGGCAATGCATGTTGGCAAATAATTCGCATCTCAACTAAATTATGTCAGACACCAATGCATTTGTGCATGTATAGCCTTTTCTACAACACATGCATGCACCTTCCATTTACATGTCATAGGAGAACCTCTGTATTACTCAAGGCAGCCAAACAGTCAGTGAAATGTGAGATCATTCATGTAGGTAGCCTATAGATATGACATTGCTTAGAAATCTTTCATCTTAGTTTTCAGGAAGCATTGTTAATGACATTATTACAATGACTAGAGCTGTGGTTTGTACTTCACGTGTGCCTACATCGCTAATTAGCAAAATATCTTGGTATAATGCTATTATTCGGCTCAGTTGAAGACCTGATTATGGGTAATTAACTAATTAGGGTTCTTTTGTGCAAGTGATCACTTTTAACCCTCAGAGATCTGAGGCGGCGGGTCCACTGGACGCCGCAGCCACATTTTTCTATTTTCTATTTTACTTTTTGTGCTGAGGATATATCAAACACGTATGCCCATGTAAAATCATCATTTTTACAGTGAATCTACATGTGTTATTTCATTTCAATTGAATCAGCAGAAGTATGGTAGATAAGCCAAAGGGTAGATTCCACTGAACCCCCTCAGGTCTCAGAGGGTGCAGAAATTCCCATAACAAAATTTTGGTACTTCTATTCTTTCCCCCACATTTCTGTTGTTGACACCCGGAAGTATTGCATCGTCAACGATCGTCTCTTGCTCTTACCTGTTCTCACTGACGTGGCATAACTTAGACTCCTTTTATCTGACTTGTAGAACATTTACAGCCTCAGAATTAGACAACTGCTCGTCATTTGTCTCTAGGCAACAATCACACGAAGTTCATGATCACCACAGCTGTACCTTGCATTCTAACTGAGTATCCAAGGAACCAATCCTTCATCCTAGGGTTCAAGTAAGACTTCTCAGTCGTGCTGTAGTGTCACTCAGTGACAGATCAAGTCTATTCTAAACCCAATCTGACTAACTTTGGCGAAATTTGATGATTTTGGAAAACTTGAAAATTGTGGGGGGGGGAAAGAATAGAAGTACCAAAATTTGTATTATATCAGATGAAAAATGATTTTCTGCATGTCCATGATGCTGCATAATGACTGAAATTCATTTATTCAATGTCCATATCATGCTCGTGCATGTGGGTTATGTTAGAAGACCGCAAAATGTGAATATTGTGTTTTCGTACATGGTCGTGCATGACTCGTTGGCCTACATAAACAAATCAGCATAAATCAATGTTCAAAATGAGAGCTATCATGATATTCATAGTTTAACACTAAAACCAGACTGTTTGCAAAGTCTTCACAGCAGTAATTGATAAGTTTCAGATATCCACAGCTGTTTTGAAGGTCTAAAAATGCAGCAATTATGGCTCAGTTTAGGCCTATTTCCGATTGGCATGCATAAATTTGAAACAATGGCCAAATCCAAGGGATATGGACTTGCAAAGCTCGCTTCTGAAATTGTCCACCTCCTTGAGGTCCTCTATGATTCTGAATGTGTTGACGTAGGAAGGTTTCATTTTTCTTCCTCCAATTGGATCTTTGGTCTGCCACACATGGTCTACCCCTTCTAAATTTCACTGAATCCTTTGTGTGCTGAATCACGCACTTAGAAAGCGGAAATAGTTCAGACATGCTGTTCCATAGAAGTTTTGCACTGCTCAATACAATGAAGACAGACACCACAAAATGCAATCAACACAAATAATTTTGCTGTTAGATTATTTATAATTTGAAGTTTATTTGATCAATGCGGCAAACGAATATGCATGCCAACAGGATAGATTTTTGTACTTCCGTGTGAAGTAAAATGATTGCAAAGAGATTATTGCATAATGCCGTCCATTTAACGTGATGAGCAGCTGTGATGAAATCGGCTGTCGGTGGTGGGGTAGTTAACAAGCCCAGCATGCTCGTTGGGAGATGTGTCTCCAACATGATAGTGCAAGACCACATATAGCAATGCAGGTTCGACGGTTGATCGACCACGAAGGCATGAGTCTCGTGAAACAGCCCCCTTATTCACCAGATTACAACTTGCTCGATCGATATGTCTTCAGAAATTTTGAAGTTCATCATCGTCAACGCAGTTTTGACTCAATTGCTGAAATTGAGGCATGTATTGAACAATTTCTTGCTGGAATGACCATCACCCAGTTACAGAAGGAGTTTTATGAATTCCAGTGGCATATTGAGAAAGTTATAGAGGAAGATGGTAACTATCTGTGATGTGAATGATTGTCTGGATAAATAGATGTTGATTACAAAAAACGCACTTTTTTTGTCGAACCCTATATTTCAATGTGTGTAGAAGAGAAGTTTACCGCTGCACCTTTCTTTCAACTGCCACGCACAGCCATTCGCATAGATCGAGAGATGAAGGAAAGATATCTCATCAACTTATTTGGTCCTACTTTGAATTCTATGTAATTTAGTTATCTTAGTCTTACCACATTGCTTATTATGCACGTCTCCATTTAGGTTTGATATCATTGATTTCAAATTTTTTTTGTATCCGGTAACAATACTTCAGGTTGCCTCGGAAATCGATTGGTATTTAAATAAATTTGATCTTTGATTCTCCGTAGGTTTGTCTGGTATTATTTATTGCCCAATTATTTTACCCAATTTTAATATTCATATATACGCATGTGTATAAGAATTCCGATATAAGGCCACAAACTTATTCAAAAGAAAAAACAATCATGATCAAATTGTCTATTCCAGACGCGTTTCAGAGCGTTGCAGTCTCCTTTGTCAATGGATTGATGTAAAGAAGGGTAGAATCATTTTTATATGAGATAAAAAGAATTTAACACAGCTAAAATGCAGTCAGAAATCAAAGTCATTGCGTGTACCAACAATCACAAGATTCTCGAATCAATTCTTATCAAAAACAATAATAATTTGCTAAACAATAAAGACGGTTCCTTTGCACTTCTGTTGAATCTATGACTATGTAATTGGAGGTATGTCCATTCAACAGCAATGGATGAGATGTCCATATTGCAATTCATGTTTTTGGAAGATCTTATGGAATCTTTTCCGGATAACATCAGTCCGTCGCGCCGTTATGTTGTGAAAATACGCTAATTCGTCATCACGATAAAGACCGGTACAATTAATATCAAATTCTTTGGAAATGAAATTTAACAAACATAGACCGACCAGCTCACAAACCTCGGCACCATCATATGCGCGCATTGATACGTCAAAAGTCTCATTTTTCACGATTGACCCATGGTTCTCCATGATTGAATAATAATCATTTCCTCGCATGTCTAATATCGTTCACAGATTTAGGTTCAATGTCAACATGATTACCAGCAAAATTTAAAGATAGTTTCAATAATTCTTTCGTAACAGAAGGATAGAAATCCTTTATGTCGAAAAATATGAATTTTCCCGAAGGTTCATGGTGAAGGCCGTCAAACCACGAAATAACTTCCTTTGTTCTACACCATTGTTGATCTCCGGTAAGAGACCGCAATTTAGAGTTTACATTTTGTAAAATATGTTTGCTGATTCTTCCGATTTCATTTTTCGATGGGTTGATCAAACGCGCCGAAGGATTGTTGGCGAGGTTGTCCTTATGGTCTTTTAATGTAATAATGCATTCACTTTCAGTATTAACCGGCATCCTGTTTGCCACGTTGAACGAAGATGCCATGCTTTTGCCTTCCTTCGTGATTCTCATCTGAGTATTTTCACCTGCTTTCTTGTATAACTTTGTCATGGAATTGTGAAGAAGATGGCTATAATCATCAGCAGGAATATAATAAATTTTCGAAATCTTGTCTGCAAAAACATAGACTTTGTCTGACTTGCGGATTTCTTGCATATCACTCCGTATCCGCCTTTGGAATTCGCAGGTAACATTTCTGTATTTTACTAAATTAGAAAGATCGAATAAGTAACTTTCAAATCCATTTAATGCGGTGGACAATTTGGGCTGCTAAGGCCGAAGATTCTCTGGGATTGGCAACTGTCTTCATAGTTGTCATCAAAGTTTAAAGCCTTCCATCTCACTCTCTTTATAAATAACTCTATTGTACACAACAGTTGTAATCGGTATTGATCTTCCGTCGGTAATAGGATGTTTTTGCTGGAATAATTTAAGTTGTTTTTTTTCCATTGCATTTGACTAGGTTCAAGAGTGATCAACCAAAGGGAGCCAGTGCAAAATCATAGAACGAACTTGCCAAAAGAGAAAGTGCTCAATGTTAATAACAGAGCGTCATATAATCAATTCCAAAAACTGTTAGGAGGAAAAAGCCATCTTTTTCGATACTCCGAGTTTCATGTGCTTAACAGCACAATCATCAGTCAAATGAACTGAACAACTGAAAATTCGCTGGTTATTAACAATGCTGGTTCTTTAACATTAATCACTGGACATCACAATCAAGATACTAAAGAGAAGCAAGATAAAAAGCTATGAAAAAGTAACGAAAATGTACTGAAAATGCATTGCATATCACTTCATTTTGAAGTTGTGAAGTAAATATTTATTTTTGTGCCTGCACTTTGAAACCAATTCATTTCTGCTGTTGAGAAGAGTTCCACCCCTGCTTCTCAAAATAAAATATTTTTCGTAGGAGCACAAATCACACGTTGAATTTTCCGGCTTGTACGGTTTGCATTTTTTATATATAGTTGCAGTAATATATATATATAATTATATACATTAGTAGACCTCGAAATACTTGTAGACTCGAATATATACTTGTATATATTCGTATATATATATATATATATATATATATACTTGTAGACCAAGACTTGTAGAATCAAGAATAACAAAACAAAATTACTATTAATGAGAAAGGAATTTGCTGCACATTTGATATATATATATATATATATAAGAAATGTGCGCTCCTGCCCCACTTGTACTCTCCTGCCCCACGGACGAATATGAAATGTCCGCCCCTGCCCCACAACTGTACGCTCCTGCCCCCATGTGCACTCCTGCCCCACGTATGAGCTTTTGCGGAATATGATTGTGCATTGATATGTACTGTTGTGAAAGAAGTTCTATGGCTGTCAGCGCCTCCAAATGCCTGGTCCGACGATTGCTGTAGGCCCTGGTCCCTTCAATTTTCGTATTTAGAGTTAGCTTTTGCGGAATATGATCGTGCTGTGATATGTACTGATATGAATGAAGATATATGACAGTCAGAGCATCTCCAAATGCATGGTCCGTCCATTGCTGTAGGCCCTCAATTTTCGTATTTAGAGTTAGCTTTTGCGGAATATGATTGTGCATTGATATGTACTGATGTGAAAGAAGTGCTATGGCTGTCAGAGAACCTCCAAATGCCTGGTCCGACGATCGATTGCTGTAGGCCCTCAATTTTCATATTTAGAGTTAGCTTTTGCGGAATATGATTGTGCTGTGATATGTACTGATATGAATGAAGATATATGACAGTCAGAGCACCTCCAAATGCCTGGTCCGACGATTGTTGTGGGCCCTGGTCCCTTCATGTACAAGTGGGGCAGGAGAGTACAATTCTCGGTGGGGCAGGAGAGCACATTTCTTATTTATATATATATATATGCGCATGTTTTTAGCCAGTTCTTTTTGCATTGCTGTTAAATTTGATTTGTTGTTATTTATTGTTGTTATTTATATATATACAGAGAAATATATATATATATAACAGAGAAATTCAGAAGTAAACTGATAGTGGATGAAATAAATAACAACAAATCAAATATATATATATATATATATATTTCGGAAATAGCCCAAAGTTATTGGAATTGAAAACAAGATTGTTAGGAGCGCACAACATGTTTCAGCAAATAATTTGCCATCCTCAGGTGAAATCATGCGAACAAAGTTAAAACAATCTTTAAATACAAAATTACAAGTCATTAGGTCACCGAGATAAAATCACTGAAGTCACAAAATGAAGTCAATTCTGAAGGTCACTTGCATTGGAAGTAGCTACGCAATAAAATATACAATTGAGCCATGAATTACAAATCTAACAACGTATTAATGGAGCTTGCCCTTTCATTCATGAGAGTGCTAAAGTCAGACTTCTTTATTATAATTGATTCCAGAAATCTAGGGTATTCAGTACAGGCAATGATATCGAAATTTTCTTTCTTTGATGGATGTACATGAATGCTTATTTCGGTTGGCGTTGGATACGCTTTCAAATGTTCGTTGATTCTGGTAGCAAAATGGCGGATAGAGCTGCCCACGTAACACTTTTCACAGTGATCACATGTGTATTTGTACACAACATTAGACTTTAATTCGGGCACAACTTTATCCTTATTAGAGAAAAAATTGCTAGTTTTCAAGGTTTTAAAAACGGGGCGAACTTTCATGTCAGGCGGTAAAAGCTTATTGATGTCTTTGACACGATAATGAAGGGGAAATGTAGGGGAAGATCCATGTTATAAATTTAAAGTCGTCATGAGCGTTTGGTCGAGCAACGTTGGCTTTGCGTCTTGCCTCAACTTTTTCTCGCATGCGCAAAATAGTTCTTTCAGAAAATCCGTTTTTTTGAAAAAGAGCTTGAATAGCAGAAACGGATTTTTGATAATTATTAGGATTGGAATTCAATTTCAAGGCACGATAAAAGAGTGAATTCATGGCAGCCAAGCGATAACGTTTGGGAGCATAAGCAGAATTAGGGATGTAAATGCCAGTATTTGTTTCTTTGAGGTGCCAAGCGATATCGAAGGCATTCTCACTTTTCGCAACTTTGGCATCTAAAAATACAAGACTTTCATTGACTTCTCGCTCCATCGTGAATTTGATATCAGGATGAAGGGTATTCAGAAAGTCATGAAAGGCGGAAGCATCGGCGCTTTTGTCAAAAATGCAAAATATGTCATCAACGTAACGTTTATAATAGACAGGAAGAGAACCGTTGAAGTTTTTCATGCGAGTTTCTATCATGTCCATGTTCAAAAGAGGCCATAGTTGGGGCAAGACACGATCCCATAGACATTCCATCGGTATGCAGAAATAGCTTGTCATCGAATGAGAAGAGGATGTTCGTGCAGGCTAGCCTCAAAAGTTCACGAAGGGCATGTTTTCTGATAGGGAGCTGATCCTCATTGATGGTGTAAAGGATATGATCAATTGTATCCTCAATATATATTCATAACTCGTGAAAAGATTTTCATGGATCTAGTGTATATTTTATTGCGTAGCTACTTCCAATGCAAGTGACCTTCAGAATTGACTTCATTTTGTGACTTTATCTCGGTGACCTAATGACTTGTAATTTTGTATTTAAGGATTGTTTTAACTTTGTTTGCTTGATTTCACCTGAGGATGGCAAATGATTTGCTGAAACATGTTGTGCGCTCCTAACAATCTTGTTTTCAATTCCAATATATATATATATATATATATATATATATATATTTATCAAATCTTAACAGATGTAACCACCACGAGACATGTTTCGGCCTCTTGGGCCTCATCAGTCGTGGGTGGGTTTGAACCAGTGACGTTGGAGCTAGAGGACGTGCAAGCATACCCTCTAACCACAAGGCAACCGGACCATCTGTTGAGAGTGTGAATTAGCCAGGAAGGCACGTGGAGGGCGGACTGCATTCTGCAATCACTTAATACCGCATCCGAGATTGAGGCGCTTCACGTAGGCGCTACTCATTACATGTTAAGACGTTAAAGCGGCTAATTCACGCTCTCAACAGATGGTCCGGTTGCCTTATGGTTAGGGATATGCTTGCATGTCATCTAGCTCCAACGTCGCTGGCTCAAACCTACCCACGACTTGATGAGGCCCAGGAGGCCGAAACATGTCTCGTGGTGGTTACATCTGATGAGTTTTGATAAATTTATCAATTGCCTGGTTACTTGTCTTAATATATATATATATATATATATATATATATATATATATATATATACCAGATGTGTCAGAAAAGTTCCAGGACTGCGGTCACAAATAATTTATTTAATAAAGAATACAGAAATTATATGTTGTCCCCTTCAAAGGTGTCCTCCGAGAGTCTGACGCACTTCTCCATCCTTCGGCGCCATGCATCTACGCACTGATAGAAAGTTCCTTCCGGGATATGACGCAGCTCCGTCGTCACGGCTTTCTTGATGGCTCCCTCGTCCGAAAATCGGGCTCCATTGAGGGCACCTGTCAGCTTAGGGAACAGGGAAAAATCGCAAGGGGCGAGATCTGGCGAGCACGGAGGTTACTCCAACACAGCAATGATCTTCTTTGCGAGGAACTCCCGGATGCTGGTAGCGTTGTGGGCAGGCGCATTGTCGTGGTGAAGCAACCACGAATTGCTCTGCTACAAACCCCTCCTCTTCTCGCACACTTCTCGTTGCAGGATCTCTCTGTAAACGTGTTGGTTGATGGTCTGACCCCGTGGCAAGAACTCCAAGTGGACGATGCCTCTAATGTCGAAGAACAAGATCAACATGAGCTTCATCTTGGACTTCGTCTGCCTTGCCTTCTTCGGTCTCGATGATCCAGAAGTCTTCCACTGAAGGCTCTGGCGCTTGGTCTCCGGGTCGTACTCGAAGAGATTCATCGCCTGTGATGACTTTCGACAGCAAGCCTGGATCTGTTTCGAGACGCTCGAGGATGTCTCGACACACTTGCATGCACTTCCACTTTTGTTCCTAGTTCAGCACCTTCGGCACCAACTTTGCACAGACCTTCCGCATGCCCAGGTCTTCAGTGATCACCCTCCAGACGCAATCGCGATTGATACCAAGCTCACTTGTTATCATCCGAACGGTCAGACGACGTTCGCCTCGCACCACCTGCCTCACGAGCTCAGTGTTCTCCTCAGTCCTGCTTGTCGAAGGTCTTCCACTCCGATGGTCGTCTTCCACCTCCTCTCGTCCTTCTTTGAACCTCCTGTGCCAGTCGAAAACACATGAGCGGGACATCGTCTCATCTCCATAAACCTGTTGATGCATTCCGATCTGTGCTTCAGATGGAGATTTTCCGAGGCGCTCCAAATCAGGGTTGTTCTCTGTTGCCATCCTTCGAAATGAAAGCGACCTTGTTAACCGCGGATCTACTATGTAAGAACGAGAACGATTTGTTGAACTGTATTCAAACGGTTGTGAAGAATCGTATAATGGCTACAGAGAGCTGAAATGAAAGTTACATGCACACAAGATACATGTCAGATGGTGACGTGATCAGATTTTCGTTCAAACAATCATAGCTAGCACAGCAGGCTCAGTCCTAGAACTTTTCTGACACAACTCGTATATATATATAATTATTATATATATATTGATATATATTATATATATATATATATATTTGTGAAATGAGGCAGCAAATTATTCGATAAGCAGGAGTTACAAAAACAGATTAATAAGTTAGCCAAAATTAATTGCGATATCAGTTTTTGTAACTCCTGCTTATATATATATATATATATATATATATATATATATATATATATATATATTATATATATATATATATATATATATATATAAATAAACAGAAATATTTCTGCCACATATTCGATTTCGTGAAAATACATAGGCAATCATAAAAACGGGAATTTTGTAGTTTGACTTATTGCCTCCCTCTCTGACTTTTCATCAATCTTTGAAGTTATGCAGCCCCTAGAATTCATAGATAATATATGAATAACACGGATATCATAGATGTAGCCTATCAACAAAAGGCTTTAATGTTTGCGATTACATTCCTTGAGAATATAGGCAAACGATTATGACAATATGCAGAAATCACACAGCTGCCCGTTCACTTGAATGTCAGCTTTTATCTTCTGATCTGTGATGTCTCGATGAAAGTGGAGGGATGTTTCCTTCAGGCGTAATAAAATATAATTTAGTAGAGAACAGTATATCATCGTTTCAGGGATCATCAAGAATCATTAGGAAGTTTAATTGCTTATTGCAATTTATTCATAATTAATTGGAACAGTTTTATGTAACAGCATGCATAACAACTTTAATTGTAATGCACACTTCACAATTGACATCAAAGAATGTTGGTATTTGTGATGATAGGTAATCATTATTTCTTCCGTAAAGTAGAGCGAACAATTGCATGTAGCATGTTTAGTATGTTGCTTCAGCATTAGCATAAGAAAAAATTGTCAATAAGTAAAAATAATGTCAACAATTTTTCAACTTTTCATATTTGTACATTCCGTCCACTTAATTTACATTAAAACATGCGCATGTTCAGCTGCCTCCTTGCTCAAAATATGACAATGAATTTTTCATGAAATACAATTAAGAGCTTCTTAAAAGCATTCTTTATAAACATTCTTATTCATAATCTTCTTATAAGCATTCTTCATTTAAAATATTTAAATCATTTTTGCAACCTTAAGCTCCACGTTTATTTAACCAAATCGATCACTTTCAATTTCCATTTATTGATAACAAGCCTAATGGACTTTATTATATTTCCAATTGCCACTGGCTTTCTCAGGAATCAAGAGAAATTTTTGAAATACCCTATATTTCGGCATTCTTCATGAAGGCTAACTGAATAAGCCTGCTACCATTGATGAAGAATACCGAAATATTGAGTACCATAAATTTGTTTTTGATTAAAATTCACCTAGCTACTTGTTGAGGTCAGTCGCAGACTCATCACGTGGGTCATGCATACTTGGTGACCTACAGACCCATTGGCCGACAAAATGCGCAAACAAGAGATGACCAATTGCATCTTTCCAAAATTTGATGGAAAATGCAGAAATAAATGCCCACACACACACACACACACACACACCATCTGAGAAGGTAATCACACTGAAATGAGAACAACACGTTTAAGTTGACAGTAAGGCATTCGTAAATGTATTGGCAAAACCGCATATGCCTCAAAGGCAGAATATTTGAAGTGGTATAGAGAGAAAATAGATCGAAATGATTTAAAAGCATATCGGGAATGTCTAGTTGCAGCTGGGAGACCAGAGCTTAAAACTCATGTTCAAAAGCATGATATTACAAATTATCCTTGAAAATTCAACCAACCTCGGCCTGCATGTATTTACTAATGCACAATATTCCAGCGACGAAGCACCGACGCATTATGCGCTAGACAGCATGTATTTTTTCCGATGCCGGCACTTTGACACTAGCTCAGTACGTTTGTTCAGCAAATATGCACTTTAATTGTCCATGATGAAGAACTTTTCACTTAGGCATAGATCACATCTTCTCGTCGCCGGATTATAACTCTTGCAATGTTTCTTGATTGTCCATTTAATTACCGGATTATTGCCACTTTCTTTGATTTTCCAGTACTCCTTCGACAATTCCGTATCATTACTGTACTTCTCATGTACGAACGATTTCTTGTGGTTAGCATAGCGTAATTTAAATCTGCCTTCACAAATACCAAAATACTTCTTCGGCACCTCGTCTGCATTTTCTTCTTTCGATATAGTAGCTTCGTACACAATGTTCTCGCACAAGCATTTCCCATTCATTGGACATTTTCCCTTGTTTTGACAATTGTATTCCTTTTCCGTTTCATTTTTCTTCTTCTTTGTATCATTTTTTAGCACTTTTCTGTTGTGGGCACTAACAATTGATTTGAAGTTGGGCATGCAACTGTAGCTGATCTTCAATGTGCTTCTGTTAAATATCCTGCTTAGCCGATGATCACTTACGAAATACTTGTCCACAAGCATCAAAAAATACTTGCCAATATTTGTTGAGACGTTCCTACTGTATGGTGGATTAAACCAAATTATTTCTCTTGATCTTTTCCTTTTCGTCCCAGAGTCCTGATAGTCAGATTGCTTGTAACTCAATTTGTGTTTGTAGCCACTTTCGTGCAAAGCATTCTGGTAGTAGCTAGCCGCCGCCTCATTGAATATGCTCTGACTTGAAGATAACTCACTGATGCGCTTCTCCACTGTTTTCGGTAACTGCTCAATAATGCTTTTTGGATGGTTTGATTTCGTGTTAATGTATATGGTATTTTTGTCTTGCTTGTGATATGGTTTCACCGTTCCATCCATGAGATTTAAAGTTACATCCAAGAAATTGACTATCTTTAGGTTACATTGAATATCCAGTTGCAGTCCAAATTTGCTAAAACCATCATGGAATTTCTTCCTGATCACATCAGCTTGTCGTGCACTAATTCTCGGAAAATAGGCTAAGCCATCATCTCTGTACAATCCAACGAAATTCTTGTCAAATTCTTTGGCTATGTCGTTTAAAAGGAAGATTCCAACAAGCTCGCATATTTCTGCTCCATCATATGCTCCCATAGCAACATCGAAATCCTCATTATCACGTTTCACCCAAGGTTCACCATCCTTGAAAAGCAACCACTTTCTCGAGTGTCTAATAGCCAGTAAATCCTTGCTATCCATGGTAACAAAGTGAGAAGCAAAATTCATAGAATGCAGCTTCCAAAGACAGATGCAAGATGATTTGAAACGCATTAAGAAGTCCGATGACGTATTTGTTGCTGCTGATAAGTCGTCAAACGTCTACAAAGTGGAAGTCGATGATTATAAGCGCATGCTACATGGTTCGATTACTAAATCCTACAAGAATTTCGTTCGTGCATGAGAAGTACAGAAATGATACGGAATTGTCGAAGGAGTACTGGAAAATCAAAGAAAGTGGCAATAATCCGGTAATTAAATGGACAATCAAGAAACATTGCAAGAGTTATAATCCGGCGACGAGAAGATGTGATCTATGCCTAAGTGAAAAGTTCTTCATCATGGACAATCAAAGTGCATATTTGCTGAACAAACGTACTGAGCTAGTGTCAAAGTGCCGGCATCGGAAAATTCGTCGCGTGATTTGCACTTTTTGAATCTTATTCACTGTTCCTTTTAAAGATGCTTGCGAGACATGTACTGCACATTCGGCTGATGATTGTATGCAATATACATGAAACTTTAAGTACCGAAATTCAAGCAGTTTTCTCTTAACAACTTGGCTTATATATATATATATATATACAGTGTTGGCCAAAAAGATCCGGACAGTCAATGTTTTTTCATTAATTTTATTATTGCTAACTGTTTTGATGCAGGAAGGTTATGAAAAGTCATTAAATTTGACAATATTAATTTAATTAAATGTTAGATTAAAAACATACTTGGAAACATACTAAAAAACATAACATTGAACGTTACTTCGTACAAAGTCAGTACTTAGTTGTGTGGCCCTTTGCAGCCAAAACTGCTGCAATACGACGTGGCATAGACTCGATTAATGAAGAGCAAAATTCAGGTGTAATACATCGACACCACACATTCATGACTGCGCTTTTTAGGTCAGCTGCTGATGATGGGTTTAAACGCGACACTTCTTTCTTTACTTTCGTCCAACAATTCTCTATCGGATTAAGATCCGGTGATGATCCTGGCCAAGGTCCGAGCACTGACACTTCATGATCAGACAACCATTGTCTGACTTTTCTTGCCTGATGGCAAGGGGCACCGTCATGCATAAATGTAGTGCATCGGTGCAACTCCATCCATGAAATTAACTTCTCTCTCATTGAATAGATTGGATAGCCAATTGTGAAAAGGCTGATGAAATATTTGACTCACGTGACTTAAAAATACTGCGCGTACGCTGCTTTTGTTTACAGTTTCATTAGTGATGTCAACCTCAAGCCAACTTCGTGCAAATATCCAGTTGCTTTATGAAGATGGATTTTCTGTGCGCGATATAGCTGCGAGAATCAAAGTACCGAAGTCTACAGTGCATGATATTATTCGTGTCATCAAAGAGACAGGTAATTGTCTACCAGCAACGTCTCCCGGGCGTCCCCGGATCACGAGCATCCAGACTGATCATATGATTCGACGTGCTGCAGTGAAACGACCGGATATATCAAGCGCTGAAATCAAAAGTCAATTGCCTGATGGTGTTATCGTTAGCAATCGGACAATCAGAAGGCGTCTTCAATCTGAGGCGGGCTTACGAGCATGTCGACCGGCGATGAAGCCGCGTTTGACCGCCAAGAATATTGCCGATCGCGTTAAATTCTGCGAGCTTCATAAAAACTGGACTGCTGAGCAGTGGCGAAGTGTTATGTTTTCGGATGAAACACAGATACAGCAATTCAAAACAAATAGAAAACTTGTGCGCAGGCCAGTTGGACAACGGTATAACCCGCGTTATGTGAAAACAACTGTGAGATCATGTCCTTCACTAATGATTTGGGGAGCTATAACCTCATCAGGACGGGCTGGTATTTTCCTCGTTCCTCAAGGCTCAACTGTTAACGCAGATTTATACCTTCATATTCTCGAAGAGAAGTTAATTTCATGGATGGAGTTGCACCGATGCACTACATTTATGCATGACGGTGCCCCTTGCCATCAGGCAAGAAAAGTCAGACAATGGTTGTCTGATCATGAAGTGTCAGTGCTCGGACCTTGGCCAGGATCATCACCGGATCTTAATCCGATAGAGAATTGTTGGACGAAAGTAAAGAAAGAAGTGTCGCGTTTAAACCCATCATCAGCAGCTGACCTAAAAAGCGCAGTCATGAATGTGTGGTGTCGATGTATTACACCTGAATTTTGCTCTTCATTAATCGAGTCTATGCCACGTCGTATTGCAGCAGTTTTGGCTGCAAAGGGCCACACAACTAAGTACTGACTTTGTACGAAGTAACGTTCAATGTTATGTTTTTTAGTATGTTTCCAAGTATGTTTTTAATCTAACATTTAATTAAATTAATATTGTCAAATTTAATGACTTTTCATAACCTTCCTGCATCAAAACAGTTAGCAATAATAAAATTAATGAAAAAACATTGACTGTCCGGATCTTTTTGGCCAACACTATATATATATATATATATATATATATATATATATATATATATATATATATATAATATATATATATATATATATATATATATATATATTATATATATATATATATATATATATATAGAAAATGAATCAAAGCAAATGTAAATGAATATTAAAATTGAAAAAACTACTGATCTTAGACTCACGCCGACATGTTTCTGCCAGTAGTCTGGCTTCTCAAGGCGGTAAGTGATTTGAATTTATTGCTACAAAAATAATATAACAGAAATCTGACTTCATAAACGAAATATCTTGATTTTCAGGAAAAATCATAGAGTTCGTATGGCGTTGAGGGGTGGTTCGTAGATGTTGATGAAGATGGCCTCCTTGTGTTCACGATCTACCCTAGTAGATCCCAAAGGCATTTTATAGAATGGAGTGATTGAAAATTTAATGTCCATGCTATCTGCGCAGTTTCTTATGTGCTTGCTTACAGGTAGGTAAGAGTATTTAGCTTCCTGAATCTGTTGTCGATGGACAGTAACTCTATGGCGAAGGGTATCACCAGGTTGGCCTATATAGTAATCATTACAACCTAAACAAGTTAATTTATAAATAAGGTTAGAAGAGCCACAAGTTAGGTTAGACCTAATACAAAACTCTCTACTTTTGAAAGAAGTCGTATCTCCTACCTCGATGTGATTACAGCATTTGCAACGACTTTGGTTACATTTAGTTACTCCTTTTATTTGAATTCGCTTATTTTTACGTAGTATGGATAGCAAAGACTTTGGTTGTCTCATACAAGATTTGAATTGGCAATTGGCAAAACTCCCAAAAGACTTTAAAGTATTAACCACTGGGTGAATTATGTTATGAAATATGCTTGGATTATTAGGGTTGTATGTATGAACGAAAGGAAGACCTCGAAGGTAGCTGACGATGGAGTACATGCTCTGGGTCCATCACAGATTTGAGAAATCGGAGGCATACTTCTTCTCGACGTTCTCTCAAACCTGGCAGGCAATGACTGGTACATAAATCACCACACATTAGTCTGAAATCGGCGTTGTACTCGATCTAGTCGTAGTGCGTCTTTTGCTGTAAATGGCATGAGTAACGGTCCGTAATACTCTAATAAAGATCTCACAAGAGAATAATATGTCAACTTAAGAGCACTGTCACTTAAAGATCGACGCAAAATGCGCAAAGCGTAGAAGCGACTCGAAGATTGTTTCATGATTGAGTCACAATGACTTGACCAATTTCCACTTTTGTTGAACTTGATTCCAAGAATCGATAACTCATCCACTGGAGTAACGTCAGAAAGATGAAAAGGTTCAGAATAACAACGTTTCTCTATAGTCAGGGAGTTGCACTTTCTTTCATTTAATTTCAAGTCCATTTCCTTGGACCAACGCAATAGCCGCTCATGCTCAGTGGTGATGTGCTGGTTTCTTGAGTTTTTGAACAGAGGAAAACACAAGCTGATATCGTCTGCGTACTTGAACATGTGGCAAACTGACTGATCTACTTCATGTGTAGCTGTAGCAACTGCGAAGAGGTATGGTCCGATGATTGAGCCTTGGGGAACTCCAGATGTGACTTGAACGCTTCTGCTATGTGTAGCCCCAATTCTAACATATTGAGTTCGGTCTTTCAGGTAGTCTGCTATCCAGGAAATGAATGAGTGTGGGAGGTTGCATTCGTGTAATCTCTTCAAAATCAATTCACTTTTCAAACGGTCAAACGCCTTTGAGTAGTCGTAAGACACAATGTAGGCGCCGCAAGTCTCTTTTTGGTCCAAGTAAGACTTGAGTTTGTTGTGTAAGGACACGAGGGCGCAAAGGGTAGATGATCCAGGTCGGAAGCCAAACTGGTCATCACCATGAACGTTTATGAGGTTGTTCTTCAGAGAATTCAGCACAATCAACTCAAGGATCTTACCGGCAAGCGGCAAGATACTGATTGGCCTCAGATCGTCAAGAGTCGGGGGAGCTGTTTTTGGAATAGGTGAGATCGCCGCGGCTTTCCATACTTGAGGAACTGATGAGGATTGAATTGATTCTTTGTACACCTCACATAATGGCGCAGAGATGGCAGGAGCAATGTGGTGGTATATCTTGACTGGAAAATCAGATGAGGCTTTCCCCTTCTTCGTGTTCAGAGTATAAATACCAGAGACAAATTACTGACACGCACCTAAATGTGCTATAATCAAGGAAAGCAAGAGATTTCTTGATGTATGATTTTCTATTTACATTATGCTAGGGTTTTGACTAGTTAAGATGTCCATAATCTTTGTTGCATATCATCATTTGTTGCCTTCTACCTCGTGATTCACACCACAATTCACATGTTCACCGCGCGGTCATCTACTCCCAGGTCCTTCGTTTTGCTACGCGATCTTACTCTTCAGCCAATTTTTCCTCCGTTTGTGAGACTGTCTTCCCGTTATGGCGCTCTAACGGAATTTCTCGATCAGCCATCCGCTC
Source organism: Prostheceraeus crozeri (assembly GCA_907163375.1). Taxonomy (NCBI): domain Eukaryota; kingdom Metazoa; phylum Platyhelminthes; order Polycladida; family Euryleptidae; genus Prostheceraeus; species Prostheceraeus crozeri. Next base: position 24,508 of record CAJQUW010014899.1, read on the forward strand.
AGCATTGCGTGAAGTCTTGAGGTTGACTTCTCTTCGACCGGACTGGACTCCGGGCTTCTGGAGGTGTGGGGCTCAAGGTGCAGGGTCTGCTCAATCGCACTGGAGAGCAGAGTTTTTCGTGCGCGCTCTTCGGATCCTCTTCACTCTATATTATTTCGCATGACATGCGCATCAACGCATTGTATCTACGCAATACGGTGTCGAAGTTGCTCCATCTTATATGTCGGTCAGACCTATCTCTTCGTAGCATTCGTTCGCTGACCTCGACAACTCGTTTGGCTGCTCATTTTTGTGGCAGCAGCTGTCGCATTACAGATCTGACCTTTCTGGCCATCGACAGAGCATTCTCACAGTCTACTAGACTCGCCAAGGAAAGCAAGTGGATTCGAAGGTTTCACACAATAGCTCCTCATGGTCTCAATGACAATTCCGGCTCCGAACCTGAGAAGTTGAATCTTTTGACCTTCCAATCGGGGTGCACAGATCGACTCAACTCCACCATAAGGAGGCTTTGCATAGAAGAGGGTTCGATACCCGTTCGCCTCTGTTATAAGACGGATCGCAACTTGCGAGATCATCTAAGATGACATTTTTATTAATCAAATTATATGTTTATTATTGCTTTGATTGTGCTCTCAGTATTGAATGTATCTTTATCTTATTATTATTTCCTGTCCTTTAACCTGATTGACTTGATTTTACTAGTCAACTGTGATTGGACAAAGCATTGTAGTACGTGACCATTGACTGCTATAGCTTATTGTTTCCTTGTATCGAATGTGATGTACTGTCGATTGCTATGTACCGTTCATTGTCGGACATCAGTTGATGTCTTGCTGTCATTGAGAAAGCCAGTTACGGCTAAATATTTGACAAATAGTGCAAATTTGCTGTTTTCTTCATTTCGTGAACCGGAAATTCAGGTCAGAGAGAGTGGCATGCGCTCACTGCGCTATTCATCAAATTATACTACTACCGGTCATGATTGTGCGTTTTATCATTGTTTTTCATTGTTGAGGTGTGACATTATTTGAGAAAATGCGCCACGCTGCTCAGTTTACAGTTCTTGCAAATCAATGCTTATTTTTATTTGCATCATGAAAATCAAGTGGAGAACAAATTTTATCTGCATATGCAAATATTTTTTGCAGGCCTATATATAATCTAAATTTGCCGAATGGGTTGATGACATATCCTCAGCCTACAGCACTTCCGTAATAGTGGTGTAGATAAGTGTAGACTTCGAACATTCATCGAAACATTGATTTTGACCTTGACCTCAATTGTGAGAAAGATGTGCCGAAAATACTGAATTTACATTGTCATCAGCGCTTGTTTTATATCCATAATTTGTTTATGCCAATGACAGAGCTTGGTAAATGCAAGTCATGAAATCAAGACTACTTTGCGACTTATTCATTTCAATGCAATTAATTCGGAAAATATTTTGCTGAAAAGTTCGTGAACAACGATAAGTAGGGTTTCTATATTTAGCGTTATTAGCGCTATTCAAAAACAATGTTCTTGTCATGCACCACATGCGTGCTCATTAACTACAGAAAGCTAATTCTCATGAAAGCGGAGACGTACAGCATGTAGTTTTCAAAGTTCGTAAGCGTACTCATGTACCAAATAAAAAAATAGTGTTCAGTGCAAAAAACAATCTTCGCCTGGAAAGTGCCTTCGACTTAATAGGAACAAATGCCAATTCCTCGAAACGAATCTCGATTTTACTAATCCTTCCATTAACTTGGTTATTTCTCCGCCTTTTCTGTACATTTCGGAGCAGACGATGATGTCAATTTGGGAATCTAAAGATTTGTCATTGAACTTCAACTAAATGGGTAGGTAACATTGTACGCCTAGCACTTGTGTTTGGGTATGCCCAATGCAAATGGTGGGCTAAAACCTGGGAGGAAGCCCACAACCCATCCCAAATTTGAATAAATCAATGAAATTGACAAATAGCAGAATAAGTAGTTTGTGCTTACACGGAGGTTTCCTGTCAATCAAAAGCATATTTGACGACAATTTGATCACAATTCTGTTGTTTTGCATAGAAAGTGTTCTCTCATAACTTACATAAATTAGTTTTTCATGACTTTCTTGCAACATGCACCAGAGTGCAAGAGAATGTGAGGCATCGACAGTAGCGATAGTTGTCATTTCTCATAATAATTATTATTTATCTAAACAGTTATCATTAAATGTAAATCGGCGTGTTCAGATCGTGAAAATGTAAGCGTACACCGAGAAAATTTTTCATGTCGATTTCCACGATAATTCGCGTTCAGCAGCATTTTAGTACTAGTGTGTTATAGGAACAAAAACGTGTTCTACAAATTTTTCTTCAAAATCAGTTTTCATTTACACTTAATTAGCTATTTACGTTTTCAGGTTGATCAATTTAGGTTTTCCTTGACTGTATCATGTGATAGTCACTGACAATATAATCTATGTGCTGCGGTTACATTGTTTCAGATAGTGGATGCTCAATTTGTACTTGTACGTTTTTTCAACATGTATTCTTGAAAAGCGTTATGATGTACAGGTGTTAAGAACACGTGCAAATCAAAGCCAATATCTTTATGAAGTGCTAGCTAGTAACGTGTCGAATGTCAGCAGTGAAATAGATGTCTTTAAATTGATTGCCAATAACCCTGAAAAAATCGATTTGCGATTTTGAAGGCATCTGTCAACAAAGTGTATTTTTGCTCATCAAAGAGAGAGAAGAAGAATGTATTTGGATGACTAATGTAGCAAATTATGTTTGGGTAAATCGTACAAATGGTGGCCTATTTCTCAATGCATCTGAATACGCATCAGAGTTCCGCATATTTGGCATCTTGTTTGACAATAAAAATCATTTATATAGAACGACCGATTGACATTAATTCTTCAGTGCAGAATGCGGATCATTGAGAAGATATGGAGCAATAAACATAGAACCCCAGTTCTTTGGAGTTTATTATCAATTACCGTCATAGTGCAGAACACTCCTCGACTTGTCTACATTTTTTGTAAATGTTGATAAACAGATGCAGCAAAATAATTGTGAAATGAAAATCAACATTATATATTTTTCCTTGTGCCTTGGTATTTAGAAGCGAAATGAACATATTTTGCTTGTTGAATTCATAATACGAGTTAGGATTAAAAATTCACTTTAACGAAAATGCGACTGTCGACTGACACCTACCAAGGAAGGTATTCCGGAAAACGATCAGCTATCACATTGCATTGTATCAGCCAATGAAAAGGCGATCTGCGTTTTAAAATCTGACAGGGAGCGAATTCCCCCTCCCTTGTGTGGATAGTATTAAAGCCAAATATATGAAAGCTAACTCTTCTTACAAACTAAGTCATCACCAGGCCTTATATCATCTTAGCCTAATATTGAAAAACGCATATGTTTCAAATGCATTTGTAATACTCAGATAACAATATACATGGCTTCAATTTGTATTTTTTATCACTATTATATTTGCATGTTACTTATATTGCATTACTAGTTAAGCTACTGTGCTTTGAGGAATCATCTTAAGAAAAATTCTCTGAATTCATCACAATACTGAAGCAAATCCTCCTCTATTTCAGATTGATGAATTTCGCCGATGTTGAAGAGGCCCTTCGTTTTTCTGCGAAGCAGAGCTCCGGTTTAAATGAATATGTCGCTTCTCTGTTTGATAAAACACTTAGTTGGAAGGATGTTGAATGGCTACAATCTTTCACCCATCTTCCGATCATTGTAAAAGGAATTCTTACTGGTGAGATGTTGCATTTTTATTTTAAGCAGTTTCAATTTTACCAGAACAGTGAAAAAGTGCGACTTGAAATGGAAGGGAAGGAGTGTAAATGTAAGGAATACTATTGAATGTGAAAATATGTGTCTTCGAACACTGAATATGTTAGTAGTTTTCATAACTTCAACTATGAGCATTGCATTGAACCATAGAGTAGGGATATATAGGTAGAGTGTCGACTCAAAAAAGTATCTGTATACAGTGAAAATTTTTATATCAAAACTCAGTTTTTTGCGGAGATAACGTTCCCGTGGTCCGAAAAATTATTTGAGCTCTTTTGAAAAAAGTCAAAATTTGCCAATTTATATACTACCGAGATGACTCTCCTATATAAGTAGTATGAAACAAGTTGGATATCAAAAGGAATGAATATTTGCTGAAAAGCATCCTATAACCAAGATGAAATCAAGCTGATTATCAAGGGAATTTCATGAATTGTATTATTATGGAAGTCTTCATGAAAAAGTCACGATATTATTCGTGCTTTCTTGGCTGAAATTTCAAGTTTTAATTCAATTTTCACCGACATGATTTTATGATTCACTAATCATGTTTCCTTTCTAGAATCTGAATTGTGATATGGAACCATTTACATCTTTCAAAGTTAAATGAAGTCATTGTCTTTGATTATGTGATTTTGCTGTGCCAGTGGTAGGTTGCCTGTGATATGATTACGCTTAAGAAAATACTCTTGTGGTTCAGCATGAAAGTAATAGGAACCCATCGAATTGCTAATTTAGCAAACATTAAATCTCCAAGACTGTCATGAGAATCTGTGAAGTACCATCATTCATTCTGGATTGCAATCATGATCACTCAATGCCGTTCTAATTTCTGCAAAACTGCAAAAATTTGCATATCGCACATTTGGTAACAATACCACTTGCATCTATCTCCCTTGAGTTCATGTAATAAAATCGAAAGAGTGCACACATTGGGGATTTAATAAATGCGGAGTTACCACTCTACCTAACATACTTATTCTATGCATTGAACATATAATACGTATTTAAACGTTGTTGGTGAGCCGAACATGAAATATTTTAGTTCAGTCCAATCTATATAGCAAAAGGTACCTCATCGGTACACGCGTTGCATTTTGTAACATGCAAGTTTAGACTGGTGAATTCATAGACAGCATTTGTGCACTTCACAAAGGCTCAAGCCTAAATATTGGGGTATGTATTCTCCACAGTCACAGTAATTTGATTTTTCAATGAATTTTTTCAGGTTTTCCCATCGGTAGAATTTTCGGGTCGGGTTGGGTTGGAAGTTGGTCGGATCACGTTCGGGTTTTAATTCATAGTCGCTGCACATCTCCAGAGGTGCACCGATGCACAAACACATAAACACAATATCCTTATCTTCCGTGATATAAGCTGCGGCTGAGTTGATGAATAAATCACAAGCGGTCAGTTCTGTATTTCATGATAATTGTAGAGAGAAGATGTGTTTTGGATCTTCAAGCGAATTCAGTTTTTATATTGAATGAAATCCTGATCGGCAAGGTGACCGAAAATAATGGACTGTCTGTTAATAACATAATAGAGTTATGCATTTAGGAAACTATGCAACTTTGGTGATCATTAAGCTGCGTCGCATGGAGTTGCTTTCATTCTGTATAAATACACTCTTTATCTCATTTGTAAATTTCTGCCATTTGCGATGAAAAAGGGTCTGGACCCGAATCGTCCGCTTATATTAAAAAAGTTTTTGATTTTTGGCATTAATGAAAGAGCGATAGACGCCTTAAATTTTCAATATTGGAAATAATTGCCTCAGGGTTCCCGCGGCCCTTGAAAACCCTTGAATTTTGATGGAGTCATCAATTTCAATATTTTGCGTGTCAAAATTTTGATGTGGTCTACATATCATGTAGCACAATCACTTAATTTTGGCCATCGAGAAAAAGGAAGAGCTCTCTTCTATCAACGTCGAACTCAATAAACTTAAATTTGTCTGATTCATTCACGATTACTAAGCTTTCATGTGATCTGATCTACGCATACGCATTTTGTTATCCATCAAAGTTGTTACGAATTTAATCAGAACTTTTTTATCAATTTTTTTCATGAGACTAGTTAATCCTGAACTGTATTGTTATGATCTGAGATTTTTTTAGAGTTCATTAAAAAGCTGTAACCACTGAGATTTTTTTCACAATCATTCACATGTACTAACTCTTGCTTAAGTCAAAATAGCTCTCTCATTTGCGTGGAGGGATTACACATGTAATGCCTCTATATGTTATACAATTCCGCAGGTAATTTGTGTTCGAAGTTGGCAACCAACGCGATAACACATTTTGCGTTATTCACCTATAATTGTCCCGTTTGTTAACTGCTGCTGTCAAGTCGGCTACGACGTCTAACCAGTATGACACATCTGTCGCTGCGGCTTCTGGCCGCCTCATAGATCTTTAACTGAATATTCAAGTATTTAACATATATTTCAATTGATTTTCTACTCATTTTGATATGTAAAAATGATCTATTGAATCATGGAAAATGTATTTCAATACTTATATATGAGAAATCTCAAATTTACGTTACCCTTGAAAATCATTGATTTTGCCCTTGAAAACCCTTGAATTTTTTGTTCGAAAAGCCGCGGGAACCCTGTTGCCATAACAATGCACCTCCCGTTATCTGTCAATACGTATATTTATTTGGTCATCAGATTGTCACGAAAATTTTTCATTATGCATTCTCTTGTTATCATCCTGTTGGCCTTCCATGGAGCATTCCGCATTATTCGAGTGAAAGCACCAGAAATTGGCGACTACCCACTTTTTATTACAAAATTAGCTCACGACTGCGACAGCATTAGACATGTGGTGTTGGCGCTAACCAGTGTTCAAAGTCCGGCCCGAATTCGGGCCAGGCCCGAAAATGGCCCGAATGCCCGAAAAATTTACTCGGTCCAAAAATTCTGGTCATTACCGCCCGAAAATTTTCAAGCAGTTATGTTCTGACAGCTCTTATTTCAATGCAATCTTCTTACGATGCTGCCTAACATGAAATCACAAAGGAGACTTTTCACATGTCATAATTCTTTATTTTTCATAAAAGCAAGTTATGTCTGAAAGTTTCGTCAAGGAATTCCGAAGATTTGCTTAGCTATTTGTAGTACCGGTACTAATTAATGTTCTTGCCTTATGAATTTTGCTATTATTACATCACTCACACAATGTGTCCCAGTATGCTTGCAAGTCCTCAATTTAAATATTCTACTACACAACGGGAGCAACTGGTGGTTGCATGAAAGATGCTAGAAATCAAAAAGATGCTGCCTTTTCGATTCGTAGAGACCCCATGGCTACAAATTCTACCAGTCGTCGAACGACTGATAAGTCGTTTTGAGGCTTTGTGTAAGCATTTTACCGAATCACAGAAACTGGTGCAGATTTCAACCGAATTGCGAAAGAGCTTCAAGACCCAAAGACTGAATGCTTCTTGAAGTTTTTAGCGGAAGTTCTGAAGCTCCTCCAAAGCTTTGAAAAAATGTTTCAGAAGAATGGCGCGCATATCTATAGCTTATACCCTCAATTGAAGCACGTCATTAAGCACTGGTTGCTTCGATTTATTCAGCCAAATAAAGTCCCGAAGAAAATATGGGAAATCGACGCATGAATGAGTGCATTTTTGCTGTCGCCTAAGCGGATGAGCATGGGTGAACCTGCGAGACGACTCTTTGTAACTCTCTGTTGATTATCAAACAGTTGTGCTGCGTTCAATGAAAGATTTTTTCAAGCTGTCAAGTTGATTCAATATCTCCCTTTTGAAAACAGGTTACTCCAAGCATGCCGAATCCTCGATCCTTCAAAACAAATGAAAGGAAAGTACTTTAAATGTATGCTCAGTGACAAAAAGAATGAAACAAGTCCTGATATGAATACTTATGACTTAAACTTGGTTGTACTGTACGTTTATTTGTTGTTTGTAAAAGGAGAACTCGAATGCTTTACTCAAAAACATTTAATTTGATACTCATGATTTTATCAACTTAAGTTAGAAACGGGTGTGACCACCGCGAGCATCCAAACAGGCATCGATGCGTGGGGGCATGGATGAGCACAGTCGCTGGATGAATGCCAGGTCTAAGAGGTTCCACTGCTCGATCAGTCTGTCGGCCAACATCTTCAAAGACACTAATGGGTGGTTGTACCTCTCCCTCACTCTGCGACCAAGTTCATCCCAGCAGTGCTCGATGGGGGAGAGGTCGGGAGAACGTGAGGGCCATTCCAAGGTTGGGATTCCACCGCTTGGTATCCTGTTAGAGACCACTGAAGCGCGATGGGGCCTTGCGTTGTCATCCTGAAAAATCAATTGATTCGATGTCACTGCTGGAACCACGACCGGTGTCACGATCTCGTCGGCATATCGCTGTCCTGTCAATGTTCCTTTCACTACGATTGCTGGTGTTTTTCCATTGTGCCAGATACCGGCCCAAACCATGACACTACCGCCGCCGTACCGGTCGTGTTCTTTGACGCAACATGGAGCAAATCGTTCACTTGGCAAGCGATGAACACGGATCCGACCATCGTTGAAATCGAGAGTAAACCTCGATTCATCAGTCGAGAGCACACGTTCCCACTGACTGTCACTCCACGACTGATGACCTTGACACCACGTCACTCGTCTCCTTCGATGTTCCAGGCTCAGCGGAATTCTCACAGCGGGTCGTCGAGACTGTATACCAGCTTCTCGCAATCTTCGATATGCAGTTCGAACGCTACAGGCAACGTTCCCAGCAACCTTCCAGTACACAATTAGCTTCTAGACGGACACAAATCTGTTTCTTTTAGCAGCTAAAACTAAGCGTGCATCTGTCCGCTTGGATGATTTTCCACATTTCCTTCTCCTTTCCAACGACACCACCACCTCCATACAACGACCCTTGAAATTTTCAATTCTTTCGCAACAGTTGTAGAACTTTGCCCACAACGCATCATCCCAATTGCCATTCCTCTGGTAAAGTTATCGTGCGCCATTTCATAAGTCAAATCTGGTCAGCAGTAGGTGGTGATTCTGTTCAACTTCTAGCTGTTACTGTGATCAATATCAAATTTTGAAATTTGATGGTCCTATATCATTTCCCTTATCATATGGAGTTCAATGGTGATACATAGAAAGCGAGATATCATCTCAAACCATAGAAAAAAATGAAACAAACTTCCATTCAAGTCAATGATAGTTGGTTTCATTATTTATGTCAGTGAGTATATAAAACGTCCAGCCAAAGGACTTCCAAATGTTATTGAAGGTACTGATGTTGGAACTTTAGAAGTCGAAATCCGAATGCACCAAGAAAAACACGAAAATCTCCCAACAGACACATGCGTCTTGGATTTCGGGGAATCAGTACGCCAACACCAAAGAAAATTGTGATGGCCGTGGTGGTGCTTCCGCCCGGCAACGCCGAGATTGAGCGTGAACTTTCAAACCTAAGTGATAGAATCACAAAAAAGAGAAATCTGCTGGACCCCAGATCAGTTAAATCTTTGATGGTCACTCAGTCTCGTTTATGAGTGAAGAACTGGATTGCCACGACTTTGCGTCGACGAAGCATTTGAAGGATTCGTGTCTTCAAGCACATGCCAGCTATAAAAGAAGAAAACAATGCCATTTCAACAGAAGAAAGGAAGCAAATAGAAAATGAATTATTTGAACAAGTGCCAACAGAGTAAAAGACCTAATCAGAACTTCATTTCATTGGAGGAGAATCTGAAATAAAAAGAAAAAGTTATTGAAGCGAAGGAAAAAGAGCGCTATGCACGCATAAAACTCATGCGAGAGTTACAGAAGGCACTGTAAGATGAAGAGGAGCTGAATGATTTCAAGAAGCAGCAAGACAAGTTGAGACAGCATCAAGAAAGGGTATCAATGAAGTCTACGAAATCTGTGCTGAAAGGAAAATCACTGGAATTTTCATTCTGCAAGGCATCTTTCGGGAAAAACGCCAGAAAAAGAAGCTACTGTACCATTGTGAACCGACAATGAAATCGTTCTCACTCAAGATAGAAATTATTATCCAAGTCGCTGGAAACTTTTTGCATTTTGAAAACATCAGCAGATTGTCTTCAATTTCTATCTTAGTTGAAAACTATCGAATTATGGTACTTAAAGAGGATTATAGGATATTGAAATCGTCATCCATTAAATTGATTAAATCCATCCAAGTAATTGATTGCTCAGTAATTCCCTTTTCAAGTAATTGACTGCTCAGTAATTCCCTTTTCAATTAATTGATGGCAGAACACTTAAATTATCAATTAATTAATTGATTCAAATTCCTAAGTGATTGTCCTTGATAATGACAAAATTATGTCTACTTCTTTCAGGAACATCATTCATGATTTTTGTGTCTCTATAATATCGACTGAAGCACTTATCCAAACTGTTTGCACTCGATCATGCAGAAGCTCGTACTGAGATTTCTAGCGCATGCATATGGAGATGTTTGAATTCTCAATAGTTAGCTACTCTTACAGAGGCCTGTTATCTGCCTTTTGCAACATGACGATGCACCCGCGACCACACACCCCTCTTTCATCTCCGAGTTGCAAAGTGTCCAATGTCTGTCCATCTACTATCAAGGATTCTTCAACCAATTACTCATTGCAGATGTACTTCACAGCTAACTTATGATAAGAAATCAGAGGGGATCATCAAAACTGATTAATGTCAAACAATTGATTGCTCAGTAGTTCCAATTTCAATTAATTGATTCCTCTCTTTCCAATTTCAATTAATTAATTGCTTGGTAATTGCAACATCAATTAATTGATGGCGTAGAAGTTCATTTACAATTGATTAATAGTTCACGAATATCAATTTCAATTGAAAACTGATTGAAAATTGCAATCAATTTTTGATACTCCCTGTTTAATACAGCGACAACTAGAGCGTGATGGACGTCTGGATCAGTCTGATGCGATGTAATGCTCAAACCTCAAACAATTTTAACTCGGATGCTCAATGTGCCCTTTTCCCTCTTAGCATTACTTTGCATTTTGTATTACAAAAACTTGTAAATAAAAATAAGAATCACAATTTTCATATTCGAATACTAATGAATGTTATTGTAGATATTACCACCATCTACTTACAGGTGAGGACGCGCGCATCGCTGCGGATTTAGGAGTTGCTGGAATCATCGTATCGACACATGGAGGGCGTCAATTGGATTCTGTCCCTACCTCCTTAGAGGCTTTACCTGAAGTGGTTCGCGCTGCTGCTCACCGTAAAGACGTCAAATTTTCCTTGATGGTGGTGTCAGAACTGGGACTGACGTAGTGAAAGCCTTGCTACTCGGAGCCAAAGCCGTTTTTCTTGGCCGACCAGTCATTTGGTCCCTCGCACACAGTGTGAGTATTTGCTTGTCAACTCTCCTGCTGGAATGCATGAAAGACGGCATAAACTTAAACTCTTGACCATTCAATAAGAAGTTACCAATAGTCTGCTGCCTAACTTTTCGTCATGTCGACAGTATTATTGAAATGATGAAGAACAGGTTGGACACATTTCCTGATCGTCAACACAGTGGCTATCCCTTAGTGTCGGATATCTGTCGTAATAATGTTATCGATAACATTTTCATAGCAGTAGAAAAATCAATGATGGTATATTCTAACGTGTGAAAACATGAAGTAAAATTTAATCGTCATTACTCCTCAACTGGGAACTTTTTCTCAGTGCCGTCATGATCAGACATTCCTGTCGACTTTCAATAACACTCCCAAGGCTCAACCTCAATGCCAAAACATCGATAGGTCACGTACTTAACCACTTAGTCCGACTTCCAGATCCAGTTGCTGCAGGGAATGAGATCAAAAATGAGATGGAGTGAAGACATCTCTAGATCCTTGGCTATAGATAGAGTACTTTTTCTTTATTCAGATAAATCGAAAGACTTCAATCTGTTTCCAATTTGATTTACATGTATCTTTCTTTGATCCTGTCTGAGAAGAGGAGGAACAGGGTAGAACTTGGCAGACGCACATATTTGTGGTAGCCATGGAGTGTGCATCATTCAGTGAAAGTCTCATTTTCGGCCTCATTCCCTGCAGATACATGCTCTGACTGTCGAATTAAGTGAGACATGGAGAACCCTGACGTGTGTTTAAGATAAAATACGAATTTGTTGAGAGAAAAAGTTAGTTAATTGTAAAGAAGACTTTATGATCTGAATTCTTAATGAATTTCTGTTTGTGTAGTAGTTCGACATCTATCATTTTTATAATTGATTTTGATTCCTTCCGATATCGCAAGTACATTCAGTAACTTCCTCTATTTTCTTCCTCTAAGATACATAGAAGTTGATTTTTATAGTAATTCCAGCAATGGTCACAGGTTTACTTAAAATTCTTCTTTTCAAAATGAAGATTAATTACGAGTTTCAATCAGAACGTAGGTAAATTTTTGCTTAAAATTTAAGAAATAATTCAGTGCACCATCATCTGAACGAACTGCAGCTGCTCACTGACGGTGAGTCACCATCTGTTATATTCTTTTAATCTCGACAATCCAAATTAGCTCGGTTGAGTTGCAGTGTGCCAGTCAAGGGCACAAATATTCAATACGATTTTATTCCGAGCATTTGAAACTAAAATTTTATAAATACAATCGATCTTTACATATGATAGATAGAAAATCCTTGGTCTTCTTTTGGTATTCTCTGTGGTTCTAGTTTTCGTGGGAATTCCCTTATGGTGTGGCATGGGAAAGTTTTTCCATGGACGCTGAGAGAGATATCTTTGGCTCTGGATGTCTAACGGACACTGATAGTCAGAAGATGATGCCAAAATATTGCAGGCATCTCATCTAGATCGCATTCAAACCATATTCAATCCACTGCTTGTGATAGCTAAGGTAATTTTCAGAGGGAATGTGGGAATAATGTGAAAATGGATGACTGATCAAATATACTTTGGTCATGGAAAGATTCATTCAGAATGCAGCATTTCAAGTTAAGGTTTTCTGAAGTTTCATTAAACCAATGATCAAATCGTGAGGAACTTGTAAGTGAATTATTTAAATTATCCATATTATGCTGTTCTTAATCAGTCCGCGGGAATGCACTTCAGTCAGTAATAATGAACAATCTGACAGTGTTTCTGGTAATCTGAATAATCTGGTCACGGATAGGCAAACCCCACAATTGTGTTATTCACAAAGATTCTGAGAATGTTGAGAAAGAATTTCATGTTCCTAGAAATATTTATGTAACACCCATAGCAGAAATAAATATGAACAAACTGACATCAGCTGGTAAGGTGAAGCAACTCCGGAAAAGCATGAAGCAAAAGCAACTTGTCAACTCCTTATCATTATCTCTTACTGAACTCATCTCTCACTTTGAACATTTATTTCTTAATAATAACAGCAATTTAAATGTAGCTGATTGACCAAAAATTCCTATTGCTCCTTGGATCTTGTTAAAGCAACGCATGACTAAATCGGGAAATTGCTTTAATGTTACAGAAAAGACTGATGACTTCCTGTGTTACAGAATAATTGGCCACAGCGTATACGCTCGTCAGCACCTTTCCAGAGAGTATTATGATGCGTCAACCACAAAATATCATAGAGCTATCTAAAATCAAGCTTTACGACGACTGATTCGATCTCGCCCCTTAATCGGAAGTATTTATTTTCAAATGATGGCTGATAAACTGAAACAGCGAAAACTTATTAATGACAGCTTGCATTTCTAGCGGTATTTAAAGCCTATTCAACTGAGGTTTGCGTCCTTGCTTTACTTTGGCATAGATAAGACCTTCTTGTTGCAGAATGATACCTCAGAGTAGAAAATGTGTTTTCCTCGCAAATGTCATTAAAAATCGACCAACTTCTGGGATGGAGATATGTCGATCAAAATAGCGACAAATATTTCGAATCAAGATTGCAAAAAATGTGTCAGTTGCAGAAAAACTTATCAGTAATATTCTAAAAGATTTCCGTTTCTCAAATGATGGAATATATTTGAGGCAAATTTATAGGTCTTTCCTGTGATGATTATGTACCTGCAAAAGACAGCACTGCAGCATCCAATTACAGAGATGTCATGGCTCTCTTTCCCAACACATGCCTCAATGTTGCGAAATTTAGCAAGCATTTCAATACTGCATTTTCTCTTGGCGGTAACAGTTGCTTCAATATAAATACATGTCGTCCTCACATGTAGTGAATGTACATGTGTAATCGATCTTTCTTTACGGATCTGCTTAGTGGTTCTCTGAGTCCATTTGGTGAAACAAAGAAACTTTTGAACATGACTGACTCTTCTTATAGCCTAATTATAGGGGGATAAATTATGATTTATAGGAAATATATGCCGGTTCATATAGATTGATAGTGAGTTAAACCTTCAGTTTTGCGTGTACTTCGACATTATACTTAATTTGAATTGTAGCATGATTTTTCACCATTGCATAACAATCACTGTCATACTTTTTTCTTAATTATCGTTGCGAGGGCTGTATTGAGCATTTATCTTTCTCCTTTGTAATTTTGCTCCCGAAGATGACTGTAGGCTGTAGTTGACGCAAACTGAGTTCAATTTTTAATATGTGATGTACAATTACAATTGACTTGATCTCATATCAATTTTTATTTTGCAACTATCATGAAAGTGATGTTGTCCATTAAATCCCCTTGCGTTCTAATTGTGGGAAAAAAGAGGTCAAGTAAAAGTTTGAAAAATGAAAAAGTAGAATGTTAGTGCCATTGTACAACACTGTGCCTTTTTGGGGACTATCTTCATTAAATCATTTGCTTTTGTGTGTAAATGTTTGTATTTATTTTTACTTATATTTTCCGCACGTAAGTGAAGTACTTTTCATATTCCCTACAGTTTACATCAGAGAAGCTTCCATCTCTCTTACAGGGTGAAGCTGGTGTCAGAAAAATGTTGGCGATCATTGAAGAGGAATTCCGTGTCGCCATGTCTCTTATTGGTGCTAGTAGTGTCTCAGACCTTAGTCCAGAAATGATTGCTCTTCGTGAGAGTCTTCCGAAACTCTAGTCTATTATTGCAGCAAATGCATAATCATCAATTGAAAGTATTAATGTAAATTTCAGTGTTATTCATTTTGTCTTGCCGCATTCCAATGACTCTACAATTTATCACATTTTGAGAATCAAGATATACATGATTATTCTATAACGAATGGTTTTACTTAATGGAGCTTTGGTTGCCTGCTCAAATTGTGAAGTATATATACTTCTGATGTTTATAAACATCAAGGAACTCTCAAGAGGGGCTCTTGTACTAAATATACGTTTAGAGGACTGATATTTAGTATCGGTATTTCAACCGTTCGGTAGACTTCGGACGTGATTTTCAAAAGCATTTTTGACTGATTTTTCTTTAAGTACCATATCCGATTATAACCATAGCTCTCTTGATTCATTCGATTCTTTCTCCTTTGCTACAGTTGTAACTGATTGAATTTTCAGTATGATGGAGACATAACAGCAGATTGATGTGCATTAAGCAGGTGATATACGGGCTTCTAGCTTTGGACCACGGTCAAACACCAAAATGCGCGGTCTGTATCACGAATGTTGCAAAATGTATAACAATCGACATTTTAACTCACAGCTAGCAATTAAGGGGAACGCGAGAAATTGAATTGAAATTCAATAAACTATAAAGGTATTGAAAGCTGTGATCTGATAATAGAGATTATGCAGCCCTTCAACATTATGTAGTTAAGTAAATATCAGAAGAATTTCACTCTATTTGTGTATCAATATATGGCTCAACTTACACAGTGGTGAGGTAAATTGAGTGTAGTAGTGACTCACATATAATTAGGCTCAGAAAATCGATAAAATCAGTATATGTAATTCATGTCTCGTGGAAGGTTCACGCTCACAAGATATGAATTATGTGGTGAGCATGTTTTATGTTTAGATACTTTCACTTGTAGACTGAAAATTGGCTCTACTTGCCCTTCTGTACGAGTTACAGAAAATCAATTAGGGTGTGTCAAGCTATAATTCGGCTTCGTCTACGATACAGCTTATCGATGGTCTATTTAACATCTGCAGAAGCTCAACCAAATTTTATCTATAAATGCGATGTGGTTACGTGCTGCAATGACATCACTCGTAATTTCCATTTTTTTCTAATTCTCCAGGATCATGTAATACATGTTAAAGTGAGTCCTATTGCGGCATTCCCATGGATGATGAAAAGTTGATACTTAGGCCTACGTAGAGTTAGTCTAACAACTCATTAAGTTAAATCCTCGATGTGAATGCAGCTTCGATATTATCAAGTGAGCTCCAGTTATTTCGACTTGCCTCTTGTGAAATGTGCAATTTTTGCTGCTTTTGGAAATAATTGGCATTGATGACTTTGATCATATGATGGCAACAAGTCCTTCAAGTCACTGATACCTCGAATAGGTAGAAGCCTATCTTTTGAATTAACTTAGATGGATGTGACACGGCCTACTACAAGACTCAGTCAGCTTGTTGATTCGAACTTTCTCGCACTCGATCATGTGACAATTTTTATCTGAAGCATCTTAAGATGCTTATTAAGGTTAATTAACCTTTCATGAATATATTGCACTTTCTTGAGGACATTGACCCACAGCAATGTTGACCCCAAAGCGGCAAAAATTTCTAATCAAAAGAAAGAGATCTATGTGCTTCTAATTAAGGGGCACCTGTACGATCCATAGACATCATTTCAGTGGATGTTCTGTAAATTGAAGGCATCATTTACATACATGTAGAACACCTGGATAGGCTAAGACCGTTATAGTTGCAACTTCGGAGGTGCAAATAGGCCTATATAATGTCAAATAGAGGCTGTCGTTTCATGTCACTCCATTTCAAGCATTAATATGCATTTTACTGCTTCAATTGTCCGTACTACTTTTCTTCTACTATTTCAATCATTAATTTTTCTGAGTTTTTAGCACGACAATTTCAAATATCAATAACTTGCTAAACAGAAAACTAATGATCAGAACTTAGGAAAAATCTATGTGATAGAAAGATAAATTTGTGTTGAAATCAAATCGAAACATCAAAAAAATTACCGGTTGAGTAATAATTGCCGGTAATTATTACCCTTTAAACATACCCCATAGTAGGCCCTACCACGGAATCCGCTCTGTACACTTAGAAGTCCACTAATCTATGAAAAACACAAGCTAAGATTTTCTTAATGATCAAGGCCTCAAGACTTACATGTAATGTAGTGATTTATTGGATAAAATGTAATACAAAAATTAGATAAAATTCAGAACAGAGAAAGAAACGATCAATTTATATTGTGATATGTACAGAGATTGATTATGCAGCAGCTTTGTCCTCAGATTCCCCAGCTACGTCTGGTTGACGTTGCAGATCACTAGTGACTTCCGTGAAGAGACGATCCCAGTCCCATGGTTCATCGATCTGCAACAAAATGTCCGGACATCATCTGTCGATAACACCATTTCGCATATTCATGTAACAACTGATCGAATCTCGACATGATGAAGTTGGTCACCACATGAAAATCTCTTCAACAATAAACATTGGAAGCTGTATGTAAATTGGTCAGAGGACTTTGATAATAATTATCTTCAAGACATAAATCTTCAAAACTTAAGTAATTACTTTTCACTTCATTGATCGGCGGGGGGGGGGCAAAAAGATGCGTAATTTACAACCCCATGATTGATGAATCCTATACAGAATTGCATACTGACTACAGTGGGAAAGTTTAACACATTTTTTATCTTTTTTCTACAGGTTATATCCCTATATGACGAGAGAGAATTCTTATTCACAATCTCAAGTGATCCATAAATTTAATTGTAGTTGTGAAATTAACATCATCTTACTGAGCATCGCTTAAACAAAATCCGAAGTGGATTTTGAATACCGCTGTTCGTCCTTGATCCACGGTCGATCCAAGAAGTGCTATCACCTGCCATCTACAGGTTTGTGATGCTTTCGATAAAAATCCATTACCAATTCCCCTTTCAAGCATCTACAGTGTTCATAGCTCTCGCCAACTGAAGATGAGGTCGGTATAGGTGCATTAAGCCAAACGCACTCCCTCAGACATTCCCTTTTAATCAACATATCCCTTTCACATGGGGCGAACAGTCATACATAATTTTCACATGGTCAAGTAATACATTCTCTGTTTTTTTCCAACTGATTTCCCTATCCCACACATGACCTATTCCTCTCTATTCTTCAAAAACGCCGAGTAATTTAGATATTCCCTTACACAGCATGACCAAAATTGACCATAATTACCGGCGGTAAACGAAATGCATAGTTCGTCGCAATGAATTCTTTTTTCAATTTCATAACCGAATATCTGTTTTCCAATGGCTGCATAACTTGAAAATCAAAAAGTTCAATAAATCCAAAATTCCTCGCCTGCTTTGGATTTAAAATAAACAAATAGCCCTACATCCTGGCCGTCCGCAAAGATGCTGCTAACTACATGTATGTGCGCTAATAGCTTCTATCGTCCTAGCAGAATTCAACTAAAAACTGTCTGCTATCTTTTCTGCCCGTCCATTGATGGAATATTGTTGTCATGTTTGGGCTAGTGCACTATGAATACATGTTGGCATTCTCAAACAGGTTGAGAAACTCAGGAATGAGAATTTGTTGATGAATGAAGCCGCCTTAAGGAGTTTAAAAACCATGCTTTTGAATGCTTTAGAACAAAAAGTGATGTCATGTTTGCCGTTTGTGTTATTACTTTTTATTACATCATTCTCTATCGTTTCTTCAATTAACTTAACCACAGAATTAGGCAGGCCGTGTCTTCTTCTGTTTGACTAGAAAGGAAGCATTGGAACACGCAGCGCTAATGAAATGGCACAATCTGCTGACATAATACCATAGCAATCGAACAATGTGAAGCCAATTCAACATTAAACACGCCAAATTGTGCGACGTTTCAGGGACTGTTATCAGCCGGAAAAGCAAAGAGACACGATTTCAAGTTCTACAGAGAAGTTTGTGAACGTTTTTTCGTGCGCCTGCTGTCTTTTTAAATAAGATCGGAGGGGCCAGCACCATCGAGAAAACTTTTGCGCTATGATGTGAATTCCTCGCATCTGAAGGAATCGTGGTGATCGGATCATGTTGAAGGAATTCACAGCAATCCGCAAGCGACACACGACCATTATTTCTTTCTCTATAAGACATAAAAAAATTCTTTTTGCCCACTTAGTAAGTTTCTGCATGTGCCATCGTCTTGAATCCGTTTGCACTTCTAGCAAAGTGACACTCTTAAACAATCGAATTCTGTGGACTAACCTATTTATTACATGGATGTCGCATTTTGCGCAGCTTCTTCCATGCTACTTTTATCTTTCCGCAGAAATCCTTAGAAGGGCAGAAGGGTTACTGGTTCATTTACGCACTGAATAAAAACTTCAGGGCCAATCATCAAGCAAGTATCACTCTCGTCAGTTAGTGGGATCTCATTTGACGTTGGTTAAGGATATTTTAAGAACACACTTCTAAATGTTTATAAAGAGATGGTTCTCCCCGTGCCCGGATTCCAGTTGTAAAATTGACCAAAAAGAGAGGCAAATTTCAACAGGCGCTAGATGCTTTATAAAAGTCTTGCGAGCTTTCGGCTTTCCGCCTTAATCATGCACATATAAAGTGATAGGTAAGCAAAGATCAAAAACAGAATTTACACTAATAATCAATAAATCATTCAAGACAAATATTGTAAGTTAAAAGTCAAAAATGCAGGACAAACATGCTACTAAAAAGAAAATTAGTAAGGTAAAGCAATAACAAAAAATAATTAGAGAATGTTAAACTGCACACCTCTGCAATTATTCATAAGTTTGGAAGAGTCTATGCTGTTTATGTACAGGGTCATTTTAAAGAAACCGAACTTTCCATAAGAGTGTGAGATGGTTAAAAACAAGTTGTGAATGTAATACCTTACATTTTTGGGAACCGGAGATCATCGGATTTCCTAACAATATGTGTAGCAGCAGAAAAGAAATGAGGTTTCATACAAATCAGTTATAGTTTGGGTTAATGTGATTACCATGCTTTTCAAAACAGTACTGAAATCTCATAGGGCCTGACTCACAAGTAGCTTGAAGCATCTCAATGGAAATGCCATAAATAGTCGCCGGTATCTGTTGTTTGAGTTTCTCCAAAGAAAGCGGAGAAGGAATGTACACATTGGCTTTCCAGTAGCCTCACAGCCAAAAGTCACACTGATTTAATTGAGGGCTTCTTAGGGGCCACTCCGTGCAAAATCCCTTGGAGGTTGTTCGCTCCTGAAAGACTGACTTGAGAGTCAGTGTGTGAAGTGGCGTTGGATGTGTGAGCTGGTGCCCTATCCTGTTGCATCCATGTCTTCTTCAACATTCTTTTATGAGTCAAATGAGGTTTCACATGATCAGTGATCAGTTGTTGGTATCGCGCGGTGCTAACCGTAACTGTTTTGCCCACATCATCTCCAAAGAAGTAAGGAGGAAGCAAGACGTTGTGGGTAAATCTAGCCCAAACAGTTAATTTCGCAGAATGAAGTGGCTGCTCTTGAATTTCATATGGATTGCTGGTTGACCATATTCGTGTGTTCCACGAGTCAACCGCACCGGAGAGATGAAAATGAGCTTCATCAGTCCATAAGATGTTATGATGAAATTGGTTGTTTTCAGAGAACTGCCGCAACATTGATCAGCAAAAGTTCAATCTATTTGTACAGTCCAAAGAAGTCAACTGCTGCACAAAATTAATCGGTATGGATACATCCGTAGGTGGCATTTCAAAATCTTTCGAGTACTTGTTTGACTAATGCCAACGTCTTTGCTGATTTTAGCAATGCTTGCTCTTCCAGACGAGGTAGCCACAAGTTCGGCAACATGCTCGGTGTGTTCGTCACTCACACGAGGTCTCTCTGATTTTGGCAAATCGGCGACACTGCCTGTCGGCTGAAACGTCTCGAGTAATGCACTCACAGTGGGTATCGATGAGGCCTCGGACTTTGTTTTTAAGTCTTTAATCGTCGAGAATCGCCTTAAAGCAGCAGCAATGCTTCGCCCAATTTCATAGTGCAACTCAACGATCGAAATTCGGTCATGCAGCTCGCTAAGAGTCAGTTGACTTGCACGCTGGGGAAAATAGAAATAACTGATCTACAAGGTATGCAGCATATAAGAATCCGATTACGTGCTTAGTCTAAAAATAGAAATGATATGTAGATATCTGATTTTCCGACAACATAGTAATCAAACGAAAAAATTGCGTTACTTCAAAATGACTCGAGTATGGACCTCTTTTGGTAGTTCTTTATGCCGGAATGAATGATTTTCCATTTGACTATAGGCTGAGTACCTGGATGTTTGGTGATAAAATGATCACGAACACAGAATCAGAGGAATTTAAAAACAAATGCTCGTTAAGACGAGACTTGACGAGGCGCTTAGTTTGCCCAATGTAAATGTCATCACATAAATTGCAATTAAGTTGATAGATAACACATTTTGAATAGCACATATTGCGTTTATCACTCATAGGACAGAATTTGCAGTTAGCATCACACTGAAGCTTCTCTTTAGGTGGATGAAAAATTCGTTTCAAAGGTTGCCCACCGTAAAACCATGGGTTTACAAATCGTCAATTCCCAATCTTTTTAAGAATGAGGAGTAATGTCTTTTAGTAACTTCATCAACGTATGGACACTTGATGTAAGTTCTATTAGCATCTGGAGGTTTGTTGATGGGATCAGACTTTCTTCGATTGTACAGTCTGAAAGAGGAGTCAACAAAACGTTTAGGATATCCGTTTCTTATGAATTTGTCCTTTATTAAATTAAAGGAGTACCCTTTGTTTTCTTGTGTATAGTAGATCTGAAGTCAGCTCGTCTAATCTCACCAAGAAGAATGCCCCTTTTGCTTGATACAGGACAGTTTGAGTTCCAGTGTAAAATAGTTCCACTATGAATCGGCTTTCTGAACAGTCTGGATTGGAAACGACAACCAGCAAAATATATATCGCAATCATGAAATGGAAGAAAACCATCAGTATTGGGCAATTCCAAGGTAAATTCAATACATGGATTCAAATCATTGATAAATGAAAGTATTTCTTGGCAGGAAATATCCGCTGCCCATACTCAAAATACATCATCAATGTAACGTCGCCATAGTACCTGAGAGCCAAAAGTATCACACATGTTGGATTCAAGATAATCCATGTAAATAATTGCAAGGTGAGGTGCGACAGGATTCCCCATAGCATCTAGTGCCTGTTGAAATTTGCCTCTCTTTTTGGTCAATTTTGGAACGCTTCTAAATCCATGTACAAATCAGGTTCAAAGCTTTGTTTTAAGACTGATCTTTTTGTACCTATAGAAATGTGAATAATTCAAGTGATAATACAAACATTATCTCATCTAGAAACATGCAAAATGTGATGATTATATCCATAGAAATCCGACACTATTATAATAAGGGACTAGAACTGACATTGACGTTGAAAACAATAGTACTTCAGGGACATGCGTTGCTATGACAACGGCATCGAGACGATGGCGACTTCAAGTGGACAATAAGAAGACACCTGCAGCTTATCAGTATACTTAATACATGCACACAATCATTCTCATTTCTCTTTACACATAGAAGCATTTTGATTGAGTAATTACAATAAATCACTTTACTGCGAGATCTACAGCAGTTGCATGTTTCAGTTACCCGTATTTCTTTGAATATGAGACGCATTCGAATAAGAGACGCATTTACAAAAAATAGACTGCTATAGACATATTACATGCAGGCTATTGTAATGTGGTAGCTACATCCGCCTGAGCGATTATTAGGCCTACTTATCTTAGTAAAATAAGTCAGTCTACTAGTAAATACCGGGTATCATGACCAATATTGTATAATATATAAGGCTTCTTGTTGTTGTACATGCAGTACATGCATGTTGTACATGCAGGCCTACTTAAGGTTACTTCATCTGCCATTTAAGGAGGCATCATACGGTAGCTTCCTTTGCATTTGGAGTCACGTAGCGGTCGGTAACTTTTGCTGTAAATACTACTTGATTATCGGTGTTTTCGCTTCGGTAAATTCAGATCTAGTCTACATGTATAGTGGCCAACATGTACTGGTATATGAATGTATTAGATGAGTCTACAAGATATGCTACTACAAACTATAAAACTCCTTTCATTTCCAAAATATCTGAATTATGATAAAGCGTATATATGTAAGAAAAACTACTGGCGAAATTTGCCCATGACATAGGCCTAAGTGAGGAATGCAAAGGTTGCCTAAGAGAATAGTAGCAAAAAACTAAGACATCTTTTTCTAATGAAAGAATGAAAACTTGAACATTTGATAAATAAGAGACGCCCTTTAATAAGAGACGCCCCTGAATAAGAGACGCATCAATCAGGGATCTGAAAAAAATAAAAGACGCGTCTCTTATTCAAAGAAATACGGTACTTCATTCCTCGAAAAATGATGACCCATTGCAAATCTTGTAAATGAAAATAAGAATTAATTGCCAAGATCTTTCGCTCATTCTTTTCAGAGGCATACATGAAAACTGGATGGTAACATAGCTTGGAAAAGATTGCAACAACTGAACAAATTTCACATGTGACAGACTATGAAAAAGTCCCAAGACTATGATCAAGTGCCCGCCAAGATCGACAAGAATACCAGAGAGTGCAATAACAAGGCATCTTCAAGTATGCAGCTGTGACTCTTTAGTGGCTGCCAGCCTTTTCAAAGTGATTTTCTCGTCAGCAAACGCTTCCTTATTACGCACGCTCGAGGCTATGTGCATTTTACGGTTTAAGCCCGACCTGTGTAGACAGAAAGAGTTTGTAGATAGTCTTTCTTCACCTTGGTAACTTAGTAACTTTTCCAATTTTTCGTATTCTCTTTCTTTTCTCTCCTTACTTTATTCATTTCAGTAGTAGTATTATCTTAATCACAATTTTATTTAAGTATTTCATTCCTCTCAAGATCTATCACAACTGGCCTACATCGTCCCTAAAAAATGCCTGAAATGATCATCAAGAAGCAGCAGTTGTGCATTCTACATATTTTTCCATTCTAATTAAAACTTGTCCCCTTCAATTGAAAACAAGATCCATTCTATGACAAAAAACAAAACGTTATTGAAACAATCAATGACATCATTGTATTTCATGATATATGTGCACACTATGGAATCTAGTCATGCACGAATAATCAGACACTCATAAGAGGCTGTTCATATTAATAAATGATGTCTGCTAAGGAGATCACTTCATTTCAGTTTTGAATATTGAACTTACTTCTTGAACTTCAGTTTCTGCTGACAGGCACTTCATAAGGAGTTTGAGATCAATTTCATTGTCCTGTCACGAAAGAGAAGCGTCTCATTAAACGTCATTATTTCATGGAAAATGACTTACCAGGGTGGCGAACGGAGCGTGTTTTGAAAGATCGTGATCCAGCTCGCGGTAGGTGGCTACTCGATTGACTACCACACTGCAAAGGTTGTCGAAAATGTACTTAAATATGAAAAGTATGAAAAGAAATGACTTTCTTACTTTGGGGCGAGAGCCATTTGTGATGTCATGTCCTCCTCTTGATACTCCTCGAGATCAGGAATGACAGGGATATCTGAAACGAATGGAAAATCAATTATCTAATCCTACTTCACATTACTTCTAATTAGATATTGAGAGGAGAATCCAAGGTATAACAGCAAATGATGCTCAATGCACTTTTCTAAAGGAAAGCTATTCTAGTCATCTAAGTAACCTGTTTCTCACAGCATCCTCGAACTTAAACTACGTGATCGTTGTTGTCGACTGATCATGATTGTATATTTTCAAATAATCTGTCAATATCTCCAACCGCAACTGGTGCGCCATCATAGCTCAGTGGTTAGTCTGTTGTCTCTCAGGGCAAAGTCATCAGGTTCGATTCCCATCGGAAAACCGAACGACATCCTTCAATCGACCCAGCACATAATTAGATTCCTGGCTATTTTTAAGTCGAGGAATACGCTCGCTCTGTCAACGGAAAGCTGATTAGCAATCCATCTAGCAGCATGTAGTTGTTAAAGAGTTCACTAAGACCGAATTATAGTTAACAGTTTGTCCTCACATTATTCAGAGTACAAGCAAAAACTTCATACTAAGGATCAAGTACAGGAAGTGCAGGAATCGGGTATGGGCGCTCTTCAACATGATTGGATTCTTCTCTCAATAATTACGACAAATCGTAGATAAATAAGGAAGTTAGTTCGAAGATTGACTAATGTGCTCGCAGCAAGCTGAGAAACTCTCAACTCAAGTGAACTACACAGAACATCTAGAAAATTTAGCAGATCAGTTGTCAGTATACAATGATAAGCGACGAGTTTGATTACTGACTGTCCGTTATTGCAAGTGACTACGATTGTTGCTGTTAAGAATCCTGAAAACATAATTTGAAACATAGCATGATAAACCCATAAGATATCTGAACAAGTTGGCATCTCATTGGTTGCTAAAGGTACGCCCATTTGATTAGTCGACAGATGATGGGTCCCCTAATAATCAAATACCAGTGCTGTGCACGATTAATCGATAGTGAAGTCATTATTCGCACGATTTATGGTGCTATGCGATTTGACGCCATTCCTTCAGAATGTCCTTGTGTCGAGCACTTTATGTTTCAAATTGAATTTTACAACCGACTTAAAAATCTGAGTACTGAAAATGTGAAATTAATGTGACTATGACAAAGAAATGAGCAATGCTCGCAACAAGATGTTAGAGTCATTTTGATTATCACTGTTAGTCAACTACCACAATTATTTCGATTAAATAACCGTTTGATTAATTGCATCTAGCACTCATAAAGACGAAATTATTATCATTGCCACGCTAATCTAATTCCCTCATTCAATTGTCCTCATTCTTTATTATTAATTTTTGCACATCTCAAAAGATGTCGGAAAATGGGAAGATACAGGATAAGATTATATGTCTCTACAGCTGTGTCATAGAAGTGAGTTCCCATTTAAACGTCAATTTTGGCCAGCTTGTATCTTGAGGAATAGCTTCTAAGACAGATCGTGCTTAAATAACATTTCAATAGTCCACTTCTAAAAATGCACATTTCACTTGGTAATTATCAAGGAAGTCTCAAGCATAAGATCATATAAGAAAATTCAAAGACGTTCAGCTCATTATATGAAACCAAGTCTTAATGCAAACGGGATTGAAACTACTCTTATTTCAAACTTGGTTTTATATTTACGCTTACCCCAAGAGCAATAATTATGACTATAACTTAAGCACAGTAATGGTGTATTATGTCATGTATTATGTAATATCATCACTGTTGAATATTTTCCCAAGCGATGTTTTGGTGACTTTGACATTGTCTTTCTTGTGTGACAAAGTTAGTCAGAGCCTCAGGAATGCTAGAATTACTGATAGGGACACTGATTTTCTGATAATGAAATCTGATTCTGAAATCAGAAACCAAAAAAATTCCATTATAGTGGAAAACCTGGTACCGCTATTTTCATTCGGAAAGAACTAGATTAACCTTGTAACTCTCAACACCTCGGATCAAAAGCACTTGTTCTCTACTATAGAAAATGCGAGTAATTGAGCTTCGAAATATTACTCAAAATCGACAAAAAGGAGTTATAGTCCGGCAGTCAGAGCAAGTATCTGCAGGGAATGAGGCCGAAAATGAGACTTTCACAGAATGATGTGCACACTATGGCTATTATCAAAGTGTGTGTCTGCCGAGTTTGCATCCGGTTCCTATCCTTGTCAGAAAGGATAAAAGAAAGTAAAATGTAAACCAATGGGAAGTACAGTCAAGTTTTCAGCAAAATTGACATCTTTCTGTGTTCTAGCATGTTCATGTATCTTCAAAAAGTGAGGGTCTTTCAATATTTAATTGTTGGAGGGACGCCATTGGTAGACGTTACTGGTAGACCTAGAAGAAAAAGATTTAATGATTAATAAAAAATGGGTTCCCTCCAACAATTAATTGTTAATGTATCTTTGTCAATAAAGGTAAGCACATATAGATTTACCAACATCTTAATAACGGAAAGCAATACATTTTGATTAGATTTTTATGATAAAGAAAGTAAGAAATAAGCCAAAGCGTTGAGAATAGCTAAACAGCATAATTTTCCATATTTCGCCAGCTAAGCTTCTCAAGAGAAACATCTATTCTCTATTTCATACAGATATATTCCCACAATTTTTGCTGCATTTCCGATTAGAAGTTGTTGCTAGTATGATAGCATGTGCACATGATCTTGAATATATTCCTTGTCAAACATTATTATTCCAATACTTTTCCTTTAATCAGAGGAAGTACAAAAAATGTCATTTGTACCAAAATTTCTCAGCCTGCTTTGCACTGGATAGTACACATTCGTTCTTCCTTGATCGTGTCTGACAAGAAGAAGAGGACTCGGGTAGAGCTTGGCAGACGCGCAGATTGGTGGTATTAGTGGCGTAGCGTGCTTCAAACCGTTTCCGGGGCTAAAGTCAGTCTTGGCATCGGCATGTACCTTATAGTATGCAACGTATAAGCAAAGTACCCGGTGGGTTCTAATCCAGAAGTCACTTTGATGTTTTCAAATAATGATGAAATAATGAAGAAGTGAAGGTATGCATGTGTAAACAAATTAGCTACGCGTTTGTCAGACTCAGTTTGTGTGTAAGTCATGGTGTCACTCGTAAAGAATTTCCTGTCTTCGCCCGGGTTAAATCACAGAGATGGAGTGCTTCTCCGTGAGTTGCATGCAGTGGCCGCGACGAGCTGAATGGCGTCGTCGAGCTGTTCTGGCGCGCGTGAACGGCACATTGATAGATTGGCTGAGTTGTCGATGACATCAGTGAGCCATTGCTGATCATATGTGGCTCGTGTTAGATTTCGGCCAATTGGTGCAATCTCGGCGACACTTCAGCGACTACCCCTGAGAGAGGAAATGAGATAAAATCACCGACAGTTATACATGCATCCGTTGGAAAGATGAATAAAGACTTAAGATAAGTTGTAGCGCTTGGTCACTGATGCATATTGTACATGATTAAAAAATGTTGGGGAATTTATTTGAAAATACATTTGGGGCAACGGGGGCATTTGGGGCAACGCTACGTCCCTGGGTGGTATATATATAATGTATTTCCTTCTGTGAAAGTCTCATTTTCGACCTCGTTCGTTGAAGAAACTCGCTCTGGCTGCCGGAATATTAGTAGCCTGCAGATCATCCCACACGGCCGCTTAAAAATCAAGAATTAAAGGGTGAAATATCGCATGTGTGATCATTGCATATTGCTGTACTAGACACATTTTAAATTTATAAAAATGTAAAATATAGAGGCGTGCCAAGGTATGCTTAAGGAAAAAGAGCTATATTTCCGAAAATAAAATTCATATTTAAAATATTCATCTTTTGGATCAATGGCCAGCACCTTTCCCTCACACCCATCCACTTAAGATATTAGAAGTCATACAAAGATTCCATGTAACAACAGTAAATGCATATGCTCGTACGCAAGAAGTTCGTAGCAAGTCCACGAAAGGATTTCAACCAATAGGAAGGAGTCTATACTTAAGGAATTTTTACAAGATCGCTTACTGTGTTCTCCATTAGAGCAGGTCACTTAACTGCCCTTTAGATCGACCATTTCATTAGTTTTGCTATCAGAAGATTAATTTATTTCATTTCAACTTGGAGTTCTCCTTTCTCCTTCGATCGCGGAGGTTGGCAAATTCATTCACTCTTCTGCCACTCTCACTCCGTATTTCAGGTTTTTGTTTTTCTAGTTTTTTTCTTCTCAAGGCGAGCGAAGTCTCGACCTTAGATATCCAATCGCATGCGAACTTATTAATTCTAATACTTGCTACGGCACAAATTAGGGACTGTTCAATTTTTGATTACACAAAGTAGAAAGACATCATGCATACGTTTGATTAGTGTGAGATGAAAAACAGTAGCTTCGGAGGTATAACGCAATTATTTGTTGGATTTCAAAACACACTCCGCAGAAAATCGGTGTCCCTCACTAACAAGTTAATTGGTTATCAGACTTTCCCACTGACAACAGTTATGCGAAATAAATATAATAAGAGCGTTTCGCATGTCTATATTTACCCATGTCATCCTTAGCATCTGAAAAACACCATATCACTGATGAATCATGCAAAATGAATCATGACAGGAATGCCGCTTTGATTAGAATGAGAGAATTATCAGTATAGAAAGCAATAGCAATTTATTAAACAATTAGCCATCAACATGCAGTTGAAATTCAAGATGTGATTTTCATCATTAACTTTCGTTGCCTTGTACATGAAGGGGCACACACAGTAGATATAAAAATATCTTTCCTTGTATGTATATGCACAAATGAGGCAATGAGTATACTCCTTGATCAGTCTTGATTCTGATGCGTCTAAACTTCTCACATGCTTTGTTAAATGTCCTGCTAAAATGCTCTAAATCAGTTGTTAAAAAACTCTAAGCCGCAAATTTAACTTGTTATATTCACGGAAGAAATTGGACCCTTCCACATAATAATGAAGAAAAAAACAACGCATGTTGATGTACCCAAAGACTTTCGTCTTTTCTATTAATGAGTATTACAAGAACTGTGTGTTGGTATGTAGATGCCTGAGATTGTTGACTGTACAGAATAGTCTTCACTTGACTGACACTTAGCATCACAAAGATAGCTGACATGTGGTAGCCCTAATCCATTTCATTCCTCCGCTCAGTTATTGAGTTGTTGGAATGAGGAGGTCAGTATTCGTTCTCGACGAGTCTTACGGCGACCTCTCTTAACTGCGCGTCATCGTCAAGATAGGATGCGATGGCCGATGAATCGTTGCCACTACCGAGAAACGCAGTGGAGGAGAATCATCTTCACAGTTGAATCTCGTTTCCTACTAAAGCCTGTGGATGGATGGATGCGAGTTCGACGATGCGAAGGTAGGGTGCTTCGCAACGATCTCATTTGCGAGACCAGCCAACAATGTGGCGGATCTGTCATGGTGTGGGGAGCCATCTGTTCTGATGGTCGAAGCACTTTGACAGTTCTGAAAGCTCCCGTAATGAACTTCGCTATCGTTGAATTTTAAGAGAAAATTTTCTTCCATGGGCCGAGGACCTTCTTGGACCTCGTGAGACGGCATGGCGACTGCAGGATGACAGCGCTGTTCTCCATCGTTCCTGCGTTGTCCAACAGTTCCAAGAGGAAACTGGAATACTACGGATACAGTGGTCAGCCCGAAGCCCTGGGGCCTATTTCAATTTAAGGTCCCTAACCTTACTACCTTAAGGTTAGGTACCTAATGTCATGCTCCCTTAAGGTGGATAAGCGTATTTCAATTTTAAGGGAGCACTTTCTTAAGGTACCTTAAGGGACCTAACAAGCTCCCTTAAGGTACCTAACATAGTAATCTACATGCGTATCTGTCAATAGGTTAGCAGTTTGTCAAGGTAATGTACGACATCATTAAAATTTCAATGCAATAAATAAGAATGGAATGAGAATGTGCTACTTACAACCCAGCTGATAAAATTTCACCACAAATCAAAAAGAAATCTATCACTAACACATTTTAATTGCTCATCACGGCACTGACCAACTCACTAAAAGTTCGTATTGTCAGGCTCTACAATAGGTAACGACGTATGAGTTGCGGACAATGTTTCCAATTTCCGAGGCATTATCCAACTCAAAATTATCTTGTGATTGTTGGAAAAAAAGTGGCGGTTCATGTGCATCATTTGGGATCTCAAGCTTAAAGTGACGTGCCATGTTATGCATCACACATGCATGCAGCCTTGCAAATTGATCCAAACTTATCAATTTTTGATCGAAAGGGACGTTGTAAAATTCGGCACCGATTTTTGAAGATACCAATTGTCTGTTCGACAATAACCCGCGAAGCACACAATTTGCGTTGATATCGTCCTTGATGTTGATCTAAAGTCAAAGTAGATGGATAAGGTGTGAGACACCAGGTACGACAAGCATATCCGGAATCACCAATAAGACTGAAATCTTTTAGATGCTGCATGAGCTTAGGAACTTTGGACTGCGACATTACCTTAGCATCATGACTTGACCCAGGCCATGAACAGTCAAAATAACGGATTATGTAGTCCAAGTCACACACAATCATCACATTAACACTTGGCCAACCTTTTCGATTGATGTATGAAGGCTCATGGGTTGAAGGATGAAGCATCGGACAGTGAGTACCATCTACGGCCGCGATAATTCGACGCAACTTAAATTTTTTGTAAAAACGAGATTCCATGGCTTTTGCGCTGGCTGCAGAATACCAAGGGATCCAGCGTCGCACTATCTCACTTCGACATAAAGCTTCAATTCCGTCATAAACACTACGCCATGCAGTGGTTGCAGATATCTTGCTATTTTGATTGAGATTCCAAAAGCAATTACCGGTTCCCAAGTAGTGTAAAGTGTAAAGGACTTTAAGATAAGGAGGCACACTGTTCGAATAACAACTCTTTGAAGACAGATATGGGATAAGTTCTTCAATAACTATGATTGCAGCTTCTTTGGTAAATCGGAAATTTTGGAAGAAAAAAGTTTTGTCATAATCAAATGGATTATTGGGATCATGGAGAATACTTCGCCGCAGAGCTCGAGATTGGTTAAGTTCTTCAATAATTTCCATTAGGCGTATATCATTCATCGTGGTTTTTATTCAACTCTCACGCAACACGCTCTCAGATATCTTTGAAGTCAAGTGACTATGGTGCATGTATTTACGGCGACACTCATTGTTTGAAGACTGCTGATTCGTCAGGTGACATAGATAGCGCATCGATTTAGCCTTGATTCAGCAGCCGAGGAATGGATTACTCATCAAACTTATCGAAGTTCTTAATAACGTCACTGCAGAACGCACCAGTTGGTTAATATAACACAGTATCGACGTTATCCTCACAGTTAGTTTACTTCATCGCAATTTGGCAGACCATCTCACTGTATTGTTCCGTCATCGTAAAATATGCCTTCTTCAGCATTTTCGAATGAAACAGTGTTGATTTTTCTTCAAATGTTGAAAGAGAAAGCTGACGCTTTGTTCAGCCGAGTGAATAACAAATTGACTGTGAACAACAAGTCAACTATGTGGAAGCAGCTGTGTGATGACCTCAAAGTTACCACAGGTCAAGAAGACATTCAAGTTGACAAATTGATAAAAAAATGGGATAACTTGAAATCTAAACTACGAAACTACACGATGAAAATACGCAGTAGTCGTTCTGCAACAGGGGGTGGTAGATCCATTCCGTTAGATCCCATCATGGAATTATGTTGGGATATCATGGGCAGAGATAACCCAGCATTGACTATGATACCGGGTGCTTCACATTCAGCAGTGAATACTTCAAATGAAGACCCTAATCGTGTCGAGATTGAGACTGAGGTTAGTGACAATCAATTTCTTCACAGATTGAGACACAAACGGTTGATGTAATAACAACCGATATATGCACTGCAGCAACTGTTGCAAAACTCGCTTGCAAAAAATTAGAAGAAGAGATAATACAAAATCGTCTGGAACACAAGCTGAAGATGGAAGTGCTAACTGCCAAGAGGGAATATTATGTTGAAAAAACAGCAAAACTGATGAATACTCTCTGAATAAAGTGCTTGACGATTTCATTACGTGTACCGCTTCATTTTGCTCAAGTAAGCGTCATATGTTATTTTTCGTTACTATCAATGAAATCATAAAAGCAGTAAGATTTGATAGTTGTTTTTGATTGTCGACTTGATGGAAATATCATACCGATATGTTCACTGTGACTATCTCGTAACTGTTCAGTTATCTTAACTATTCTAAATGTACATATTTACAGTAAATATATATATGTACATATTTACAGTATAGTCAAATAAACAAAATGCATGTAAAATAATGTCTAAGATGTATGTTTATTGTCAGAAAATATCGATATCATCTTCCTTACGGATGATAGTAATATGTTAGGTAACTGGTAAGGTAGGGGAAGAGCTACCTTACTATTCACCTTAAGTTTTGCCACCTAACCTAAGATTGAAACAGGCTAAGATACTACCTTAAGGCGCCTTAAGATTTTTCGTCTTTGTCTTCATGCTGACTCACAACCTTAGGTACCTTAAGGGACCTTACGATATTCCAAGGTACCTAACCTAAGCTTTGAAATGTACTAACGTCGTTTCCAAGAATCTTAAGGTTAGGTACCTTAAATTGAAATAGGCCCCTGATCTCAATCCAATGAACATTTATGGGACGAAATTGGACGAAAGATTGGACTTCGCAATCATTCCGTTGCCAGTCTTGCAGAATTAGCAAGAGCTCTACAACGAGAATGGGAATCAGGGGAATCCCAGGGATGCAAGGCCACAAAGCACTATTCAGAATCTCTGGTTGAGAATCTATGTTATTCCATGTTCGGGGTATCCGCGGCTTTTCCGTCAAAAAATTCCAGGACATTTTCAATATTCTTGTAACATGAATTATTTATCCAACATTCCAATTAATAGTCATTCTTAAAAATATGATCGAAACTGTTCAGGTGTAAATAAGTGAAGCAATCGTCATACTCATAACATAAGCAAGAGTCCGTCTCTTCACATCAATCACACCCATCATTGGCAGTTATCAAAACAATATTAACAATGTTTCTTCTCATAATAATAGTCAATTCTGTCATTAGATAATCAAATCGAATAATCGCCCTAAATCATTGTAAGCATTCTCATGGCTAGAGAGCAATGATATCGATGTAAAGTTGGTTTAGTGCAGAAGAAATGTTGAGTAAGATAGTGTGTGTTTCCATAAAATCTTCATAACCTGAATCAGCAGCTGAATGTCATTAACACGCAAATACTGTCTGTGGTCATCATCCGGTTGATTTCATCTAACCCAACTTGCAAAGCTATTGGAATCGAGATTTCTAACGCTAATTGCTATCGCTTGGCACAAAAACCCTACGTTTGGCAAATAAAAAGCTACCGAAATTCTTCGATCGAAAGCACAAAATTGTAAATAAAATGAAAATTTGAAATCTTCGCCGTACCTGCACCTTCAGTTGTCAACTTTCATTCGTATTAGAGAGAGATACTTTCATACGTGTGTGGATTCTATTTCCGCCCAATTTCTCAGCATCAATCAATCAAGCAAAGTCCCAAGTCAAAGTTGTTAAGAAAATCAGAAGCTGTATATTTCCTATGAACATTGGAAAACAAATATGTTGATCAAAACCGCTCATTCAACCTGTTACGACATGCACGAGGGTGCTGAAGTTGGAATTCTTTTTGTAATTTCCTACAGCCTCATGAGGTAAGATCATTTAATGACGATCAGCGAATGCCTATTGCGTTTCGAATTTGATGCTCATAGAATAATAATCTTGGCAAAATGATGTTCTCGTATATTATGAAGCATCTCACAAACAGGAGTTTTTCCACATCTATGTTGAGATCACAACATAATGGATATGATGGAACATTGCACAGGCAATAATCTTTCCACTTCTATGTAAATGCTGCAGTCACGACATGCGTATTCATCATATCAAGCTAAAAATACTGAGAGAAGGGAGCACAATTTTGGATGATAATTTCGTTGTTATTCATTCAATATATTTTTATGGCCAACAAACAGCATGATCACGAATACAAAAAAACAGGGTTATATGCTATTTTATAGATTATATATACTATAAGGTTATGATTAAATAACAATAAAATCAACATAAAAAATTGTGGCCCTTTCTCTAAGTATTTTGAACTTAACAGTTACGGGCGTTTTCGAAAACACTTTCGTATCATGTTAGTTTAGGATTTTGCATGAACTTTGCAAGAGTCTTGCAGCCTGTGTTTCAGACACATAATTTTCTCAGCTTTCCCAGCAGAAGCATGACTTCCCAGGTTTTGCAGGTCATTCAACATCCTGTAAAATTCATACACTGACTGATACATGATGCAGTCTACAATTTTGGAAATAAAATTATTGTAAATTTGGAATCGGACCCAGGCTCAGATTTGGTGGCTATAAGTCGCACTCGGACCCAGTCAAAAAGTAGATCGTTGAAGTCGAATTGTTGCAATTATTAAAAAACTGTCATATCAAAATTTGGAACCGAGAAACAAGTGGTTAAAACTTAGAGAAAGGTTTGATGTTCCATTAGCATAGGAGCCTAATTATCATCCTCTCATCATGTAGAAACAGAAAGGTACATTATCGTACTATACTCTTTATTGCAACCTACTAGATATCATGTTTTCTGAAGTCTAACACTGGGAGTAAAATTACAGATCAGCAAAAGGTTGCCAAAATAGTCAACCAGCTATTAGATGTAACATCATCCCTCTCATATCCAACGTACTTCATTCTATACATTACGACTGAAGTCCCCAGAGCTACAAAATAACTGACGAAATGGAAGGGATAGATCAACTAGCGACACCACTCGCAGAACACTAGCAAATTGTGCTTTAATATTTTTGACAGTTTAGTAATTGCCAGCTCTTCCTGAATCTGCACAAAACTACTTCTACGGACATATCAGAACAGATAGGTGAGCAAAAGTGTTGTTGACCTTGTAAAACCTGTATGTTGTTGACCCTGTATGAAACACTTTCATACCCAACGCACCATATTTGATAAATTTCAAATTACATACATTTGAAAATAGATCCGCCATGGAAAGATCAAGCTAATTCGCTGAGTACCACATCCATAAGAAGCTGAAATTAGTGCATAATTTCAAGTAGCCATGATTTCTGAGGTGGAGATAGTTGTCCATGTATCTCAAACGAAAATCTCCATTGATTACGCATTATTTGTGACTACATTACCGAGCTTTTTTACTTGTTTTTTTTAATACGTTGTTTTTTACGAGTTTTTTTAATGTGGTGCAAATCATAAGGTCCACATTGAAATGCATTTCGTGAGTTTGAATTAGGAGACTACTAATGCCGAACATCCGCAAAAACAAGGACTTCGTATTCTAATGTCCTACATATAGATGTCTTACACTACCTTGCTTTCTTGGGGCGTTTAGGTGTACATAATGACGGTAAATGTTTAATGACTATCGGGTAGAAGGTTTACGAAAGGATCCGATTGGTTAGACACATACAGCATGAATTTTCAAGTAGCAGTTGGAAAACTTCATTTTCTCATTCTTTCGCGGCGATTAAAAACATTGTAGCACATTATGTCGGTTGTATTCGGCGTCGCAAGCACAATCCCGACTTATAGTATTTCTAGAGAAATAACACATCTAACTGAATCAACTTAGTTCGTCAGTAGCAGATGAATCATTAGTACAAATTGACCGACTCGCATTCACAAGGAACTAAATTTGGCATGATTATCATGTAGCTGAGTCAAAAATTCCAGGGTATGCATAAAATTCCAGGACATTCCAGGACCGCGGATACCCTGATGTTATGCATGATATCTTTTCAATCCTCTGCTCATATCAACTCATTAGGACATTTGCTTAACTTTGCATTTCTTCGATTACTGCGTCTTCACAGTTTTTCAGTTTGTCAAACTTTCCCTGCCATCTAGAACACCACACCAATATTTCCGGAAAATATTAGCGCTTGTTAATCACGCTAATCCTTCATAAAACTGAATGACACATACCGTCTGAGTAAGTTGGTGATACCTTATCAGAGTAAAATATACCTCTGTAAGTATCAATCATTTGGCTTTCGGTCCCATGCGAAAACGTCAAAACTGCAAAATTGTCATGTAAAATCTCAATTAGCTTAATTTCGACTTCATCGCTTAAATTCGTAGTGAGCGACGTTAGCAGCACAGTGGATTTGTAATAGACGTGTAAAGTTTTGTAGTGTGTGAATGATATAATATGTAGTTCCAACCATCGCTCGCTAAAATCATAAACATGCTCATGCTAATTGGTTCGAACCTAAAATGAAACTAAGCATTGAATACATTCAAATTCTGAATATTAGACAACCAAACTGTGTTTGACAATGAATTTTTGTATCTTACCTCCTTCGTCGTCATCGTTGCTTATTTCTCGTGGCTTCAATCTTTCACTAAAAGAAAAGTGAGCAAATCACTACATATTCAAATTGATGATGTTGGAACAATTTATTGACAGACGCATAATGCTTCAATTTTCTAAGGTTCCTCATTGTTTCTCATAATGAATGTTTTGGCATTGATTTCTTCCTAAATTTATATCGTTAATTCTTGAATTTCACACCATTTCAATGTACATTTGATGAATAATATCTCATCTCCATGTCCTAAACGATTGCACAGCTTCCGCCGTTGATATCAAAATACCCGGACAGGCTAAAATTTCAGAAATTTTGAAATTTTATATGTTTTGCTATTTATCGATCACATCCGCTCCGGATGCACGACGTTCACAAAGCTGTATCAGTGTCACGTAACCAGATGTACAATATCTGATAAAGACTGAAATCAATACTGACTCAATATCTTTCAGATTCGCTTAAGAACACTCACATCCAAGGTTTGGCACCGCTTTGGTGCGAGGTCGCTTACCTAATTGCTGATCAAAGTCAGACATGGATCCAATTTCTGGATGCAATGCGCGTACAATTGGAAAGGATGCTAGTGATCGTAGTCCACATAAAGAATTATCTTGATTTTCCTATTTTTAACTCTTATGTCTGCATAATACATTCATGATCATGATAATAATGATAATGATAAAAATCAGACTGCCTCGCATGTTTAAAATTTATCTTGGATATCTTCTAAAACATGTGAAGCAAATCGATGAAAATTACAACACAAGTTTTATAGAGTCCTTTCAAATCTTTGATAGGTGTCATTTGAGTGCTGAACATAATCAAAACGTGAAAATTTTGAAAGCAATATTTGCACAGCGGAAACTTCAAACATACGGCGAAAATTAAACAGAATACATTGCACAGCAGCAAGAGCAACAACATTTCGCTACTACATGTATTCACCAGAGAATGCCGCTGTTCACTCAGCTGTGGTACACACGACTCGCGTGATTCACACAACAAAATCAATGAAGATTCTACCATGAAGCTATGCTATATTTTTATTCAGATCAAAAGATGATTGTTTCAAAATTGTGCTATTTTCATAAGAAACATTTCAGGGATGCAGGATGATTGCAGTTGCATGCCATCTTTGATCGGAGGAATAAGTCTTCGTTCGACTGAAGAAGTAGTATAAATAAGTCTATTAGATCAATGGTTCGCCACCACTTTCAACTTGATAAAAGTGAATTTTAAAAGATCGTGATAAAGTATCATGTTTTATGAAACAGTCGATTCCTCTCCTATATTATATTCAGTGAGTAAAATATAAGTAAATTGCACCAAAGTGCCGACGTTCTGAAGTTCTCGCTCTTGGTCAGGGGAAGAAGGTAGAAAAATGACACCTAGCTTTGATATCAGCAGTTGACCAATCATATTTCATTTATGCGATTAGTACTCGGAGATAATTTTTGATGTATTCAGATAGGCGTGTTGATAGTGGATTATATCGCTTGTCAATTAATTCTACAGAAAAGTTGTCAATAATCAAATCATTCTTCTCATAGTGATGAATGCGAGCATGTTCAGAAAGCGAACTCTTATTTCCGTTAATGCTACGGGAGTGTTCCAGAAATCTGGTTTTGAAAGAGCGATTTGTAGGGCCAACATAAAGTTGTCTGCAAACATCACAAGTGAACTTGCATGTATTTTAAATATGCACCTCTTTCATGTAGCTTTTATTCATATACCAAACAATATATCCAATTATTTTTCAGTAATGAAATAAGCAATCCATGAGTAACTGCAACAAAAATTACAATTGCAAGCTTCAATGTTTTGCAAATATAAAAGCCAGAAGTTAAGCAAGAGCACAATTTTCAAAGCATCTTGACTCAGTGTGCATCAACAGATATTAAGTGAAATGTCAATGGTTAAGGGAGCTGCGGAGAACATCATCATATTTGTGTTAAGATGAAAGGGTTTTACATGACAGCTAAAAGTCGGAAATAAATCAAAGCCTTCTCATTTAAGCACTGATGATGGAGATAGGCCTGCTTTAACCCGCAATGTCAAAACGTTGACCATGAAAGGTCCTCATCAATTTGATATTCGAAAAATCTAATTATTCACCCTACATTGATTTTCTTAAATAGCGCAATCCATAATTTCGTGGCCTAAATCAAGGGGGATCTCCCATCTAGCTCATTTTGCGATCTGCACAGACGCTGTCGAAAAATCCTACAGCTGCAAGAATCTTGCTATTTCGATATCTCTATTTTTCAGGAATTTAGTGAAGAATTTTCAGAATTAACGGTTTCCCCATCAGCTGACAATTTGGTCCTCATACCAAAGCTTTTTCAGCGAGATTATGCGACGGGGCTTACAGAAAACTAAGTCATGTATCTGCAGCATTAAATCACCCTTGTCAATTTTCACTATTTGTTTCCGAAATTTGTACAAGTTCAATTGCTTTAAATAATTTCTTCAAAAGACTTGTTCTTGTTCTTAATTTATTGGCGAGCTTTCGGATGATAACTTCACCCGCCCTCAGGCAAGTGCAACTAAGGAGCCTGAGGACGGTAAGTACAAGTAAAGTAATGAGTAAAGAGCTCTTTACTTGTACTTGCCTACGGACGGGTGAAGTTATCATCGGAAAGCTCGCCAATAAATTGACCTTTCTTCGGCTTCCTAGAAAGGAAGGGTTATATGTAACTTTAATATCGAAATGGCACATCACTTCTTTCTTCGATAACGACCGGTGCACCACTGATTTGAAATAATAAGTAAGCAATTGAAGCTCAATAATAAGCACAATTTGAATAATTAAGTAAGCATACTGAAATTCGTGTTGCGGGATTGAAGATAAATGAATTTGGGCTTAAATGGCATTGCACTCCCCTAGTTCAAACAAAATTGTACTTGGTGCCAAGTTAGACACGAGAAGAAGATGATAGGAGTCGAAACGCATCGTGTTAGCCTGCACCAAGGACACAAAATCGTTGGGACAAATCGAATTCATATAAGCCCTTTTGCTATTTACTACAACCGCAAATGAGCGTTTACTGAAACTTCAGCATATCCTACTTTATTATAAAATCCTCTAGGCTTTCTTTTGCATTCCTAGACGCCGTGTGCGCCAAGAATCTTGTTACATTACAGACATCATCTTTATGTGATTAGTAGGGTGGTCTTTAAAAATCGAAAGTCGGAATTTCCTCGCGCCCAACCCCTAAATCATGTCTCCCTGTTATAAAACGAAGCAATCTCAAATCATACGCAAAAATATTAAGACTTAGAGGCAGCTCAATCGACTTGAAGTTGGCCATTTTCCTAATTTTTGACGAACTTTTGCAAATAAGTTCAAATTAAACAGTGAAATACTGTAGGTCGTACCAAATTCAAATGATGGAATGCACGAGCAACATATTGTGCTGCATCTTGGTCCATTAGGAGCGATTCATGACGCATATTTTCGCAGAAATCAAATCTACAAAAATGTGTACTTCTAATACTACTAAAAATTTATGAGTAATAGTTTCCTAACAAATGAAGTATCACATTCAACATGAGTTATGTGTAATGATGTAGATATCGATCGCTTGTGCCAATACTCTAGTACAAACACATTTCTTATGATAATTTATCTAATAACCTTCATTATTTACGCAGCTTGTTGTAATATTTAGCATATGAACCTACATAATGATGTTGTTAAAGACCGCATGTCAATGTAATTACACCTGGTTAAGCAATAATTCTGTCAAATTGTTCGACTGAAGCAATCAATGATAGCATAGCTAAGTAAATATTAAAAATTAAGTTATCTAATGTAGTCAGGTAGTTGGATGCTTATCGCTCGCTAAACAACTAATGCTTTTCGCTTTCTAAGTAGGCCTACTTAAGCTGATAATGTGCGTTCTTCGTAGATAGCACCCTCTAGAAACTAAAAAATCATCGAAAAGGAAGTCTCCTTGGTGAGCACTTCAAACGAATCCTGACAAATTGTCGTAAATTTTCGAAGAATTCATTGGCCACGATTTGCCTTACGTAATGTTAATAACCGCGACCCACCTTACGTAATTAGTAGGATCTCTATTCAAAGAACTAATTTATTTAGAAGACATTCACTTCTGTAAAGTGCTTTTAAATTTACGTCGCGGCAGAACGCGATGATCATGATCAGGGCTTCCTCGTCTCACGGTAAGCGTAGTCCGTCGTTCTTTTGATCTCACAGAAGCTGATACAGCTTATATTTCGACTAATAAGGAATGATACTTAAGTACAAGGTTGTAAAATCAGAAGAAAGCAACTTCACAAATAATCAAATTCACTTAACATATTAACACTTGTACAACAAAAATTCTAGCTTTCTCATCACTATTGATTAGTTGTAATAAATGGAAAGGACGACATATTTCCAGGGTTGCCGTGGGGATTGATATTTGAATCCCCACCCCACCCCATACCCACAGAAAAACCTGTGACTCCTGTTCGTATAGAATGCTTGATGTCCAATATCTCCATCTCAGTCGAACTGCTGTACATTATTCAACGATCCGAAGGCCGTATTTGACTCCAGAGATGTGGAATGGGACTCCTTGAAGAAAGTCACCGACTGCGTCTTGTAACGTTCATGACTTTTCTTTGCTATCTTCGGTATAGGCCTATTGCTCTTTAAAATTGTAGTTGCCCATTTTCTATCATTATTGAGCCATGATTCTGACTTGCCACCTAGAAATTATTGTACCGAAAATTTAACTAGATGCTCGTTCAATACACACGTATTTTACTCACAAATTTACTTTTGCTTGAATCATTTGGTTGCATTAGCAGATAAGTGTTCTTTATCTGTCTCTACTGATTCGTAAGTTTTTGTCGTCTGCTGCCAGCTTACACGCACAGTTTACATAGGTTCCTCTCATTCCACTCTTAATTCTTTATTGATTCACGATACATGACAACTATTTTTCCTTTTTCCATAAAACTGCCATTACGTAGTTTACTGCAAATGCAATTCTATCTCGAAATGTTTCTTTTTAATAGTATGACAACATTGTCTCTATTTTTTTTTTACTTTTATAACAAATCGTTTATTGATCAGCTTGTGTTTTTCAAACTTCATATTTTATTCACTTTGGATTTTTGGTTCACTTAACCTAGTTATTGACCATGTCGATCCTATTTCATTTTGCTACAGGATTAGTTTAAGGGTAAAATTTTTGC
Source organism: Prostheceraeus crozeri (assembly GCA_907163375.1). Classification (NCBI taxonomy): domain Eukaryota; kingdom Metazoa; phylum Platyhelminthes; order Polycladida; family Euryleptidae; genus Prostheceraeus; species Prostheceraeus crozeri. The sequence goes on from CAJQUW010014899.1 coordinate 66,591, forward strand.
ATTACTGCTCCCTTAAAGGAGACGCATTTGTATAAAAATTCAACGACTACACATGTAGACTAAAGGAAACATGGCCTTATTAAATTGTTGGGGTGAAATATTAATACGAGTATGTACTTAGTTCTGCACAACACTCGAGCATTGCATAGTACGCTATTTTGAAATTTCGATGCTTCTTATATTCGCCTTTTACAATTCGCTGTTATGACACTAAGCAACCAGTCTACATCAAGTAAAATCAAACCTAAGCTTAGATTACACATGCTGTATACATGCTATGCGAAGCATTCTCATGAAATATACACACACTCATTTCAAGAGAACTATACTTAAATTCGTCGCTGTAGACAATCGTGCATGATTAAGTACAACATGATTCACAAAAGCAAGCATGAATCAATATATCTATATATATGAATCATATATCTATATATGAATCATATATCAATATATCTATTGATATTTTAACTGTTAGTTTAAGTCCTGAAGGACCTAAATGTCCCCACAATATTTTCAGTCAGCTGCTTTTCTTGAAGACTCGATTTTTACTGCAAATAATTTTAAGTGCATGTACTTGGCTGTTTTGATAGATTATATACGAGTTTCACATGTTCCATTTGTGAGAATATAATCCTGGGCTGTCCTGTGAGTTGGTATTTGGGGTTCCCAATGTGAGTTTTTCATTCGTTTGGTTGCTTATAGTGGTGCTATTTTCTAATAATACGAAGTTCATCAACATACAAAGACAGGGTTGAACATAAAATATAAAAATATTCATATGTTGCTACACTGCCAGTACTTCAAAATGGCCACTTTATCACAAAAAAGTCACCTGTCAAAAATTCTTATGTAGGCCTTCACTATATGTTTGTGGTCTACCAATGTGTATTATTGCCATCGTTTTTTGCTCAGTGGATCATGCCATGTTGATATGTGTGAATATTCCGTTTAATATTCGTTAATTGATATAATGTAGCAATCAATGATAATCCTATCTCCATTAATGCCGATAAAGAAGCGAGTTTGGCCTTTATGCATCTCAAGTCTAGAATTGTTTCGCAGTAGAAATCGACTATATAGGCCTACACGTAGTGAAGGAAAAAGCTTTGAATCAAAATAATCTACTATTATGAATACAGACTTCGACGAAAATCATCCTGATATTCTCGACCATTCATGTCATCGAATTATTGCACAAGAATTGGGAGGATGTTGACCTATTTGTGTATGATGATGAAATGCAGCACAATGAACCATTTATTGAGGTTCACTTAAGTGTGGAGTTAAGGATGCCTATCAGATGAAAGTGAAAGTTATGACAAGTCGTGGACAGGTGAAAATCTGATCTTTCACTACAAATATGACTGCAATGCGAGTAGATGGCTTGCAGTTGAATGATTTATTGTGAGAAATCTTTATCACATTGTTCATGTATCCTACGAAAATCATTCAACATTTTCATGTGCTTGCTTTGTGGGTTGGACTCAACAATTCTTCTATATCGTAATTAGTTTAAAATCTAGGTTAATAATGATTAATCGCATTGATCACGCAAGCTTAATTGTATTACAAATAATTTTATCAGCTATTTATACTATTAGAGCAAATATTTGTAAGTCTCCATTCGGCTCTGCAGCAAAGGAGACTTGTAGAATTCTTCCACTTCAGACGTCCTTGACATCCCCTGGAACTATCAATATAAGTCATTCAAAATTATTGAACTTGTGTTACTACCGTAAAAATGATCAGCATTGATATGTCATGCATTGTAAGTGGTGAGATGGGTAGGCTGAGTGATACTTTGTAATTCAACATCGAAGTTGATTTTGCGATATGATATCAGTTCTGATTGTTTCTAGTGAATGTCAAAAATCTTCAGAATCCCCACAGAATCCCCATAGAAGCCCTATGGGAGGTGTGCGGATGGCCTCAATCCCCATACCCACCATACCCATGGGGATCTTCACAGAATCCCCATACCCACGGCAACCCTGCATATTTCGGTTAATGGTTCTGTAGTATGGCATTCCGATATGCCCAGAATACTTAAGTCTCTTTGGGATCATAGAATGTAGGGCATGACTACAACTGATTTCAGCATTGCGGAAAAGTTTGCGGCTTGTGTTCTCACGTCTATTTCTTAATACCGTTCCACTACATTTGCCCAATTTCGTATTGCTAAGCTGTAATTCGATGTGCTCTCCATTCGACACGATTCAAGCACTTGCGAGTATGTCAAGCATACTGGTCAAGAATAGGCGTAGAGAAATGCTTCGATCATCATCTCGGGATAAAATGATAAAGTAATTTGACATACAGGGGCCATTTACATATAATACTATGATGACAAAGTGTTGCCTGACTTGTCTGGTCATAATATTGTTGATCGACTTCGTATCCTCGTATCGGGCATCGACGATGTGGATACATGTATATAATGGTGTGGGCTGCATGCGGGGCATGATGCTCAATCATTTGCGGCGTGTACTTAATAGTTGACAGGACTAGTGAGACAGTTTTTAATGAATAGCTTGTTATGATTCATAATAAAGTGGAGCAAAAAATCATATCCTGTCTGTCCTAACATTAATTCGAAAATATAAGCCTACATGCGTTTACACATCAGTCTAAAAAGACAATAATGCAAATGCCATTGATTGCTTCAGTCGAACAATTTGACAGAATTATTGCTTAACCAGGTGTAATTACATTGACATGCGGTCTTTAACAACATCATTATGTAGGTTCATATGCTAAATATTATAACAAGCTAAGTAAATAATGAAGGTTATTAGATAAATTATCATAAGAAATGTGTTTGTACTAGAGCATTGGCACAAGCGATCGATATCTACACCATTGCACATAACTCATGTTGAATGTGATACTTCATTTGTTAGGAAACTATTACTCATAAATTTTTAGTAGTATTAGAAGTACACATTTTTGTAGATTTGATTTCTGCGAAAATATGCGTCATGAATCGCTCCTAATGGACCAAGATGCAGCACAATATGTTGCTCGTGCATTCCATCATTTGAATTTGGTACGACCTACAGTATTTCACTGTTTAATTTGAACTTATTTGCAAAAGTTCGTCAAAAATTAGGAAAATGGCCAACTTCAAGTCGATTGAGCTGCCTCTAAGTCATAATATTTTTGCGTATGATTTGAGATTGCTTCGTTTTATATCATGGAGACATGATTTAGGGGTTGGGCGCGAGGAAATTCCGACTTTCGATTTTTAAGGACCACCCTAGACTGGCGTATAGTCTAAATTATGAATATTGAAAAGTGACTTGAAAAGTTTTCTGTGGAATGACCCATGTATTATCTTCTTTTTAGGGTAAGGTAGAACTGAGAAGTTTTATTAGGACCTCTTTTATAATATGATAGGTTTCAAATATAGGTTAATGAATACTCGCATTTATCACGTAAGCATGCTTACACGTATATTACACAATCATTGTGAATCAATGTGATTTGATCTACATGTACGTAAGTGATTTAAGCAACTTGAGCCAATATACATGGCCATGAAATGAATCGGCCTTCATTCAGTTCTGCCCTGAAACGAGCTTGTATTTTTCTTCCCGTTCAGACGTCCTTGACACAGCGGGGCTCTTCTTAGTCATTCAAAATCATCGACAATGTGTTACCAATGCGAAATCAGCACAAGTATTTCACAGAATTTAAATGGTGAGATGGTAGCTGTTTGATAATTCAAAGGCAGGATGTGATGAAATGTCAGCTTTAATTGCTTCTAGTGAACTCAAGGATCATGACAGTCCCTACAGAATCCCCATAGAAGCGCTATGGGCGCTGTAGGGATTACCTCAGCACCCATATCCACCCCATACCCATGGGTATACCCACGGCAACACTGCGCAATGGCCTTGCGGTGGAATGTTCGCCGCTCTGCGTCCGGAAACCTGGGTTTAAATCTAGATCCGGTCAAACCTAAACACTCAATACAAAAGGATGAGAGTGGGATAAATGGAACTCGACCACATGCAAGGCGTATCGCTGAATGTGCTTCCGAGTATATAAAGAAGGAACATTTATTTACCTTTAAATAGGTGTTTGTTCATTTCGTGCACGGTCATGATGAGCGGATCGAAACACCTTGACCATACAATGCTGCATATTTTGTTCTTACATAAATATGAGTGAAATATTGCACAGAGTTGCTCTGTGAAAAGACATAATAAGTCTACCATACCAATCGGAAATGAAAACTGTGTTTTTGTATAATAAATAAAAAAATAGATTTCACCTTTTAAATGATTGTTGGACAATGGATACATGTTCTATATTAAAGTTGTAATTATTAGCATTCATAGACATCCCTGGTCATGCACATTTTGCCTTCCCTTTTGTTTCTGTGAGGGCAAAATTCATTCGGTGCTAGCACAAAATATATCATTTATTCACTCGTCAAACATACTTAAGCACATCTTCGCTCACGTTATACATGTGTGCACGTCACTTGATAGCGCCAGACAATAAACGTTTTTTACCAAGCAAAACATTTCATGAAACAAAGTCTCATTATAAGAACACGACAAATTGATTATATTTCATCTGTTTTTCCTTTTAAAAACGAGCTTATACTTGTTGAAGAATTGATAGCTGAATTCTCTCAGTCAGAGGTTGCAGATGAACAATGAGTTAACTTTTTAGCAGTGTTGCTGTGTGAGCAAAGATCGAATAAAAATCCCACCTAATATGATAGACACCAATCCATAAAATCAATGGAATAATTCATCGGATTTGCAACTGCTGTCAACATGCACAAACAGTTTATGAATAGGACAATAGCATCAACTAGAACAGTGAATATTTCAAGTTTATAAATCCTCCACTTGGCGAATATATTTGACCCATTCTTGCAAATTTTCAAATACAAATTAGCGTCCTTATAAAGCACCAGCTTGCAACTTATTGTCGGAGGATGGTAATATAACACAAAAATCATTGTTTTCATTTCCACAAATTCTTGCACATTCGCTTCGCGATCTGACATTCACGGTTGATGCACACCCGCTATTCACACCTCCGTAATCACTCATTTGGATGAATGTGGCAACAGCTATCTTGGTAAAGCGGTTGGATCTCTTAACATGCTTTGCAGGTGATATATCTCTTGGTTGGCAGATGGGCACACCTTGCCAAGTAAGGTGAGGATTAGTTTCATCCATGTTTCCATATCATATCATGTCTACTTTTATGACGTAGTCAGAATGAGAAATACCAAAATCTTACAATTTCTTTAGTTTTCTCTTTGATCAGTTATACGTGTTTTGTTTATATGTCTATGATCTGTTTGTTGCACAGAATTAGAAAGTCATCTGTAATTGCCTTGCCTAGAAGGGAAACTTCGCATCTTGTGATGCAGATGAAATGGTGCAATTCTGCTGACAAACTATTACGGCTGTCATGCAAGGAGCTACAGGAGTCAGTATAGGAGCTCTCCATCGTTGAATTTTATTATTTCTAAAACTATTCTTGTCGAATATGAACACTGTGGACACTGTGATGATTCGGATATGTCGTCTAAACAAGTGGGTAATGCTACCATTTCCTTAAGGTTTCTTAGGTCTCAACTAAGTACTTTCGTCCATGTGGTGACAAGGTGCGAGAGAGAAGAAAGATGCAGGTCGACTTGCCTGATTGAGAGTTACGATGCAGAGATCGTATTGACTGATGCATCGGTCAACGAAAAAGTTTATAATTTCTCCACAACAGCATGATGTCATACTGAATTAAAAATTCAGTGGTACATCTTCAGAATAAAAGCACTTTTTGCAACTCCATCAAGTGGGAAATTTTCAGTGTCAACAAACACACAAATGTTGAAATTATCAGGTGAAGATGCAGTAAATATTTGCAGTTATCATGACTTCTATTCCTGGCGCACATATTTCACCCATCCTGACACGTCTTCCAAGTATAAATTCGTGTCCGTATAAAGCACAAGTTTGCAGCTACCCGTTTGAGGATGGTAATAAAATGAAACACAAAAATCATACTTTTCATTTCCACAATTCCTAGAACATTCGGCTCGCGATCGGACAATCAAGGTTGAAGAGCATCCGCTACTCTGACATCTACATTGATTTTTTCCGCTGTATTGGACGACAATGGTCTTGATAAAGCGGTTGGATCTCTTGATAGACTTAACAGGTGGTATATATCTTGGCTGGCACATTGGAACACCTTGCCAATCGACCGAGGCATCCTTCTCAAAAATGTCCCCAAATCCCTCCGCTTTTATTTTCATGACGAAGTTAGTATCATTGTGTCCATGAGGCTCTCCCCAAAACCAATTGAGGTGCATTGAGCTTGGGTACGTGTTCCCGTCGGTCCATCTCCAGCCGTCCTTTTTATTTCCTCTTTCATTCAATAAATCCGTTAAACCGATGTAGAAATGGAATGGAAATGACTCATAATTCAAGTGCAAAACATTGATGCCTCGTACTAATTCACCGTTGTTTTTAGCGCACCATTCCTGACCTAAACAATATCCACCTTTGGTCGTCCCCCAATAAAGGCAAATTCCATTATGATATTTATAAGGCAGTCGACATGAGCTCATGACTAATGAGGCCATACAAACAAGCTGGACTGGATATATGATGAATCTCATGCTGTTTCGCAATAGATAGCGATTCGTCTTCCAACAAATTTAGTCCATGCATTCAAAAATGAATATACTTGTTACATAAACCTGCAGATTAATGCTCCTGATAGAAGGCAACGATCTTTTTGACAATGGTTAACAATGTATAACTCACACAAGCATTTAGTAATCATTACGATACAAAAAAAATAAAATATTATAATATGAAAGCACAATCTAACAATGGCTCCAACTTTTAAGCTGTCAAAATGAATTAACTTAAAGAAGCCGCTGCAACATGTATACTTATAAACGAGTTATGATGTTTTTTCATTCTATAGCATGACATCCGTTCACTGTTTCAATGTTACTTAAGACTAAATCAGAATGTGAAAGACATCCCAAATCTAATTATGAGCCCAGTGCATAGCATGTCACTAATAGTTTTTCATTACATAATGACAATGCATGCGGCTTAGGAACAAAGACTAAAATCCATGCCCCCTGCATCTCAACAATACCGTTAATTTTACAGCAACTTGGGAAATGTTGTGAATGTGAGGATGATACATTCATCTCAGCACTCTTTTTATTATAGAATCCTATTTCTCACTAATTTGAATACACAGATGTAAACAAAATAGGACTATCATAGAATTGATACCAGTGACAAGCAAAGGCGAACTCTATATGACTAGGAAAGAGATGAATAGCATAGAACAGTTGAAACAGATTACAATTTACCGGTAGTAGAGCATAAACTCTAACCTGACAAGAAAGTTAACAAATTTAAATGAAAAGAAATCAATAAAATAAAACAAATCATTGAATTGTTCAAGCTCTCTTCTGTTATTTATTTCTGGTTTGAGTTTTTTGTTAACTTTAATATAACGCAATTACATACATTATATACAGGATACTTACAATGCCAAACCAAAGCATCTTCACTGTTATTTTCACACAATATGAACAGGTAGAGCGACTCCATGACTTCTTAGAGGTTAGTTACTGACCTTAAGTGTCCTGATGTCGGTTACACCATGAGTAAGCTCACTGGATGGGAGGTTGACTTACGAGTGGTGCAACCGAATTACACCAAAGTTTCGTAAATTGGCATCATTTCAGGCTGCACTGTAGTTTAGGATCAATTTATCAATTTTCAGCCGACTTCCGATTTACTTTCTAAAACAGTTCGCTTTCTCTCTCGCTTTACAATGGTGTCCCTGTCCCTCATGCATTGATTGTGCTTCTGCTAGCTTATTTGGCACCCTGAAACGTTCGGCTGTTATTTTAATTTCTGAACGTCAATATAGGCGACTTTTGTGCTTAAATTGTTCAGGTCTGAGGACGTATTTCTCCTTAATTAATTATATCATTGAGAATCTTGGAATTTTGTATTTGCTAAATTCATGTAAGCTTAATGATTTTTAATGATTCCGTAGATCAGTTTTCAGTAACTTTCCATTCTGAAAAGAGATGTGACATCCGACTATATGGTGATAAACATGAGTTATTCAAAAAACAGCACAATCGATGACACAGTGATCGGTTCCAACCTTGCTACACGACATAGTTCGCACAAATCAACATCGCTTTGACGAATTAGATGTATAATGCTACATAATGCATGTATGATTAAATGTGTTCAAAAATAATGCTTAGATTCCTGCAACATCAGCTACCAGCTCATGATGCATTGAAATTCACAACGTCATTATAAAAATTGACACGTAATAAATTAATGCATGTATCAATGAATTAAGTTTTAAAATTTTGAAGGCTAAAATAGAGTGAAAATTGATAAATCTGTCATCGAATTCGAATGCTTACCGAAACTTAGGCAATCATAGAATATAACTGGAAAAACATCATAACATGAAAACGCTATTAAAATGCAAAGCTGTGTCTTTTAACATAAGTGTATTTGTACAGAAAACACTAAGTGTAACATCAGCGCTTTGAAGGAAACTTGTGCATTGTTTTCAAAGTTACTGCAAGTGCAACGACGCTTAAAATACCCTGTAGGACCAAATGAATAGCTGCTATCGAGAAAGAGCCTGGAGGGATAAGCAAAACCATTGAAATGAAAAATACCGTGAAAAGGAAAAACAAAATTAAGTGCACAATTAATGAATTGTTCGATCATCATTTTAACATTTGAACAAGTTGAGCTGCAACAAGATATTGATGTGATTCAAACAATGTTCTATCCTTATTCATGAAATACATGCATTAAAAGATAATAATCAGTCTTGTGCATATCAAAAGCATGAAAGGGAACGAGAAGTCGGTCATTCCAAGTATGAACAAGGACTTGGGTTAAAACCCAAGACCCAAGGATGAATGACGTGGATTTGAAGTCCAAGTTTCATATTCTTTAGGGAATAAGAATTTGACATTCAATATTAACTCTCATCTTATTTCACTAGGTATACTGAAACAAAATTTTATGACCAGATGTCTCTGTCTTGAGCGATTTTATTATGATTACATGAACGCATGAACTCACGTAAAAAGTGTGGAATTGTCAAACCGAGAAGACTTTAAACTTGTATGAGACATTAACTACACATTTTCGATAGAATTAGAGAAAAAGACATAAATGATATGGAGATGCAACTTACTCCTCCATGTCTAGGTTAGATCTCCGTCGACCTGACTTTGTTGGAGTATCTTCGCCCCAACCTCCGATACGCTTGGAGGGCTTTGGCGGTCCGTCTGTCTGTTAAGATGATAAAATAAAGTTTTCATCATACATTGAATCATGTACAGACTTCACTCTCATTAAGCACATTTAACAGTAAATGAATAATTTCACTAATATTCATGAAGATGGTATGTTATTCAATGAATGCATTTGCGAACAAGAAAATCAAGACTTGCTAATACCTCATTTTGAAATATTTTCTTCTACTCATAATTATGAGACACTTACTGGCTCTCGAGGTTGCGAGTCTCCGACTGTCATCGTGTCGTCTGCGAATGCTTCGCCATCTACGCCAAGGTCATCGGGACGACTCGCGGACTTCTTCGCCCGTCTTCCTTGTTTGGCGGACTGGAACGGACGAAGATATTGAAACAAGTGTTAATCAAATGCTAGCTCATAAATACACAGATAGCACCTAAATCACCAACCTTTGTCCCATGGATATAATCAAGCCCCATTTTCGTATTGATATAACAGAACAACACAGTTTTCGACATTTTTTAGCTGGAACGAATACTATGACCAAGAGGTAGTTTATAATAGCGAATTTAGATGATTCAATCAAATAGACGTGAGATTCATACGTGATATTTTTGACAATACCAATGATGACGTCAATAACGGATTGTCAAGGATGGGGCCTGCACGAGGTGTGATACGCCTCCCCACCCTGGGGAGCGAAGCTCATCCCTCTACACCTGCCTCACAAGAGGGTCGGGGAACCGTCGGGTTCTTGGTGGGCCGGCCGCCTGTTCCCGGGTAGTGGCTATCGCTCCTCATCCTCCTGGCGGGAGATATCGAGCGCAACCCCGGGTCCCACTTCCACATATGCGCACCATATGCAACAAACAAATCAAAAGAAGACAGACCTCCATGCGGTGCAACATCACAAGCAATCACTGGCCTAATCTCAAATGCACAAACATCACACTCACCGAATACAGCACAAACTGGGCTTGTGCCAAGCACAGACAAAAAGTCACCACTACACACAACCAAAACAAACTTTCTCAACAACTCCAACATCCCCGTTACCACCTCTCCCCTCATCACAGCCACTACCCTCGCCAACTGCATAAATCCCAATCCCCAACTCGGCACTTCCAGAAAACTGCTGACGACAGGGCCAATCGCACACAAACCAAAAGCACTTAACACAAAAACAATACACTGACTAACCTCCTGGGCGAACCGTACTGATGGTCCGGGCGCACACCCCAGTGCCCGAAAGTGAGCAGAGCAGTGTGCGCCATTGTTGCTACCCCTCCTAGGGCTCCTATCGGATCACCGGATCATTCGGCTCATGATCCGATAGCTGTAATCGGATCGGCTCATATTCACGACTTTCTGTTATCGGATCGGCTCCGGATCATAGGCATGAGCCGATCCGATGATCCGGCAAATTATCCGATATCTTCATAGTAGGTTTTCCTCTCCTGAACCAGTAAAACAATTAATCAATATGAGTAAAAATTATTAGTATTTTGACTTACTATGACAAGATATGCCGTATAACACAGTTCACGCGTCTCATCCCATTTAATGTTAGCGAAAACATTACTTTTTTTCATTTACGGATAATTTTCACTTACCCTGTAGGTAATTACAGTCGAACCTCTACATAGTGAATTTCAGGGGACCAGATAAAAAATTCACTATGAGGAGGATTTCCAAAATTTGATGCTATATTGGTTTTAAAGTAAGCGCATAAAGTCAAAGCAATCATACAACACCATTATAACTGATACATGTATTAAGAAAACAAATTTTATAGGGATAATTGCCAGAAACACTGTATTGTATCACAAGGTCATGTTCAATGATAATGTAAACTCAAAATGCAAAATGTAACTACTACAAAATAATCAGTACTATATAAAGTATAAGCTACATACATCATTAATAATGAACGAAGGAAATAACTGTCAATACGAGTTTGTACAGTACGTCGCCCGTCAACAGAAGCAATCATGTTTTCTATTCGATCACAAGCTTGTTGATCAAGCTGCAAGGTCATTTCTCCTTTCAAAGAATTCTCTGATCTGACTGAACAGTCGGTACGCTTGAAAACGCGAAAAAGCGCACTTTAACTTGAAGCTGTTAGCTACATTAAGTATTGATTTGTATCTGAATTTAGATTGCAGACTCATAGACTTTAATAACTTTCAATCTTAAGTTCAAAACAACTCTCAAAGACGGATCGATATTCGATTCAAATAGTTGTTGTAGTTGTAAAAGGTCAAAATCTTCTCAAATCATTTTCATTATATTTACAAAGGTCTTCAACCGGTTTCAATTGAGGCAGTACTGTAAAGGTAGTGCACGTACACGGCATACGTATTAATTATAAAGTATAATAAAAAATCAATACATACTTGATGTTAGATATTCATTATGTAGAGGTTGAGACAGTAAAGGTACTAAATAATATATTCACTATGAAGAGGCCCACTATGTAGAGATATGTGACAAGCGCAAAGTATACCACTTTTGATGGGAAAAAAATTTAATTCACTATGAGGAGAGATTCACTGTGTAGAGGTTCACCATACAGAGGTTCGATTGCACCATACACGTTTATTTGACTTTCTAAGTTTTCTTGCAAGGACTACTCGCATCACAAAATTTCGAATCAAATTGAGATGGATTCTCTGTAATTTGTTAACATTTTTTTATCTTTTGTTGCACCAGATTTAGTACCATTTTTGAAATACAAATGATTTCTTTGAAAAGTCAATTTTATGCTATAGAATAAATATCGGCATTATATAAGGTATACGTACTGTGTATGAGACTACCAAATAATTGGAATATTATTGTGCATAATTTGATAACTAGCCCAACGCATGCTACCTACAAATACTTTTAGTCATCAAAAATAAGGAATTTGGGCTAACATACAAAATGATTTAAAACGAATGCGAAGGCAACAGAAAGCTAGATTGAATCGGTAGGGGGGGTCTTGTTTCTCATTCATAGTAGCCTACATGTATTTATGTAGCGATGTTTTTGATGTATTAAATTGAATTTAGAATTATGTTCATTTTGAACCTAGTCCTACAAGTAGCTCCAAAAACTTTCCGATATTCATTACAAAGAAGACATTCACTTTTTATTCTTTGTTTAACTTATTATTCTGATCAGTCCACTATCATTATGCTTTTGGTAGCCTCTCTTGTCTCATAAATGCATATACATTTATATTTCAAGTAGGCCTAGACTAGGGTTCCTCAAATAGGAATTAGCCTTTCACGATTGCTAGTTTTGCATATTATGCCCTATATAGACCCCTATAACTTTGCAATGGAGTGTTCATTTTCAGGTGGAAGATTAATTTGGTACTTTTTGGCTACAAAATATAAATAGTTAGGGTAAAGCACATGATTGTAATCATTGAACAATTGTAGGCATAGATTTCACTACCGGATCACATCGGATCTCGGATCATTACCCATCGGCTCTCGAATCACGCATGTAGTTATCGGATCGGATCCCGGCTCATGCCACTTTTCATACAGGGATTAGGAGCCCTAACCTCTGACACTTTCTCGATAAGCGAACGTGGATTTCAGCAGCCAGATTTGTCATAAACAAGAGACGGCATTGATACATAGCTTTTTACTTTTTGTACGGTCACATGTCTGCAGTCTTCTAACAATCACTCTACTTCTAGTCTAATTCAAATTACTTCGAAATTTCTTAAATCTGATGTAGTCGCCTGCAGGAATGGACTATTATTCAGTATTGGATTATGTGTTTTTAATGAATTACTCACAATATGAAGTTCGCGCTACTTTCGTGTTAGACGTGGGTGTTTTGGATTTCGAATTAATTTCGTGCCAAGGTAACAGAAACACTGTCGCACGCACATGCATGCACTGACTCATCCACAAACTGTAACAGACTAATATTCCTCTCAGGGATCGCAATTATTTATCACAATTATTGATTATGATTAAAAAATCATGCGTTGTTTATGAATTTGAGTGTAAATTTTGTAATTCTAAATATATAGGAAAAACTGCTCGGCCGCTCCGTTTGCGGTATAACGAACATAAAAATAGCATCATCAAACGTGATTGTCATATCGCCTTGAGCGATCATATAAAATTTTGTAACCCGTGTACCAACATAGATAGCTTCAATATCAATTTCTTAAAGTGTATGCATGATCCGATTGAGACAAGTTTGATGGAATCTCGTTTGATCGATTTTCGTAAGCCAGAATTGAACAGGCGTCACGAGGGTGTTGTTGCACCTACTGTTAGAATCATTTAGTAAGGCAGTGACCAAGCGTCTGGACGCGAAACGTTTGCCGATTTTACCTTTATCTTATTTTACTTAAACATTTTTGTATAGATTCGATTCGGCATTATATATATTTTCGGGAGAGATTTGTGACATTTTCCTTGTATTCATTATGCGCCTCCCGCCTCAAGCCATTACATGTCTTTCAAACAAACATCCACAAACTACAAGCAACACGGAACAAAGTGCTCAGAATCATCACAGGATGCGCACGCGACACAAATACAGACAATGAAACACAGGTCCTGCCCATTGCCGACCACTTCACATCACCTGTGATTTAGGAATGCGTGGAATGTTTCGGGAAACCCCCTCGCTGTCTGGCGAGAACTAGATTTTTCTATCTCGTGGGCAGGCCGCGTGTAATTTCAGAAAGTTTTTCAGAATTATTAAGGCTCTCAACGAAAATGCTGTGGCGACCACACACAAACACTATTAGGCACTAACAAATCTCTAACAGCATCATTAAGCCATTGGATTGAGCACAGTAGGACTGTTAAGTCAGTCTTGGTCACGGTCTTGCTTAGTGATGGCTAATTTTGTGGCAGCCTATATGTGATTGGTTTCTGTAAGCATCAAGATGTCACTATTGTCAAGTGCCTTGCATAGTGAATTCCTTGCTGATGACGTTTGCTTCGTCATCCGACTGATCCGAAATCAGAAATCGTGCTGCTTTCATGCATTGATCTAAAAACGTCACAACGTGGTCATTTTCGTCATCTGCTTCACATCACATGAACTGCCAGTGTAAAGTAGGCCTCAGAGATTGATGACTTCCCTAAAGCGCGTGCGCTTACCTACGCAAAGCTTTCGTGACCACTGCATGGTAAAATAAAAGGGTGACAGTAGCCCTTATTATGCGCTGCATTGCAATGACAATAGCACTCGTTGCGTTTCTGCCACGTGGTTGCTGACATAAAGGGCGCGCGTGAATAAGGTAACTCGTTATCTCCGTCAATATTCAATTTATAAATCTATGCTTTCATGCCGCAATTTTCTATGACTTGTTTATTCGAAAGCTTCTTCATCACAAATAACACCTGAACACCTGATTTCACAGAATTAGACAGGTCGTCTCTTCTTCCGCTTGACTAGAAGCGAGGCATTGGAACATGTAACGTTATTGAAATGGCACAATCTCCTGGCTAAATACCATAGCAATCGAACAATGAGCAGCCAGGTCAACATTAAACACGCCAAATTGTGCAAAGTTTCAGTGACTTATCAACCAGATCACACAGCAGAGGGCCCAACATTATCGAGAAAACTTTTGCGCAATGATCTGAATTCTTCGAATCTGAAGGAATCGTGGCGATCGGAGCATTTTGAAGGAATTCAGAGCAATCCGCAAGCGACGCACGACTATTTTTTCTATCTCTGTAAGGTATTAAAAATTTCTTCTTGCCCACTTAATAAGGTCCTGCATGTTTAATTGTTTTGAATCAGTTTGCACTTCTAGCAAAGTGGTACGATTAAACAATCTAATTCTGTGCCTGACTTACTACGTAAACAGTCAGCACAGAAACGAATAATCGTCACCCGCGGTGTCATACATTGACTATGATCGGTGGTTACAATCGTCATTGTCAAAGAAATCCGAAACAATAATAATAGAGGCCATTCTCCATTGTTGTCCATTATACTTAAGCATCATATTGTAGTCTCAATAACTTAAACAAAGCTCGAAAAGACAGATTTCTGTGCTCATTGTGACACTTTGTGAACCTAAGTTCTTGTGTTTCAGCTTGTCACATGGCAACTGATGCTAAAAACGGAATTCCTCTCTATACAAACTGTCACACAAAGGGGTTGTCATACATGGATTGAAACAAAACTCTCTAACAACTCTTCTGTGCACACCATGTGGTTAGGGACTAGAAAGTCAGAAGATTTGTTAGACACAAACAATTCACTATCTAACACTGTTTCAGTGCGGTCGCCCCTGGACGCGTGAGACCGCGCCGCGTCCCGTGTGAATGGATCTGAAGGCGTCAAACTTTATTAACATCCACTTCGCCATCAGATTCGTGCTCAAATGGCTCTTCCTACGAGTGAGATTTCCAGATCACGAAGACCACTAAGCACGTCCTTCCATTGTCCGATCTTAATGTGATTAAGTCTTTTCTTAGAAACGCGTAGGAAACAGTGTTCGTACTGGCCGATTTCGCATTTTTCGCGCCCCGCCCTGCGATTCGCGCCCCCAACTAATTGGTCTAAGATACATGTATGCACGAGCGTAAGGTCAATACATACATTTTTCAAACATATATGGAATTCATATAGGCATATTTACGGGTAAATTTCATAGGTCTATGACGATTTACAGCATTTATTAGATACCTTTGATGGAGTAGATGAAAACAACATAATTGATTAATGGATGGCCTTGCATGGAGCAGACAACCACATGATATTAATGAGATCATAAACGAACATATAAGTACGTTATAATGTATTCATTCTAATTCGGTACTATAATATTTCCGCAACGTTGAATCAAATGAGCCTAAGGAACCCCGAAAATGCCTTTTCCAGTTCCAATCAGCTAGGATTTGGTTGTGGGGCCTTAGAAAAATGCCCGAAATCACTACAACCAAATCTGGGCCAAATGGAACCGAACCAAAGACTAAAATCGGGGTGTTAGGGCCTGTCATACCTGACATTTTCTCGGTGTAGTCAACGTCTTCGTTAAAATAACGTCGCTACACTTTCCATCTGGTACTGAAATGTAACATAATAAGTTTCATTAATACACCGTAAGAGTTTATGCCCTATTTTCCTTGTGATTTAAATGAAGAAAAGATCACAAATGAAAGTACAAATGTAAGCAGTTTCATTCAATCAGGTACATGATGATCGAGCTGTGTTGAATCAAAATGCTGTCTAAAAGCGCTAGGCACTGATAAAGAAAATATCACTTCAATTTCTTGGGAGAAATAACTTTCAGTTCTTCATGTGCTTTTCGCTTCAAAGTACTAGTCATGAGCTTCTCAGCTACTGCTCGTTCCTTTTCTTCCATCTTCTCCTTCTCATCAAGCAGAGCTCTAAGGTGGTCCTCCTCTTCCTTTAATGACCGTAATGCCTCCTCCTGCATTTTCACGAGGCTTTCTTTCCGTTTCATGATATCGCTGATTCGCTTTTCGTTGTTTTTGAGACCGGACTCTAACTCATTCAGCTTTGAATCATTTTTCTTCTGATTTTCGAAAGTTTTTAATATATCCTTCTCTGCTGCCTTCTTCTTCCTTGCTGCCTCTTCCTCCATCTCGCTCTTCAAACGCAGCTCATATGCTTGTTTGGCTTTGGCAACTTTCTCCAAAAGTGCCTGTGTCACTTCGAAGTTTCGCGATGAGATATTATTCGATGCCATGGCGCTCTTAATAACGACGATCGCATTTATTGTAGTCGCGGACAGGTTACTCCGTTTCTTTGTCACTAGATCAGGTAGCAAACTGAACACCCTCTCCACTTCTGTGTTTCCGTGGGGTAATGTCATCGTGACTCGAGCCAGACGACTCAGAGTTGGCATCTTTGAGGACATTTTCTGCCAGTATTCTCCAATGTCCATTGGCTTCTCTGTTGTACCTTGGAGGAGTCGAGCTTCAACTTCAAGAGTAGAAATCTCGTTTTGAGGAACAATTTGGGGAAAGCACTTCGCAAGAGTCTTCGCCCAGTTCTCCAGGTCAGCATCGTTCGAATGATGTGGGGAAAGAAATTGGTACGATTGAAGCACATCATTTTCAAACGGTAAGTACTTGAGGAGCTTTTCAGTTCCCCTCCTGAAGAATCGCTTCACCTTTTCAAAAATGTGATACGCAGTGATGATAAATAGTCCCTCAATAAAATGTAGAATACGCAGTGATGATTACGGTATGTCGTAGTAGGTTTACACACTATTCCTATTTGTTAGTGTTATGTCAGGAAGGCATTTTCTGGAATAAGAAGGAAAATATTCAATTCTGTTACTGTCATCAATCTGATAGTCGTAGACACATCTAACAGTTCCCAGTGATATATTATAGTCAAATATTTTTTGGGGAGCAAAAATATATGGGACAATATTGGGGCGCGAAAATATTTTCGGAATTTTCGCGCCCGCCTTCATTTTTCGCGCATTCGCGCCCCAGTACGAACACTGGTAGGAAATCTTGAAGGTCAAAAAGGTGCACAATAAAAATGGAACATTGCTGATCGCCCACTTGCTCATTCTAAATCTAAAGAGTTACTGTGTGCAGTATCATGCTAGTCATTTTGTAGGGTTATCATTTGGTTTATTTCTTGCAGAATTGTAGCATGGAGTGGTTTTGGGTCTGCCCATAGCACCGCAGAGGGCATCAAAAATGTCTATAAAAAATACATGAGGAGAGATGCCATCTTCTCAGTAGGCCTACTTAAGTCTACATAGAAAAAATCGTCTGACTTAACAATTCTGAAGAGAAAATTATTTAATATAACAGATTTTAATGGAAAGAGAAAAATGACTATTCTTCGAAAAATTAGCAAATTGTGTTTGAAACACATTCACGGGTATCTTCAAAACCAATGCAATTCAAAAGCTGATAATTACATACAGTCATTTTCCTAAAATGTTGGACAATTCAAAAAGTTATTTTATCTTTAGCTTATTCTCATTAAAATTTAATCTCAAGCTCATACTTAATTGATTGATTACTGCACTTAATCACTCCGTCAGCCGAGATACTTGATTTAGGAAACAGTCTGGTTTGCCTAGTTTGCAAACCAGACTGTTTCCTAAATCAAGTATCTCGGCTGACGGAGTGATTAAGTTTAGTAATCAATCACTAAACTCCACGAAGTAACCAGTAATTGGAAGCTTGCTACTTCAAAGCCCCGTCCATGTCCTCATTAATGAGTTGCTAAAATTCCTATCGATCCACATATCGGACGCAAACGACAGCAACTGCAGCGTTAAGAAAATCCTATTGTTTCTGAAGAGGTTGAACAGGTGCAGACAATTCGAAATCTTCTAACCTCAACCGAGAGAAATGATGACTCACCAAATGGCTGAATATGGGAATAAAACAATTTTGAAGTTTGCCGGTGAACGTATGGGTAGATCTTGATAAAACTTACATATTCTTGGAGCTAATGACACCAGCATTCTTTCAAACCCTAACTCGAGAACGACAGACTAAATAAATCAAAAGCTATTCAGTTGTGTGGACTTGAAACTAAAAACATTGTTAACGCTAAAGTAGAACGAAATTAGTGTAAACACAGTGAAATTAAACCAATTGTTATCGAAATTCGAAAATATCATATCGCCTGAAAGCTCGGCACGAGCCTGATTCAATGGTAACATTCTGCGACACAATCTTAGTTTTTGCTTTGCGTTGTTTCATCTGCTGGTATCGGTGAATGAATTGACAAAAGAAAATTTTTGAGTCTGCTGAACACACCTGACCCAACACAGCCTAATCGCTCTGCCAATATAAAGCACTAAACATATCCTTTTACACGGTATAAAGTCAATTGCAATTGAGCATCATTAATAAAAAATCGTGTCAGATAATAGCAGTAGCAACAATTTTTCAATAAAACTTCTTAGTGCTATAATTTCTTATACATTAAACAAATCTTAAAATCTTTACATCATGGAAAAACTGATTGGTAGTTCCAATAATGTGTCAATTTTCATTAAAAAATTCTATCTTCTGTAAGTTGAAATCCTGCATCAAAGAGAACGCCCAGTTTTCTTTCGGAGGGCCTACTGACTACAACTGACCACTTAAGAAAGTAGAATAGTTATCTGCGGAGCAAAGACTTCAAATGGCATTTCGATTGTTAAAATCGAAACAGGACTTCAACACAAAAACTGCCTTAGGAAATGTGTTGAATTTTTGAGCAAATATATAATTAAACGGTCTGTATGTGAATGAGTGCAAGGGTATCGTAGCATGTAAATCATAGAACAAAAGTATCAGGACTCTCTCGTTAAAACGTTTATTGGTCTCTATCACTTTAAGTTAAGATTAAAAGAAATACAGGGCATTCGGCGTCCAGCGCCTTCTATCGGTCGATGTAAGTGCTAAACAAAAAAGGCTGCCGTTTAGCACTTACATCGACCGATAGAAGGCGCTGGACACCGAATGCCCTGTCTTCTTTTGATCTTAACTTAAAGTCATAAAGACCAATAAACGTATTAACGAGAGAGTCCTGATACTTTTGTTCTGTCTTGAACTCTTTGGAAAATGGCTAACCTCTCTCGCCGCTTGATCAACTATGTACTGTAAATGATATACGAATACTGTACAATTACCACTCATCTTGACTTACCACTCTTGCTTGAGGTTCTCTATGCAGATGATCTCGCTTTGGCTGCAGAAAGTGAAGAAGAACTGCAAGAAAAGCTCAAGACGTCAAGCTACGGACGTTGTAGTGGCGTAAAAGGCAGTCTGGCAAGAGCGTCGTCGAACTTTGTGTGTGGGAGATGCTCAGGTGATAGACCCGTTGAGAGAAACAGAAGCCCCATGAAAGCGATCAGCTTGGAGAATGACAAGTGCGACAATGTTACTCGTTTCTGCTACTTGGGAGATATGTTGGATTCCGGTGGTGGAGCGGAGGCAGCTGTGACTGCGCGCATTCAATCGGGCTGGAAGAAATTCCGAGAACTATCGCCTATCCTGACCAGCCGTGCTACTCCATATTGGATGAAAGGGAAGATCTTTGACATGCGTCAGAGCCTGCATGACTTATGGCAGTGAGACATGGGCAGTGACAGCAGTGGAGAAGAGGATAATGGAAGTAGCGGACAGACGGATGATCAGGTGGATGTGTGGAGTATCTCTTGAAGATAGAGTGGCCAGCGAAGACCTTCTGGCGCGCCTGAACCTGCAGTCGATTGATGAAGCCTTGCGTGTGTGCAGATTACGATGGTACGGCCATGTGGTAAGGAAAGATGAAAGTGATTGGGTGAAGAGAATATGGAAGATGAAGATCAACGGACCAACACCAAGAGGCCGCCCGAAGAAGACCTGGGAGGAAACTGTGTCCGCAGACTGTCGGCAATTGGGCCTCAAAGAAGCCGACGCCCTCGAACGAAACACCTGGAGGCATTCCATGAGGATCAATCGTCCAACCCAACGGAGATGAAGAAGAGGACGTTAAACGGATAAAGTAAAAAAGTAAAGTACTTGCTTCGGTTTCCATAGAGGACGGTGCTTGGTGGCCCATACCTACTCACTTCCTCCCACAAGTGCAACAAAGGGTCCCTAAGCGATGCCAATGTCTACTTAAAATCTACGAAATTCAGTTTCAGTGAATTTCAACAAGTTATTCGATTACGTTTCCTAGCGTAAAAAATCTGTTCCGTGCATGAACGACATCGAACCGCATTCTTAAGTCTTCTTAGCAGCAATAGACACTATTTTTCCAGGAATGGGCTTATGTGATTTCTAAGCTTCAAGGAGGTTATTCCTCCAGTCTTGTACCCTGTGATCGCGTCGACAAATATGTGAAACCATGAGGGGAATACTTTCTAATTATGTATTTGCTGAATTTCTTAATTGAATATTTCCTTGAAGTGTTTCATCCATTTCATGTCTTGTTATACATCTGCAATGATGGTCCTGCCGTGTTCATCCATCGCGGGCAAATTTGGGTTGCTTCTTGTACCAATCATCTGACGATGCAATACAATGCTAGAAAGATCAAGCTCAATACACTGTGATTAGAATTGCAGGTTTGCGTTTTGACAAATATTTCATGGTAAGCATGAGAAAGTTAATGTACTGAAGTTAAACATGTTGACATCCATAGAAGCTTTTGCACTAATAAGGCCGATATACAAGTTTTGTCAAATCCAATTTTTAAGACGAACGCATGCATCAAACACTTTGTCGCTGCGTCCTTCAGTCACTACGAACGACGTCTGCACTCAGCCTTACCACACAGAATAGCCAGCAACACGAGCCCATCTTCAATGCATTGATTTTTGGCTCTAGTGTAGGTTTACATTAGGCAAACCGATAGCATACAACATAGAAGATGATGATAATTTTAGTACAAGCAATGGCTCGGCAATTGTTGAGAAGATCAGATATGCTCGAACCCATTAACTGACCACCTCGTGGTCCCCCCTGGCTAACACTAATCTAATGATAACGGCTCACTGGCGAGTGGAGTTCGCTATAATAATCAAGCTCTCTGAGACTGGGGCTGGTGAAGCTCCTTAAGCCTTTTTAGGCCATTTCACCTAGGAGAAGGATACTCCTTCTTTAAATCATTTCATTGGGTGTGACAGACTTCCAGAGCCATTGAAAGCATACTGTCTAGATTGGTGAATCGATTCCTCACTCAATCTCCAACACGTCTGTGTCAAGCGTGGAGACTGCAAACCCGGAAAACCTGCAGCATGACAAACACAGGCAAAAATTCAAGGCCCTCAGTTCCCAGCAGCATGACCTCCCAAGTTCAGCAAGGATACGACGGCAGTCGTGCAGAGGGCGCGCAGAATCACTGGGTGAAGATAGGGAGCAATGTCACGATAAAATTAGCTACATTCGATGTCAGGTCGATCTGTTCAAATGACAAAGTAGCCGAATTGGAGCATGAACTGAAATCTGTTTATGTGAAATGGGACATCGTGCTTGTTCTACGAATCGTCATTTGTCAAAACTTCATTTTAGCAAATATGACGGATAAATGAAAGCGAATTAAGACGGTTTAATGAACCATCTTAACTGCGTTCTACCAAGTCTTCATTTATCAGTCATTTTTGTCTCTTTCATCTAACTGTCATTTATCTGTGATTAGTCAAAAGGGCGTCATTTATCTGTCATGATAGCTTCGCAGATCTCTGTAATTACTGCTCATGAACAGTTTGACCGAAATTACTATAAGAAGCCTGCACGTGCGTCTGTAGAATCGTAAGTCTAACATCATGCCGATGCGCTCTGCATGTTGGCAGACGGACGAACTTTATGTTCTGGTAGACTTCTACTCTGAGCACTATGCTGTGCTCTTATGCCAGAGCACAGATCTTCTGTCACTCCAGAGAAAGAAGGTTGCATATGGAAAATTGGTTGATGCAATCAACGCCATCATCTCCAACGGAAGAGATGTGTCAAATGTGAAGACCAAGTGGTCGAATGAGACTACTAGAATTAAGAAGATCCTGGGAGACAAATGGAGAGATCTGCAAGTGGAAATGGGCACAACTGGTGGTGCTCAGGTGGAGCATGAGCATCTCTTTCAGAATTTATCTCCGTTGGACAAGAAGATTGTGAAGCTGCTACCTCCGGAGTCCTACAGGGGTGTTGCAGGAAGCTCGGATGACACATTCCAGAGGTCAACAAAAGAGAGTGCGCCATCCAACAGTATGGTGCCATGAGCTGCTGCAGAGTCGAGTTTGACGGAGTCCCCTGTTGAGTCCCTGAGTGAGTCCCCATGTTGCTACAATGGAGGCGAAATCTACAGTGCCAACAAAAAGAAGAATTATCCCGATTGATGAAACTGAAGAAAGAATGATCGAAATAGAGGAAAAGAAGTTGAAGACTTTGGAGGACATATTAGCCGTGAAGAAGGAGAAAGTTTCCGTAATGAAAGATGAATTAGAAATCCAACAAAGAAGATTGGCAATTGAGGAGCAAAAATTGGCTTACCTTCAGTGCCCTTGCAGTTTTCGTGACAATTATACATGTAGATATGATTGACTTTGTTTCATAATAAATGTACATGAATACGTGGAATACTGTTTTACTTCTTCTGTAATATGCCGATATGCACTCAGAATATAGTTCTCCTTATATGCTAGCAGGTCTATATTCTTACGGTAGATGCAAAACATACTAATATTACTGATAATTACTAGGATTGTGCGTTAGCCGCACCGGAAAGAACCGGTGCAGAAGAGCAATTCGGTGCACCGCGCACAACCCGAATAATTACTGATTGGTGTGATTACTGACAGGATGATAGCAGGTCTATATGGTAGATGGTATGGATATGGTATAGATATGGTGCAATCACTACTGATATTTTTCAATCCTTTATTACGCGAACAACGCAAATATGAAAACATTTACATTACATTTTCTATCAGATGGCGTCTCATGTTAAGTGCTTCCCCATCCACAAAAGTGCTTTCGCCGCCGTCCGTTTCTGCATTGAGTAGCATTTCATTCATATCAGCGTATTCATCCTCATCAAATGGAATGTTTTTTTCAATGGCTATGTTGTGTAACAAAATACAGGATCTTATTATCTTGCACGCCTTTTGCGGTTTATACTCCATCGTGTTCAATAAGACACGAAATCGGCCTTTCAAAAGTCCGTTGCATCGCTCATTGACGGATCGGCATTTGGAATGCCTTGCTTGATATACTGTTTCTTTCTCCGTGTTGGGATCAGCTAATGGAGTCATGAGCCATCATCTTATATCCAGCATCTCCCAACAGCCAGCCAGTCGGGGGGTCCAAAGTAAAGCGTTTACATAGCTCAGAATTGTTCAAAATGAATGAATCATGAGGCCCCCAGGAAATTTGACCAAACAATAATAAATCTGCAAATTCACACCACAGACTAGCAACACATTGAGTGATGACACTCCTTTGCGATTGATATATGGAAACGGATTTATGCTCGGTGTCTTGATCTTCATATGTTTCCCATCAATACACCCAATCACTCTAGGGAATCGACCATAATCGTAGAATTGTCGCTTCACTATGTTTTCTTCAGGAAATTTCACAAAATCACATAATTTTTCGGAGAAGACATTACATACATCCTTCAGACATTTCCAGGCACTTGTTTTGCTGACATGATGGATGTCACCAGCCTGAGAGAGATATCCACCCTGGGCGAAAATACGTAGAGTAATGCACAGTTACAGGCTGACTGGCAACGGTTGACTCCGACGACACGATGGTTGTAGGCTGACCAAAAGACTGCACAAAAATGTAAACACATGCTTTGGAAACCTATATCGTCCAATGAAAAGATTCTCGTGCATAAAATCGAAAGGATTTGATCGATCTCGAAATATCCTTTCACGTCGCATAGAGCGTCGTGAGCGTCGTTGTAATAATAGTAGATACATTGCTAGAATCCTTCTTCTTGTTTCAGATAAATGACGGATAAATGTTGGTGCAGACCTTCATTTATATCTTGTCTCTGATCAAACTGAACTGTTCTTGATGACAATGGAATGAAAGATTGATAGAACGCTTATTGATGACAGATTTATGATACTTAAATGTCGGCTTCGAATATGACGATTGCATGAACAGAACAAATGAAATGACAGTCTAAATGACGATTCGTAGAACAGGCCCATATTGGCCATTATCGGCTTAAGTGAAACTAGGCGGATTGGTTGTACACAAGCACTGCTGAGGAGTGGTTCTCTTCTTTGTAATTTTGACAGACTGCAAACGGCTTTCTGGGCGTTGGCTTCTTGGTCAGAAGCCATGATAATGCGAGCCGGCTCGCGAAAGCTCGGAATTGTACATAACTTTTATCAAATAGACTGTACATATTTTTAGCAGCTTATCTTTTTCGGGGAGACGACACAAGCGGAAGCGAGATATGAAGATAAGTTAACTTTAAGTTATTCCAGCCTACTCTTAATTGTATTTGATTTCTATATCCTTTGAATTATTTGGATATCTGTAATTATTGAGTTAAAGATAAAACTTCATTTCTGCCTTGACAAGCCGCTAAGCGGTAGAAATCGATTGGCAGGGCATTTTGGTTTTTGATTTTCTTGTGGCTTTATATTCATATTATTTCCATTTGTATTTTCTTGTGGCTTTATATTCATATTATTTCCATTTGTATTTTATTAATTTTATATATATATATAATATATAATGAAGGCACAGTCAAAGTTTCCCTGTTGAAAAGGAAAACAAATTCAGATACAAAGATGTGTCAAACAAGGAGATGTGTTTTCTCCCACCCTTTTCAATGCAGTACTTGAAGTATTTGAAACCCTGAATTGGACACAAAACGTATCAATGTCGATGGTTAACTCCTAAATAACTTATCGTGCTGATCATCAACATCCAATGATATCCAATGATATAAGTATGGTGAACGACCTGAACCGGAAGAGTCAAGAAGTAGGACTAAGAATTAACATTAACCAAACCAAAGTAATGGCGATGAATCCAATCAATAGGCCTATCACCCTAGGAAATCAAATCGTGCAACAAGTCGATGAATACATCTACCTCGGCCAATGTTTTTGTCTACAAGATGCAACGCAAAGCAAAGAGATAAACAGACGCGTACGAGCGGGATGGGCGGCTTACGAGCGCTGCAAAAAGATTTTTGATTGAAATTTCTCTATTGCTCAAAAATGTCAAATACACAATCAATATATCCTTCCCAACCTAACATACGGAGCAGAAATCTGGACTCTACACTAACAGATGACAAATCAGCTAAAAAGTGGCCACGGAAAGATGAGAAACGAATGTTCGACATTTCCTACCGCAAACGAAGAATAAACATTGAAACTAGATCCATCTGTAAAGTGCAAGATGTGTACGAGAGAATAAGGTAATTGAAGTGGAGCTGGGCATTCATGTCAGTCCAAACGTTTAACTGAGTGGACCCCTCGCAGACGCGGACGTGCTGCTGGATGGAAGCAGGACATTGACAGCTTTAACGGCGTCGTCAAGTGGGGTGCTGCCGCGCGGAGTCGTCGGTTGTAGAAGTCATGGGGCAACGTCTTTTCCAAAACCGACGGGACACATAGTCTGCCCTTAACTAAGTATTAAAGTATTAATTCAGAAACGAATCTAATGACTTCATACATCTTTCTCCTAATTCGAATGTAATTCGCCTGCAACGCCAAAATTACAAGAAAACTTACTCGTTTCTTCGGGACATTATCATCAACTAGGTCGTCATCCATCTCGTTGCTACAACTAAGCTATATTCGAAAAATTGCAGGACGCCATTAAAACAACAAATTTACATCTGCTTTTTGACAAATAGGGTTTCTGTAGGACCTCGGCAAAATTTTGTGTGGAAAGAAAAAATGCTGATTACAGTGATGTGTGAGAAAAGAGATTCATAGCAGGTCACAGTTTTGAACTTCAGCAACTACTTTTCCAACTGATGAACCAACTGATGTGGCTTTCATGAACGATTGCCACGACTGCCTTCACTCTCCATAGTCAAGATCGTTATAGAGCGTCCATGGCATAGAGTAGGGATATGTAGATAGAGTGTCAGCAGGTAGAGTGGTAACTCCTCATTTATTACATCCCCAATATGTATACACTTTCGATTTTATTAAATGAACTCAAAGGAGATGTCACCAAATGTGAGACATGCAAATTTCTGAGGTGGTGAAGAAATTACAACAGTATTGAATGATCATGATGGTAATGCAGAAGGAATGATGATTTTTTACAGATTCTCATGACAGCCTTGGAGATTTAATGCTTGCTAAATTAGCAATTCGATAGGTTTCTATTACTTTCATGCTCAACCTCAAGAGTATTTTCTTAAGCGTGATCATATGACAGGCAACCTGCTACTTGCAGAGCGAATATAATCAAAAACAATGACTTCATTAAAACTTTGAAAGATGTAAATGGTTCCACATCACTATTCAGAGTCAAGAAATGAAACATGAATTTGATGAATCATAAAATCATGCCGATGAAAATAGAAATAAAACTTGAAATTTCAGCCAAGAACGCACGAATAATATCGCGACTTTTTCATGATGCCTTCCATTATAATTCGGATCATGAAATTCCCTTAATAATCAGCTTGATTTCCGATTAGTTAGGATACTTGTTAGCAAATATTCATTCCAATTGATTCATTCCTTTTGATATCCAACTTGTTTCATATACTACTTATTTAGGAGAGTCATCTCGGTAGTATATAAATTGCCAAATTTTGACTTTTTTCAAAAGTGCTCAAATATTTTTTTTGGACTACGGGAAACAAAGAGGTTTAACAAGGAAACTAGAGCGGACAGAATGGCCTTTTACAATAGAGACTGATGGCACCACGCAATTTAATGATAAAATTTCAGTTTAACAAAAGACTTTTTCTATCGGTTTGTTTTACCGACGATAAGTGGCTACTAACTAATTGATCAGTAGATCTAAATATTGAAATTTATGAGATGTTGTGAAGATCATCGAAACGAGAATTTATTATCATTGCACAGTAATTTAAGTAACAAGTCATCAAGCATTAAGGAGTAAAATTTGATTGTATGTAGTACTTTGAAGTATTTATTAATTGCGATAGCGTGCAACAATTTGAAAGTGGACGCAATAAGTGAAATCGCTCGACCACACGACAAATCTTGATTAGTGAATTTTGCACCATTGTTTCTTATTAGCTTTGAGGACATCATTCATTTTTTACATGTTATCCAGGCCAGTTACGTGAAGACAGTACACACTAATACCCTCGCCATGAATTGATCCATTTCGTGTTCAAATGTTTGCAACAATGATGTAATGTAGATCATATTGAATACTCAAATGGCTGCACTTGAAAATCGTTCTATCAGTTGAGAAACCAAAACACTTGTCGAACACTCAAAAAGATTCCTCATTGACGCCAGATTGGTTTTGATCAAGAATTAAAAAAACAGCAAAGTACCGTTGTTGTAAAAGGCATGCAATTCCATAAATAACAAAGTCCCTCATTTGCTGTAAGCGCACCTCACATCACCTCGCTCTGTTGGATATTTCCGCAATAATCGTACGATGAGATAAGATAGATCCACATCTATTAAAGGAGTCTTATTGTCTCGGTTTACTGCAATGAGAAGCCATTCGATGAATAAGACTGCCAAACCTGCGCATGAACGCACGCGCGTGTGTGTGTTGGAACTGATGCATACCGGTTCCCTTGATGTTTCCAACGAGTTACTAACATATTGTTACACTGATCAGTGTGTGTTACCGGCGCGCGTCTGTTATCAGATGCGTGATGTGGGCGTGCCAGCGGTGTCGAAATTCATGCAGAGAAATTGCTATGACTTGGGCGTAGGGTGACCAACACCTCAAGAAGAAAATATATGACAAATCTATTAAAATTATATGACAATATATGACAATACGCGCTCGTCAAACTCTTTATTCAGTATTCTCCATCCGGGTATGATTTGATGCAGGGATAAGCCAATCACAAGCGAGTATGGGAATCGCTGGGTTCCCGCGTACGCACGCGTCGTTAGGGACAACCATATTGGGCCAAAAATATTTTTAAAAAGTTTACATTTCGATGAGTCCATTCTGCATCAATTAGATTTGAATAGATTTCTCATCAAGATTTATCTGAATGTTTATGATGCATATTAAAAGTTTAGAATGCAGTGATTTTGGCGGTGGATTTGAATTTGAGAAAATACTTGTGTTTAAGAGAAAATGAGCCGAAAGTGCAAGTTTAATTCTGAATGGATCGAGAAAAACCATTCTTAAAAAGAGCATCGACTGACAATGATGCTTTCTGTACTTTGTGCAAAAAGACATTTTCTATTGCAAATCGAGGTCTCAACCAAGTTCTTCAGCATGAAGAATCAAAATTGCACAAGGACAAAGTTCACGAAAAAGCTACAACAGTTTCCCTCACATCCTTCATGGTAAGACCAAATTCTTCTGATGATTGGGTGACTGCAACAGAAGTAACTTTTGTATATCATACTGTTAAACATCATCAATCTTTTCGCTCATGTGACTGTATTAAGGAGCTGGTTCCAATTTTGTTTTCTGGCTGTAATAGTGGAGAAAAATATGGCTGTGGAAGAACGAAAGCAGCAGCGATAGTTACGGATGTTCTGGCTCCAGAATCAGTTCGGGATTTTACTTCCCACTTGAAACTATGTATATCGCGTTCCTTACTCGTTGGCTGCTGATGCTTCTAACCATGGAAACCAAAAGATGTTTCCGCTCTTGGTTCAGTATTATGATGTTAAGGAAGGAATTCAAAATAAGGTTCTCGATTTCCAAGAACTGCATTGTGAGACAGCTGACGAAATATACCTGTTCATAAAAAATTCTCTCATCACACTTGGACTGGATCCGCATTTATGCATTGCTTTCTCTGCAGACAATGCTCCTGTAAACTTTGGCAACGCAGTAACAGTGTCAGAATCTGTGGCAGGCAACAATGTCTACCACAAGTTGAAAAATCATTTAGCTCCAAACATCATCCGACAAGGATGTCCGGTGCACATTTTGCATAATGCCTGTTCGCATGCCGCAAATGCTCTCGCATTTGATCTCGAAGTCCTTGTTTTGAAAATGAATTCCCACTTCAACCTTTCCACTAGTCGCGTTTCTCGTTTGAAAGAAGTTTGTGAGAATCTTGGAGTTCAAAGTCGGAAAATGATAAGTGACAGCAAGACACGTTGACTGTCTTTGCTTCCCGCTTTAGAGCGTTTTCTTCAACAACACGCAGCTTTAAAATCTTACTTTTTATCTCTGTCACCGACAGAATGTCCGAAGCTGTTACGCGATTTTTTTAGCTTGGATGATAACTTTGGTGAAATGTACCTACTGTTTCTACACAGCGTTCTTCCTTTATTCGACAAGGCGATTCGAGTGACAGAAGGAAAATTTACCACTGTTGCTCAAGTGTACTCCGTTCTCTCTGACCTACGGAACACGCTACGTGGCCGCAAACATGAGTGTTTTGTCGGTTTCTTGTGTCGGTCTTTGCTACAAAAGTGTACAAATTCTGAAAGAGTTAGTGCATTCAAAGAAGAAGTTGACAAATACTACACCATTGCGCTCGAATACATGGAACGATGTTTGATTTTTCCGGATTTACAAGTAAGCTCAAATGGCTGGATCTTCAAAGCAAAGAAGATCTCAGCTTTGAAAATTTGCTCTCTGCCATTGAAAGCTTGAATTTCCAGGAAGAATTAAAAAGTGAGCTTGTGAATGATTCGCTTTTTGATGAGCTTATTCTATTGAAAGAGAAATTCGACAACTTAACTCCCAATTGGGAACAGAATGCTGGACAATCCATCCCTGAGAAGTGGTCTTCTCTTTTGCAAGGGAATTCTTTCCCCGTTCTTACAAAAGTCGTTGCCTTGTTTCTCTCCATTCCTTCTTCAAATGCCATGGTCGAGAGAGTTTTTTCGTCCATGGATATTCACTGGACTGATGAACGAAACCGACTTTCTCAAGGAACCTTGAAAGCAATCTTACAGGTCTTGGTGAATTATAACTCGATCTCATGCAAAACTTTTTATGAAAAAGTGCGAAATAATCACACACTTCTCCGAAAAGCACGCCAATCAAACAAATATTCATTCAAGTAAATGAAAAGTTGTAATTGCGTTTTGCGTTTTACGTGTATGTATAGTAAGATGACAGAATGACAATATGATGTATGCCGACAGACTCTTTGCCGAGGCTGAGTGCTTACGAGTTATGTAATTCTTTCGAATTCAGAGTTAATTTCTTTTTGTTCTCAACCGCTGTTGATTTATTTGGACAAGTAAAATAAATTGACGATAATCTTTGAACTTTTTTTTCTGAGAGCCGGGCAAGCGCAACCACTGATGAAGAATGACTTGCATTTACGTCATTATCGGATGACTTCATGTGCGTAGCCTATGCGTAGTGTAGACATGCACAATTCATTTTGCCATCTTAATACAGTGATGTAGGCATGAGCAGCGAAAAGCTGGCAGTAGGCATTGCTTAACGGTACAGCACCGTTAGTGAGATAAGGGATTCCCGTAAACAATAGGTGAATTTCTTGGAATAGGGAATTCTGAACAAAATGGTTGACTTTGACCCTAACCTGTCTGAGAAGCTAAACAATACAAATGGACAAATTCATTAGTCTGTTTATCATCATCATTGAGAAAAAAAATTATGACACACCATGAATAATGAAAATATATGACATATATGACATTTTAGAAAAAAGTATGACATATATATGTCATATATTTGATGATGAAAATATATGACTGTCATATGAAATATATGACAGTTGGTCACCCTACTTGGGCGTCTGTATCTGCCAACTGCCAAGCCATGAATTTCGCCAACCATTTTGAGCTGTGTGCACCCGTAACAAAATTAAATGCAGTTTAGCTACTTGGCAGCACTGTACACATGACCGTGCTTTTCCGCTTTATTCGAATATCATTATTCCGCGTTTGCATCAAAAGTGGATAGCGCAGTCGAGTATTGAAACCATGATTGAAACATCGGAATAAGAAAAACCGACAGAAAATTTTCCAGTAAATAGAAAAGCAACAAAGAAAAGTAACAGCCCATACATTTAGTATTGATAATATCAATTATCAAGCGAATTTAATGAATTCGCCGTTACTTATGGGTTATTCACCCCACGTTTTCAAATGTCTAAAATCCGTAAAACTCGCAAAACTTCAGATACACGTATTTGAATATTTTCTACCCACATACAAAAAATATGCAGATTCGACAAGTAGGCCTAATTTTTGAATCAGAGACGATGACGTGAAGTGTAGCGATGTCAGCAGCTTGATCTGACTTTGTCTGTTCGACGCATTACTGTTACTCGTGTGTGCATTGTTCTCTTTCCGTCTCCGTCTCATCCATTACTATTTGAAATCTTCCCACGACCACAACCCACCACACATTTCTTAAATTAAGCACACCAATGGAAACGATGTGGTCCGGATCATCATCACTTCTACTGCAACGTTGTCGCGACATGACTTTGTTGACCTAGTGCTATCTACTCAGACGATGAGGTCAGGCGAAGTTAGATCAAGCTGCTGACATCGCTACACTCCACGCACGTCATCGTCTCTAATTCAAAAAGTACTTTTTAGATTTGCATAAAATTCTGCATGTAGGTAGAAAATATACTCAAATACGTGTCTCAGAAGTTTTGTGATGATTGATTCATTTCTACGGATTGTAGACAAATTCGAAAACGTGGGGGGAGATAACCGACAAGTACTAATTCGCCTTACAGATAAATATCGATATTCATCGGAAAACAATAAAGTCGCATTTTCCCTTAGACGCTAACATGAGCTCATACCAGGAGGTTCCGTTTTGTAATCAGTTTATGGTCCGAAGTAGATTCATCTGTTGTTACTGTAATTTTGATATCGGTAAAAAGACACGAACGTATGAAGGAATATATATTCATTACAAAAGATTAGGTACTTATGGGTTACCCCCCCCCCCACGTTTTCAAATTTGTGTAAAATCCGTAGAAATGAATTAATCGTTACAAAACTTTAAGTGCACGTGAGTGAGGATAGTTTCTATCGACATACCAAAACTTGTCCAAATTGGACAAGTTCTGAATAAGGGGCGATAACTTGAAGTGAAGCGTTGCTCTGCAGCTTGGTCTGATTTCTTCTGACCTCATCGTCTGAGCAGAAAGCACTTGAAGTTAACAAAGTCATTTCCCGACAACACCTGTAGTGATGATGACCAAGCCATATCCCTTACACTAACATTTCAACTTAATAAAGGTGTGGCAAGGTAGTGGTCGTGGGAAGATTTCAAATAACAGTGGATGAGACAAAGAGGTGGAGAGAACAATGCACACACGAGTAGCAATAATGCGTCGAACAGACGAAGTCAAATCAAGCAGCTAACATCGCTACACTTCACGTCATCGTCTCTAATGCAAAAAGTACTTGTCTGATCTGCGTGAAATTTTATGTGGGTAGAAAATATGCTTAATTACGTGTACCTGAAGTTTGGTGGCGATTGATACATTTTTGCAGATGCTAGACAAATTTGAAAACCTGGGGGGGGAGATAACCCATTAATACCAAAGATTATACACTTATGCGCGCATATGTCAAATTTAACTGTAGTAGTCAGAAAATTTATTCTCTCGATCACTGTCCGTCATGTCATCATCTACAACGAAAATAAGATGACAACTCATGTTATACTAAAGTTGAGCATGCGAGAAATCTAGGTGAAGCATGGGTGGCAGGGTAATACTCGTACAATAAAATATCAAGTTCTTTGGAAGTCTTCAGCCTTTTGGCCACTTTTAACAATGTGTGACACGCTTTCTTTATTCACTCATAACTCGAATGCTAACTGTGTGCCGAACTTTACTTTGAGTATTGTCCAACAATTCATTTGCTTGCCTAACTCCGATCAAATCGCCTTTTTTAATGGCTTCCTGTCATACTCAATTTTTATCCCTTTCATGCAATAAGATTCTTCACTCGTGTAATGCCTCATGTTTCCTCTTTACAGATTTGACAGCTTCAAATATTGACGCCTCTTTCATGATAATCTGTCTTTATCAGCAGCGGTTGCTGATAAATGCACGGGTATACCATCAGACTCCACGTAGTATCCCATCTCCCCCCCCCCATTTACTAGGATTAAGCTAAATTAGTCCGGGAGCTAGCGTGAAGTTGTGCAGGGAACGAGGTAGTACATAAAACTTTCACATAGCATAGTACACCTCTAACCTACTGCAAAACTTCGCGTCTGCCGGATCAGATCATTTGCTTTTCAGAAATAGAGAGGATAACAAAATCCTATGTATTTCCAGTGGTAAAATTGTGACATTTAAGGTGTTGACTCCATTTTTTCGAGTTTTTGCTCATAAAAAATGTACAAGTTGGTATTTTGTTGAATTGGTTATTAAAGAAATCATCTACAGATCATGATCTTTCAAATGAGTTATCATTCAGTGACAGAGGATGAAGTAAAGTGTACAAGCAGACTCTTTTCGCTGTTGTAACTGCAAATTTTGACATAGAAATTTCAGGAAAATTGTTGATATACTTTAACGAAAAGTGTCTGTTTGTACACTTTACTTCATCCTCTGTCACTGAATGATAACTCATTTGAAAGATCATGATATGTAGATGATTTCTATAATAACCAATTCAACAAAATACCAACTTGTACATTTTTTATGAGCAAAAACTCGAAAAAATGGAGTCAACACCTTAAATGTCACAATTTTACCACTGGAAATACATAGGATTTTGTTATCCTCTCTATTTCTGAAAAGCAAATGATCTGATCCGACAGACGCGAAGTTTTGCAGTAGGTTAGAGGTGTACTATGCTATGTGAAAGTTTTATGTACTACCTCGTTCCCTGCACAACTTCACGCTAGCTCCCGGACTAAATGTACCTTTTATAAATGATAAGATAACGGGCATGAGATAATGCATACGATCAAGCATCTGCCGTTTACAATCCAGTCATAAACAGTAATCACGTATCTAGTTTAACAAGCCTACACACTCACGAAAAATTAAACAGCATTTCCTTTTTGGAAACGAAGACACTGCAAGACGCTTTAGCTCAATAGAAAACTTTGGCATGTCAAAGGACGTAGAAAGATGCGTTCAAATAAGGAGACTTTTAACAAACCAATGACAAACATTTTAACAAATGTTTTAACAAACCATTTTGAGGAATCTTTCCAATAAAACCAATGACAGTTCCCACCGAGTAAGCGGACATCCGACAGAACTCCGCCTTTTGTCCCTATACAAAAATCCTCGCGATCCAGCAACGGATAGAAGAACATCGCAGCAGACTAAACAAATGTGAAGGATTTCATCAGGATTAATGAAGGATTAGCAGTTTGACTTAACGGGTTTTTGTGTAAATCACACGGATAAGATTTCGACATTATACATAACTGCTGTACTCAGGATGATACTAAACCGGAATCAAACCGAATAATACTACAAATGACCACAAATTTCACTCACTTGAATTTTTTTCCTGCTATACATGCCGTACACTCCAATAATCAACTAACTCCCAGATCATACTGTTAATATTGTAATCAGCATGACACAGGAATCCACTGACCATCGGTACAAAACGACTGAAATGAATACATCAATTAACAAATATATTTGAAAGATATGCCGACCCAACCTCAAACAACGTAATTTTAAATCCAGTGGCTCGTTGCGCAACAGGACTCAAAACTTACGAATTTGAGGCAATGAACAATCTGAAAATGAAAAAATTACCAGAACTCATGTTAGGTTTTCCATGTCTCATCTTCCTTCAGAGATCAAAGTCGCAGAACTCATAAGAACTGAAAGAAATAAGACATCCACTATATAGGTACTTGCATTGAGATTATCATGGATAAACATCAGATGGGACCAGGCATCGCAATTCACCCAAGAAAACGGAAACTCGGGAAAAACCGGGGTTTGAATGCATAAATTTGAAATATTCACGTTAGACTAATTTAGTAAAAAAACGGAAAATTGCGATCCCTGGATGGGACATTGAAAAGATTGAGGCGCATCGCATCATAACATTGCTACGCGTTAGCAAAATGAGTAATCAGAATTCAATATAGAATAGCTTCTATGTTGACATTGCTTTCAACCTCAAGAAGGCATATTCAAAATTCAGTAGATATTTCTAACTTCAAAACACAAAATTATCTCCACGAATTAATCAAACTCACAATCTTTCTCCATTCCAACTTCAGAGATTCACCTCGCAATTTCCTAAGAAACACATAAAAATACCTGAAAGAAATGACGCATCTATTGAAAATATTTGCGCTAGTCAACAAGAATGAAGTTTGAGCAGGTTACGAAACGTATTATCACTTTATTCTTCCACGTTATGACCTCAAACAATTTTGCTGATAAAAATGAGGTTATTGAAAGAGAAATCAGGGAGTTATTTCAGGGACATTTTGTTCTTTTATACTTCCTGATTCCAAGTGTCTTCTATTCCTAACCACAAATTAATTCAGTCTTTAGTAATGTAAAAGCTTATAAAATATATAATGACAAAACGATTACGGTATGAACGTGATTTTTATGAACAAAACAAAACGAACGTGTATTTTTAATTCATGCATCGAAAGGTTAACAAAGAGTTTTCCTTCGATAACCCCACTAATATTGAAATACAATTTGCGCTAGATTTACTGCAAAAAATGTGATATTCAAAAAATATGAGTGGTTGTCAGTTCAGTAGCTACCGCATAATATTTTTTCCAACTAATTGCTTAGACTTTCCACGTTCTCTTTCTTGACTAAGTATTTACGATTACAAGTATTAACTAATAGTCAACGGCAAATTTTCCGTTTGTTGGCACCTGCACGAGTTTCCAAATAAATGGCTTAGAATTTGTTTTTGCTATTAACATAAAGAAATTTGTTACTCACGTCTGAATCTCAAGTGACAAAATGAAGATGGAATATTATCCTCAACAGCAATACATACACCATTCATTCGTAGTTTCCATTCATGAAGAAAGTAAAAGCGGCTAACTGATGAAATCGGGAACTCAACTGCTAACCAGGACTACGAGGGCGTCGTTAGGCTCGCATTCATGAATCAAGGGGCAATCTCCCTCTTACGTCAGTAATAAAGTTAGGATGATTAATAATGATTAGAGGTCAAAATAAATTAGAATTAAGTCAAATTCTAAGAGAATATCATGAATGAATGATTACTATAACTCATTACATTTAATTGTTGAGGAAGAGCCAAGGTTTTGGTGATGTTTTACTTTAATTATGATATAATTAATTTCGGTTGCTATTCGGCAACCATCATCAGATAGAAGGAATTTAACATAAACGCAAAAGTCATGAATTCAAATTTCACATTAACATAGGAAATAAGGGAGTAGACAAGAAATCTAGTAAAAAGTAAAAACTATGTTAACAAATTTCAGTAGGGAAAAGGAGGAATAGAAATATGCGACAGATAGTATTGGACTACATTTTACCAATAGCAACAGTAATTGATCTGACTAGATTAATTAGTATTTGACATCATTCTAGTCAGATCAAGTACTATTGCTATTGGTAAAATGTAGTCCAATACTACAGTCCGTTTCATAAAAAGTGGATCATCCTAAAATTTAACTAAATAAAACATAAGTATGATACAGAGAGCATTTTTCATGTTATTTCATGTCCCTAATATATTTAAATGTCCTTATATAATCTGATAAGCTATGATACAGTAACGGTTCTTAAGAAGTTAATATTTTGTGGCCTTACCCTTATTGTCAATGACATTACCAATTCGTCTAGGCATTGATTCGATGATATCGTTGATTTTTGACTGATCTAACTTTCTCCACTCTCTTTTTAACAGTGACGTAAGTTGTGATACGCCATCTGTAGGTAGCAGTGAACGACGAACGTTACGTTTTAGAATACTCCATAGATTTTCTATGGGATTCAGATCAGGAGGACGAGCTGCCAAGATAATGTCCTAAGCCCTAATTGAGACTTGCATAAGTTGACTCTACTACTCCTGTGACACGTAGCATTATCATCCATAAATAACCAAGTCGATGGATCACCAAGTTGATCTGTCATTTGGCCAATGTTCATTCGCAAAACATTCACATAGCGTTCAGAATTCATGGTTCCTTGCTGTATATGAAGTCTTCTACGAATAGTGGACTTAGAAATAGACGAGTCTAGTGCAGCCATCTCAGTTAAAGAGAGACTTGGATCAACTTTAACAAATCTCAAAATTAGGCGGTCTCTACGTTTGGATGTTTTGCGTGGACGGCCAGAGCCCTCCTTACGACAGAGTCGAAAATCATCATTATGCCATCGATGCACATTTGTGTAAGGGACATTTAGTCGCTTGCTTGTAGCTCGCAAAGAAAATCCTGATACTTTACCTTTTGTGAATGCCATCTCGTTATTGTTCATTTGTGCTTTGTATTGTTTTCAACCGGAAAGAGATAGATTTCTAGATGAAAGCAATCAGGAGTGCTGCCAACACCACCGCAACGAAGTCAGGAAGCTATGGAACATGAAGTCCAGTTAATCACATGTAGCAGTTACATTATTGTTGATGAATAATGGTGCTATACTGGCTCTGATTGACCGATTTTCTTTATTTTTGTTTTGCTTGATAGCTTTTGGCTTGTAGAACAACATATTACATAACAAAGGAAACATATGTAATTTTATAAGAGTGAGGTATGATTTTGTGTAACATTGCTAAATGAAGATCAAATTATCTACTACTTTTTTATCTATAACAGGAAAACAACTCAATATTCATGCTTGAAATTTCCAACAATGATATTAGTAAGCACAACTGACATATCTTCCAAATTTCAGAGAAATTCGTTCAAGTTTGGCGGAGTTAGACAAAGTTCAAGTTAAGGCGATGTTTGAGGGTGATCCATTTTTATGAAACAATCTGTATTTGTATCAAGACATCTTCAATCATCAACTATAACTCAGTGTGACTTGCGACGCATCAGAAAATGTAGCAACTAGCAAGATCATTCGATGCGCCCTTTAGGTCTTCTAAATTTATAACACGCGACAAGGGAACTCCATTCAGAATTCCTCAAGAATATTTAGAGCAATTTCACTGAAAATGCCATAATGCGCAAGTCGGCACAGTAAAATATGTCTTTGTGGTCGATATGGAGCATTCATTACCGATTGCGGTCGTTGCTTGAAAGCAACTTGAACCTCTATCAGGATTGTCCAAACTTTATACGGGCGCGGGCAGCATTTGGCAGGGAAATAAGGCCGCGGACTGCAGTTCACATTATTCAACTTTTTCACTATCTACTCCTATTAGACGCAAGTAAAACAAGTAAATTCCTAGTTACTAGTAGTAGCTACTGCACTTTGTAGGTCAGTTTCTTCGCGTCAACTGAGGCTAAGGCGCTCTAGATTTGATAGACTTTATTGTGGAAAATGTTTGACTCACAAGGACAAATATTTCCAAACTGTGAGTGAAAGCGCAATCCAAAGCGGATCACTAATTGGGGTGGTGATCTTCAAAAAGAAGAGGCCAAAATCGAATGATTGGCAGAGTAGCCTTGCATAGGCATAACTGATTAATTTGCCATACAATTCAAGTTGCAAAGCTTCATCTGCTTCTGATATAGCTATCGCTAGCGGAGCATTGAAGACATTGAAAATTTTCTCAATGTGCTGGAAGTCTTGGAATCGCTTGACGGAGTCTTAAATCAAGGTATAAAAGGCTTCAACAACTGCTGATACTATCGTCATGGAAAACGAAATCATCATTGTGATATCTAAATTTGCAATTTAAACTTGAAATATATAATTTAGAAAAAAACAATCAATATTCAACGCAACTCTACAGATGTGAAAAATGAAACGATTTCTGAAAATTTCAAAAGGACGTGGGCCGCATGTGGCCAACGGGCCACACTTTGGACACCTCTGAACTATATTGATGATCCAACGACAACTCAAGTAGCCAGTTACAGGAAAATATCAGCGAACGAATTATTTCGAGCAGAAATTCTTATTTTCAGATTTATCTTGAAACTCAATATCCAGCGCAAACACAGCATCAGATTACAGGCCTTCTTCAAGAAGGAGAAATCTTCGTAGATCCGAGAAGAAGTCTACTTGCATATAGACCTATCATTTGTGTCATCGCGACTTTTCATGACTTACTGCAATTGCCGAAGTCATTGTGTCCGCTTAATCATTTATATCCGTCTTTTAAAACCCATTTTACATTTTCTCTATCACAAATTCTTCACCAACAAAGAAATGAATCGAATTGATTTAATAATCCAATCACTGCATTGGATACAATTAGGAGTTATGGCATCTATCCATTCCTTATCCGGATTTCATTTGCTCGAGGTTTTTTCTGTAATGCGCTGATCGACTCCAACTGCCACCTAAAGTTCAAAATCGAATCCGTGAGTTGATTCGATATACAACTTAGCGATTTTTCGACGAAACATTGGAGGGCAGTGAGAAGACTTATCACGGCTTAACGGATAAA
Source organism: Prostheceraeus crozeri (assembly GCA_907163375.1). Lineage (NCBI taxonomy): Eukaryota > Metazoa > Platyhelminthes > Polycladida > Euryleptidae > Prostheceraeus > Prostheceraeus crozeri. The sequence goes on from CAJQUW010014899.1 coordinate 106,947, forward strand.
TTGTACATACAGAAGTACCGGTACTTACAATATACAAACTCACCTGTCATAAGATTGTAATCAAGGTTCCGTTCACAAGCAGGATACACCAACATCAAGCTTCGACAATTTTCATCCATACAATAAGTAGATAACTTTGACGTATACAGACCACCCAGCCGATTCGAATTTAAAAAAAGTGAAAAAAAGAATCCTAAACTTAGAAAAGCGAACCGAAAATTTTTACATCAAAACAATGTAGAAGTGTTATAAAGACATCATATGTCATCAACCCATGCACTACCACGAACACTACGAATCTGTGTGGATTGCAAATATTACTTGTACAAAAATGATAACTTGTCGGAGTACCACTTAGGAGGCATTTTACTTGCATCTTGCCAAACGATTCGCAAATACACCGGACCATATTTATACATAAAGCTAGCTTTTGTATTCTATTAATGATCAGACATATAAACAGCAATCAATTCAGATTGATTCGATTTTAGACAAATAATGTAGATTCCAAGATTGTTTCATAGGATTGTTGAAACATAGTGTTGAAAACATCAAAAAATACCGCTAGAAACTTCAGCAATGAGACGATTTATAATTTCTGTGGTTAAGAAAATTTCTTTAGCTGTCATGCTTTCAACTGCTAAATTAGCCTGAAACTTTGAACATCTCTTTCATATGAATATTCCAAGGCATATTGATATTTTCAAGTATTTATTCGATTAGGTGTCTGTTAACTTAAGTCATGCGAAATGGATCATATGACGAATTAAGGATCCTCATTCGCACGAACTGAACCGCTTGTTTCACTAATCCAAAATTAGTCTTCTAAGAAAATTCGATAGTAGGCCTCCCGTGTGTCCATGGCAAGCCAGCATGGATTGATGTCTCGAATTCCTTGACTGATAAATTCAATGACATTCATTTGTAGCATGTAAACCGCATGTACTTTCAGCATGCATCAATTCAGAATCGTGTAAAAGCTATAGCACCATGGCGTCAAAGTTACTGTAAAAATTGTGCATTTACCAAAACGCACTACGACAAGGCTTTGCCCTCCAGAATTGCTAAATGACTTTTTTGGCTAATAAGGGCACATTTTCCAATGCCTATATAATATAGTTATTACATAATATTATGCGATCGTCAAGATATGCATTTAATTGTCAACACATGGATGATAGCATGACTAAAGTAAAGGGCAACATGACAAAAAGTCATGTTGCGTTGTCAACACGTGCCCGCACTACGAAACACTTTTTCCTGCTCTACCAAAAAAGCGAAAAAAACGAATGCCACTAGTAGTATAAAGATAGCTCATACTGTCCCAGGATTAGTACATTTTGAATTGGAACCTAAATGTACCGAACAGGATTAGTACATTTTGAATTGGAACCTAATGTACCGATTTGTTTTTAAACTTGATCTTGTGGTTGTAGTCGTCTGTTATTTGAAGTGGTGATTGCGAACACAAGTGCACTGTTTTGTGTTAGTTGTGAAGAGAATAGTGTAATGTGTTGATGATGTGATTTCGGTTAGGTACATTTAAATGTTCTAGACTTGTTATTTTGAAAATGAATGGCAAAGTGTGAGGATTGAAACGTTGAGGATGAGTACTCTAATTGTGTTGAGGATGAGTACGTAATGTTCTAATTGTATTGAGGATGAGTACGCAGATGTTCTAATTGTGTTGAGGATGAATACATAATGTTCTAATTGTGTTGAGGATGAGTACGTAATGTTCTAATTGTGTTGAGGATGAGTACGCAGATGTTCTAATGCTGAACTTGTTATTTTTTGAATGATTATGTTGAAGGCTATCTATATATCTATATTATATGCATGGAGAATTGTTTATTATTATTATTATTATGGTTTGTGTTCGATTGAGACAATTGTGACCATTGTGACCATTGAATCCTTCATTTCTATTTTGTGTTCTTTTGTCAAATATTGATAATATGATTCCCCAAATTCCATAATAGTTTACAAAGTGAAAAAGACAACATTTACTATGTATGTTTAATTAAATATGCGAAACTACGTTAGGGTACATGATGGCCATCTCAGACAGAAAGCCCTCTCCCCACTGGTGGAAAGCACTGTTATTTGAGTAGTCATGCTCACTCATGTGGACGGGGCAAACGACTGGCTGACTGCTCCGAAGTTGCATGGCCGTCACTACAAGTACTCTCCACAAGTATACTTCACAGCCACATGATAGTCTCATAACCGTGTCCAGTTTTCCACCAATGAGGAATATCCCAGAGGAGGTACCAGAGAAGAATATCTCACCACTCCTGGATTTATCGTTTATCTCTCCAATCACCGCATCGAGTTTACCGCCTTCAATGGGTTCCGTTGTGTTCCCCGATAAGATGATGTTGTTTGAGCTTCCTGCCATGGTAGTAGTTAGGATTAGAACAGATAACAATTGGAACTATCCTACGACTTATATAGCCCAAGGAGGAAGAATTAGAACACTTCTTATTGGCTGTTGGGAATTCCTTTGCTTAGAAAGTATATAAGTCCTGAAATTGTACCAATTCCAATCCTGAAGTTGTTGTGAAATTGAAAGAGACATTCAAAATGGTAGGCCCCAACACACCACCTCAATCGGCGGTTCCAGCCGAACATATTCGATTTGGTTGACTCACATGTCAGCGAAGATCAGTCAACACCACCGATGGAAGCACGCATTAGTGTCAAGGTGTGGAACGCTCCAGAAAGAGTGCACACAAAGCGGCTGAAGTTAAGACTTGAACCTGACGACGAGAAACTAAAGAATTTGATAGAGTTCTCCTTTATTGAAGCAGAAACTCCGAGGCGATATCCCGATGCGCCGCGAAAGACGAAGGTCAGTGTGCAAGTGGACCTGCGGAAGATACCACCGTTCCCGATCTTGGACAATTTGTAGACTCTAGCTTTCTGTATCGTAACGCTCTTTTATAATCTTCAAAATATCATTGTTATTATGAGTACAAAAATTGCTGTTTTGATTTCTTTTCAAAGGAGTATTGCCTCCAAGATTTGAGTGGAAGTTGGGATTACAGTTTTGAAAGAACATCTATTTACATATGAGGATGGAAAGACATGTAGTTCCCCTGGAAAGTGACATACATAGTGCATACAATACACCATTAGAATGAAAATGGAAAGAGCTTTCGAATGATATACGGTATGCACCGACTTCCTCAAAAAACTTTCTGTATGACAGCGTTGAAGATAGACAAACGATGGAAAAAAATTGACTTTTTAAAATTTTGCAAAATCAATCTAGTTTTCAAACGCATGTAGCTCGTCAGGAAGGTATCATACATGATACATACAATGCACCATTGGAATCACAATGAAATGAGCTTTCCAATGATATAAGGTATGCACCCATTTGCTTAAAAAATCCATGTTGTATGCACGTGTATGCAAATGGAAAATTTCCAAGTTTTTCTCGAAAAATGACTGATTTTCCAGATCTTGACCAAGTTCCAAACTAAAAGTTTACAACTCAAAATTATCACAATACTTAACACTTTTGCCCTCAACCTTGACCTGACCTTTGACCTTCATACACGGCGCGCCGCGGGGGGGGCCCAAAATTTCTCGAAATTTTTCGGATTATAGGGTATTTACCCATGGGCTCCGGGCGCCATAGGTACTCTTCCTTCTCAACTGAACCCTAACCTAACCTTAACACTAGCCCTAACCTAACCCTAACTCGAGGAGCATATCTTCCACAGTCTTGTTCTAATGCAGCAATTGATAAATGTGCAAAATTTGAAAATGTGATGACCACATAAACATCCTCAGCTGATGCTTCATGTGGTCACCATATGGTTTGTTTAAATGGATCATTTGATAAGTGCGCGAAATTCGCAATTTTGATTGGGTGATAATTCTATTAAGATTTAGCACTCTGGAACAATTTACATGTTACTTTTTCTAAGTTCATAAATAGGTACATCAATAAGTTCTAAACCTAAAGAGATAGAAAATAATTTGATCAAAATTAATTAACTCTGTTACAACTTAATGTTATTGTAGCAAATAAAATAGCAAAATGACCACTTTTCATCGAAAATTGTACTTAAATAATTTTGAATGTAAACCAAGGCCTTTCTGTAGGAACAACCTACCGTCATCAGGGAAACAATCTAACTGAAGGGTACATGCACATAAATTTCTACAAAAGATATTCAAAATTATCAAGCTATAGAGTACTATAAAGCCTAGGTAAATCTATGGTCAGCACAGACTATGTTCAAAATACCAAAGAAATGATATAACTACTAAAGGCAAAAAAAAAAGAAGAGACATCAGAAAACAGAAAGATAAAATGAAGAGCCTGAATGAGAAAGTTGACTGTTTAAAATTGGGGACCTCTTCTTTATGAAGAGGGCCTAGGAAATACGAACAAAATGAGTTTTGTAAATGATAGAAACATTGTTCATGATGTCACGTCTGCTGCAGGTATTGCATTCAAGCAAATGGTCGAAAATTGGACCAGGTCTTGACACATGTTCATGAAATCTTCTACCTAGATGTCGTGTTGTCTCACCGATGTATGTGGTATACTGATCACCAGTACACTTAAATTCATAAACACAAAAAATTCATAAATCTGAAAGAGACGCTTGACAAAATTGTAATTCCTAGACAAGTGAACCAAGAAGACTCAATGAGTGAAGAAAGTAACATCAGAAGACAAACTTTTACGTATAATGTTATCACATCGAACTCGTGATATTATGTCCCTTTCATAAATTCATATCTGTTCCTTTTTCAGCACCAGCTGACAGTTGTTCCTGAAAAGGAGATCCCCTTCTCCCAAATCCCAGCCTCACCTAGCATTGAGGTCAGCTTCCCACCCTCTCCGATTATACACCGCGTCCCAACTCCACCTCAGCCAACATTCGATGACTACTGGGTCCCATCGTCTCCACCTGCTCCTAGGCCAATGCCCAACAGCCCAACTCCAACTGTGATCCTCTCCAACTCTCTCCCAACTTGTGATCCCCAATCTAACGTTGACCTGGACGAGACGGTCGAGTCAGTGGTCGAGGTGCCGGTAACTGTGTCGACGGAGGACAAAGTGCGTCACCTTGAATGTAAGTTGCGCCAACAAGAGGAACGCGAGACAGCTCTTCGCGCTGACTACAGGTCACTGCTTGAGTCGTTCCGCAACATATCGCAGGCTAGCCTGCAACTGTCGCAATCGATAGCGAAGCGTGAAACAATAATGCACGTTGAGCTATCGAAAGCGGCAGTCATTAACAAAGTAGGCATGACACATCCCGGTGAAAAAAAATGTCGGCAAAAAGTCGACAATTAAACGGAATCTCGTTTTGGGAGCGACATTTCGCTGTAACGAGATATCGTCTATTTGCCGACACATTAACTTCGGCAAACTTGCAGCATTACGTTTCCAATCCGACATGTCGGCATACCGTTGTAATTCTTGATACTTATCTGCTACTAGCGCAAAGGGCTGTTCGGTGAAAATTTTATGTCAAAAGTGATGAGTACAGTCTGCAGACATGTAAGTTGGGATTTAATAATAACAGATGTTTTATTAAAGCGTAAACGAATGTTACAGTTGTCGCGTTTACAATAAAGGTGGATCATTGTGTAGCCTATAATTAAAAGTGATATGAAATTTTCCGCTGTAATATGAAAAATACTTTGATCCATATTAATTATTATATTTACGGTCAATATGAAGGGTATGTTTGCCTACGAGATAAATTACTTTCTGCATTTTATTATTTAGAGGGACATGCACATCTATATATATAATTGTGGTGAGCGAAAAACAGGTTCTTATTCTGGGACATCCGCCGAGACGTGACTGTGGTAGCCATTCTATACAATTCGGATGAGCTGAGTGTAATGCAACTTATTTCAGCCTAATTCATTCAGCCGTTTTCACGTAAAATCGAAAAATAGGTAGTCAGAATAGTTAGCCAAAATATGTGTAATACTTCTAGACCAATTAATACATTCACTTCTTTAAAGATTTGAATACAATGCGTGGTCAAATCCGTTGCTCAATTATTAAAATTAATATTGCTCACAAAATGTTAATAAAAGACACCACAACATTATGCAGGCTTTTACATTGCATCTCCTGTAATATTTTGAGTGGAGACAAGGCATACTAAATGCTGTTAAGGTTGTTATGCACATAAAGAAATTATAATGTCGAAGTGCTTTTTCTTTGACACAAAGAGCTGATTGAAGAATATATATTTATTTTTTATTAAATACACTACTTACTACTTACTTATATGTTACTACTTATTTTAGTAGTAGATTTATTTCAATAACTTTGCAAGGTCAGTCCTATCATCTGATCTACGATTGCAAAAATACTATGCCTAGAAAACGTAAAGCCCCTTTTTCAAGAATAAACCCGCCCAGTAGGAGAACTAGGACCTGTACAATTATGCTTTGCGATAACTATCAATAAGTCCCAGGGGGAAACTTTTAGTAGGATAGGAATAGAGTTAAGTGAACAAGTATTCACCCATGGCATGCTGTATGTTGCTTTATCGAGATGCAAATCGAGAGACTCAATCATAGTCAAGGCATCGTCAAATGGTTCTGTACGCAACGTCGTATATCCCGAAGTACTACGTGTCTGAAGGTAAGAAATCCAATCTGAATTATATACCTTCCTATAAACATGCCCCCTTTTATAATTCCAGCGCAACCACTTTTCAAGTTGAAATTACTCTGCTCAAACGCCGTTTAATATCAAATAAATAGCACCATCGGGTGTGCCAGGTCAATATTCATCACAATCGACCAAACACTCGTACCTATTCACTCGCTAAATCAGAAAATATCATCCTTCAAAAACGCATGATTTCCTGCCATGTATAGGCCTAGACATGAGGTGAAGCTCAGATCAATTCGAGTCAGCGCAACCATTTTTCATTTCGAGTGTTTGGTCGATTGTGATGAATATTGACCTGGCACACCCGATGGTGCTATTTATTTGATGTGAAGCGGCGTTTGAGCAGAGTAATTTCAACTTGAAAAGTGGTTGCGCTGGAATTATTGTGTGATGTAGTTGAACTTTGAATTGAGTTTTCCGAGTGAAGGAGGCCGAATTTAGTAAAACTGATGGGTGGCACATAATCAGCGACCCCAAATTGTACTAGAAACATGCATTTCAGGAGTGGCACACTCGAAATGAAAAATGGTTGCGCTGGATGTGCAATATTTTATTAGAAGCTTTGTCATGTGATTTGATGTTTAAGGTTTTACTTTTGAACTGGTGAAAGACTGCTTTTGTGTGATTGATTCTGATGAATGTTGACCTGGCACACCTGATGGTGCTATTGATGTGAAGCATAACTGCCTGTGTGCTGAGTAATTTTGATTTCAAATTTGGTTGCGCCAGCTTCACACTTCGGTGAAATAAAATTGTGAAACTTGATTTTTCCATGAAGATCGATTATTTTTAGTAATTTTTTGCGTGGCACATAATTAGGCATGGATATTTCGTCGTTTGTTATGAGTTTTGTTGCTTGATGCGCTAAATTTATGAAAGTCAGAAAAATTGGTTGCGCCAACTTCACAGCGCAACCAATTTGAAATTTGAATTGCTCTTTCTGGCCAAAGGAGGCTGAATTTCGTGAAACCGAGTAGTGGCACATAATCAGCGACCTCGAATTGTGTGGTTTATGTGATTTTTGGGAGTGGCACCGTAAAAACAAAAATGGTTGAACTGAGTGGTTGCGCCAACTTCACACACGTGATTTTTTCATTATGCAAGAATCGCACTTATTAGCAAGTTTCTTATCTTTTATCACCTCAGGGTATTATGCAACTAATGAATTACCAATCCGCTGCAGAGATTTGACAGCATGGAACCGAAAAATGTTATCCTACTAAGACTTTATGTTTTTTGATACGAAATGAATTAATATGCACAATAGCTACAAAGCATTGCAATCTTTCAACAATGAAGCGATTCTGAATCCTTTTTAGGACAACATGAAAGTTTTTCTTTAACTAACCTCGTAATTACAAACAACAAACATGGAGAAATTAGCGATACCAGCGTTCCGATGGACGAACACTTGTAAACCGTCTTCTTCAAACATCTAATGACTTCAGAGGCACAACAGCATGCACCGAGAAGGAAAGCGCACAAGAGGTAATTACACATTGTGATGGTGCAATAGAATTGTGCTGTAATAAATGATGGTTCGGCTGATCTGTAGAGGGTTGGATTTTTTCTGAGATTCCGATGAAATCCTTGAAAACTGTAAAATCAATTTTTTTCGGCAAGTACTTATTCTCCCGTGAAATCGGACGGCAAACCGTGATCAGTGAAGCAATTCCATTCTCTTGGTATGTCTATTGCAGTGATTCCGTGCAAAAATTAGAATTTGAAACTTTAATGCCAGTAGGTGGTTCCGGGCACTTCACAGCGGACCCACATAGAGGAATATCTCTGCAATGCGGGCGAGTTTTGCAAATCTGATTACAGATTTGTGATTAAGAGCTTCAAATTAGTTGGAGAGGATGGATTTCGCTGAGAAATTCTTTGTATTAACAATGGTTCCGCTAACTTCACAATCAGCTTGCAGAAAAGTCCATGAAAACCGTAAAATCCATTTTTCTCGGCAAGTACTTATTCTCCCGTGAAATCGGACGGCAAACCGTGATCAGTGAAGCAATTCCATTCTCTTGGTATGTCTATTGCAGTGATTCTGTGCAAAAATTAGAATTTGAAATTTTAATGCCAGTAGGTGGTTCCGGGCACTTCACAGCGGACCCAGATAGAGGAATATCTCTGCAATGCGGGCGAGTTTTGCGAATCTGATTACAGATTTGTGATTAGGAGCTTCAAATTAGTTGGAGAGGATGGATTTCGCTGAGAAATTCTTTGTATTGAAAAATGGTTCCGCTAACTTCGCAATCAGCTTGCAGAAAAGTCCATGAAAACCGTAAAATCAATTTTTCTCGGCAAGTACTTATTCTCCCGTGAAATCGGACGGAAAACCGTGATCAGTGAAGCAATTCCATTCTCTTGGTATGTCTATTGCAGTGATTCTGTGCAAAAATTAGAATTTGAAATTTTAATGCCAGTAGGTGGTTCCGGGCACTTCACAGCAGACCCAGATAGAGGAATATCTTTGCAATGCGGGCGAGTTTTGCAAATCTGAATACAGATTTGTGATTAAGAGCTTCAAATTAGTTGGAGAGGATGGATTTCGCTGAGAAATTCTTTGTATTGAAAAATGGTTCCGCTAACTTCACAATCAGCATGCAGAAAAAGTGAAATTCAGATTTCCGGGTGAAATCTGCACTGTTTTGAAAGATGAGGCACATATTGGTGATCAGCGCAACAAAATTGATCGGGTAGTGACCAGAAGAAATTGATTTACTGCGTCAATCAGCGAGACTCAGCAATTGGTTCTGCTGGATGGTTCCGCTAACTTCACAGCGGGACCACTTTTATCTTTAAACTTGAATTTCTCAAAAGCGACTGTGAATTTGTGAAATCTGAGCTCAGATTCGTAATCAGGAGACTGAAATTGACAAACCGGCAGCTGTTTCGAATAGAATTAAGCTAGAATAAAAAATGGTTCCGCTGAGTAGTTCCGCTAACTTCACACACGTAGCAATTGGGTTGTTGGTAAAGTAGTAAATGTAGAATTCAATTTAATTTCAACTCCTCTACTATCTGGTGGTAAAATGAATATTTTACCTAAAAAGTTAAGAAGTTCTAAAGCTGTAATAAATGTAAATTCAAATTCAAATGACTGCTTCATGTATTCTATCTTGTCAATCATTCACTACGATGAAGTTACTCATTCAAAGATAAACGAGGTAAACTCATATAGAAAATGGACATCTGAATTGGTTATGGATGGCATTTCCACACCAGTGTCAATAAAGGACATTCCTAAGTTTGAGAAAAACAATGACATAAAAGTAAATATCCACTTGTATGAAAATGGTCTCAGGGGAGTAAGATACAATAGCAATTTCATTGGCAAAATAACCGTTAATATTTTGCTAGTGCTACATAACGGTTTTGCACATTATTGCGGCATACGAAAATTATCTAGGTTATATAGCAAATTTTACACAAGTCGCAAGATTTTTTGTGAAAGATGCACTCAATCCTTTTCAAAGAGAAGCGTTTTAGAACGACATTTTCAATTCTGTAGTCGTGGTAAGGCGCAAATACAAAAAATGCCCAAACATTTAGAAGTTCAGATAAGTAGTACTGAGCACCAACTCAGTCCACCTTTAGTCATATACGCCGATATCGAGTGTTTAATAGAAAATAAAATTCATAAACCTGCGGCTGTAGGTGTGTACCACGTCTGGCATGAGGCACTTCACTCAAACTATAATAACACCTATTATCTGTTTGAAGGGGAAAATTGCATCGCTGAGTTCCTAAATCATTTAGAAGACGTTGTCCAAAATTTATATAATCAAAATGCCATGACCAAAATGCCGATGCGATTGACAGCAGTGGAAGATATTGCTCATAAAAATGCAGAAAATTGCAATAAATGTAAGATAAAATTTAGTGAAGATATATCAAAAGTTCGTGATCACGATCACATAACCGGAAAGTACAGGCAAGCATTATGTTCAAAGTGCAATTTGCGATTAAGATTGAATCGACGAGAGCTTTCTGTTTTCTTTCACAATTTCAAAAACTATGACAGCCATATTTGTTATAAAGCAATTGGTAAAAAGAAATCTTGGAAGTTAGATGTTATTGCAGCTACTGCTGAGAAATATATTACTCTATCGTCAAAAATTCCAGTAAGCGAATATAATGGAAAGCCTGTATATTTTAAATTGAAATGTTTGGACTCATATCAATTTCTGAGTGCATCGCTTGCTGAATTAGTCAAAAGTCTGAAAGTCTACAAACATGTAGAAGCGCTGCGAAATGAATTTCCAAAATTAACTGATGATATTCTTTACGAAAAAGGAGTGTTTCCGTACTCATATTTTAGTAGTTTGGCAACTCTAACGGAGCTCTGTCTTCCTCCTCAAAGGGAATTTACAACGATCTTACTCTTGACCATTGCAACGATATAGATTATGAGCACGCGAAAAAAGCATGGAATGCGTTTAATTGCAAAACATTTGGAGACTACATGCTTGCATACCTCAAGTTAGATGTCTTGCTGTTGGCAGACATTTTTGAGACATTTAGGAAATTAAGTCAAGATGAAGATCAAGTAGATCCAGTTCATTTTGTTAGCCTTCCTCACCTTAGCTTCACATCAGCATTGAATTTTGCTTCGAATGATCCCCCACACTACATTCAAGATGAGAGCATGTATAATCTTTTTGAGAGGGGGATCCGAGGAGGTATGACGTTTGTAAATATTCATAGAGCGCGTGCTCGTATTTCAGAGTTGCAAAACAATTCACAAGAGAGCCGTCATTTTAGCATATTTTGACGTCAACAACCTTTACGGTTCGTCGCTAAGTGAGAATCTCTCACATTCAAACTTCGAATGGCTTGATGATGGTCAAGTAGTGTATTTCTCAAATGAGGAAAACATTCAAAATATTGATAATGAGGCTGATATAGGTTATGTCTTTGATTTGGATTTAGAATATCCTTCAGACATTCACGATGACACGGTTGATTTTCCATTAGGTCCAGAAATGCAATTATTAGAGCAAAAAATGTTTTCTACATATATGAAAAATTTCTATGAAACTTTAAGACCAAATATGTGTTTCACAAGCACAAAGTAACTGTTGCTGCATCAGTTCGATCGAGAAAATTATGTTGTTTATTACTCGATTCTAAAATTCTACCTCTCTATGGGAATGAAGATAAAGAAGGTCCATACTGGAATCCAGTTCACACAAAAATCGTGGCTGAGACAATATATTGATATGAATTCGCAGAAAAGAGCTCAATCAAAATCTGATTTTGAAAAAGCGTTTTATAAATTAAAAAACAACTCCCTGTTTGGTAAGACAATGGAGAATGTGAGACGTCGGAGGATCTTCAAATTAGTAAATGCAACATTGCAACTATCTAAATTGGCCAATCATCCCCTCTATGTCCAGCATAAGATATTCGATGAAGATTTAGTTGGTATGGAACTGTATAAACCTTCAATAGTTCTAAATAAACTAATTTATGTTGGTCAAGCAGTTCTTGACTACAGTAAATTAGAAATGTACCAGTTGTATTATAAAGATTTAATTAGATGTCCACTGATAAATAGAGCACGTCTTTGTGGAGGTGATACCGATAGCTTTTTCCTTTGTCTATACACCTCACCATCTGTTCGTCTAGAGGATATATTCCTGTATTTCGGTGAAAAATTTGATTCCTCAAATTATGATGTGAGTCACCGTTTATATTCAATTACAAACAAGGCTAGACTCGGTTGTTTTAAGGATGAGTGCGCGGGAAAGTTGCTTGAGGAGATGGTTCTTTTGAAACCAAAAATGTATTCAATGAAATTTCTAGATTCAACACATCATAGCATTAGGCGAGCAAAGGGTATACAGAGAGCAGTGGTTAGACGCATAGAACATAGTGACTATAGAAATGTTTACTATACTGAGAAAGATACCAATGAGCAAATAACCGTCATAAATTCAAAAAACCACATAGTTGAAACAAAAACGTTTAGAAAGCGAGGGCTCTCACTTTGGGAAGATAAGCGCTGCTGGATAAATAAGAACTCATCTTTACCATATGGACACTATAGCCTTGGACTTCCTCCTCCGTCAAAAAGACGAAAATGTCTTCCCACAGCAGGTGATGTAGAATAGCGGATGGAACAACGGTAGAATCAATAAAAAATAACACGTATGTAGTAAATATTTGAGTGTACATTTCTACATCTTTCCGATATGCAGAAATTGAATTTGAATACATAACAGCATTCAGCATCCTTCCGATATGTTGATTTGCAAACATAAACTAACTTTAAGCAATTATCAGATTATAATAATTACATTAAGAATAACTTCAGAATATGCCTCATTATATCAGAACATGGAAGTTAAGTGACAGACAAAAAATTCACCTAACAGATTCAAGCAAAATAGTTTTTCGACATTCTGTAACAAATAGTAGAAATCATCGTGGTGTTTCTATTAGTAGTGACGCATTGCCCTCACTTAAAGATTTTGCTAATCTGATTGAGCGACATGATACTCGGATGAAGATTCCTCTGGATGAAAAGGTATGGATAAAATATGATTCAACTGTCAAACTTTACGTATGTTCATCCAAGAGGAAAGACGTTGATCATCGATTTTTTCGTTTTAGTGACGTCACATGGGGTTCCTTTATAAAGGAGATTCTACCAAGTATAATTTCATTCGTCAGAGATGGACGACATCAGTCAGATGAAAGTGGTGAATCGCATGGTGGTTACAAAAGCAAATTCAAAACTCAATCTACATCAAATCGAGCGAGACATACCCAACAGAAATCAATGGCTAATAGTGAAGAAGAGGCGAAAGCCGACGACGAGTTTGTATCTGGGGCGACCCACAATGTTGACATGGAGAATCTTGAAGAAGGAGAAATCCATGACTGTCCTTTTATTTCCTAATGGAACAGTGCAGTGTGTTGGGTGCTTCGATGATTGTGATCTCAATTACTTACACTCCGTGTTGGAAATACTATTACGGGATAAATTACCTCATTGGAAAGTAAAAACCATGACAGTGTTATGCGAATTGAATTATCGCTATGACTTTCGCAAAGTTTCCTCTACGTCCAATCTTACTTATGAGGTGGAGTTATTTCCTGCTGCGCAAATGACAAATTGGCATCCTTATCACGTTCACGTGTTCCACAATGGGAAAGTTGTGATAACTGGCATTAAAGACTTGAAAGTTGTATCCCAAATAATAAGTGATTTGAAAAAATATTTTGTAAAAAGTTGATGGACTGTTGTAAATAGTTTGTAAATATACATTTTAATTGTGAAATTTGCTCTCCCTCTAAACATTACGCTCTGGGAAATAAAACGAATTTTGCATATATAATGAATTTATTACAAGACTGAGTTCATATAATTGTTGAGAATTACATCGTTTTTAGCACAATTTCTAGAGAATAATCAAATAACACTTTTATAGTCACTTTTCAAAGGTCGTTCATTAACAAAATATAGTATGTACACTAGTCGACAGTCTTGGTCTAATCTTGGCAAGATCTTGGTCACCAAGATCATGCCAAGAACACACAAAATCTTAGTAAGATCTTGGTTCTATCAACCAAGATCTTACCAAGAAGCGCCAAGCATTCACCAAGAAGGACCAAGCATTCACCAAGATCTTACCAAGACGCGTCAAGCATTCACCAAGATCTTGGTAAGGATGAACAAGATTTTTTCTGTTAGCGCTCGAATCGTAGCTCGGTTTGTACTAACCCTACTGAGTACACCGGTACCCATAATTACGATATTATTATTACACTTCGTATACATCTTATTGAAGGACCCAAAAATAATGAAGAAAAACCAATTGCATACTAAATATATTATCAAAAATTACATTATTCGTTATCACCACTTAGTCGGCGTCTTTTGCAGTCTCTACCAGCCTGTCCTAAACTGGCTTTCACGGCACCCCAATCATAACACTGCCATACATTTGATAATGCACCTGAAAAGAATGAGAAAATCTGGTATAACAATGCACACGAGACTATTAAACTCAAGACATTTTACTTGTCAAACATTCTACAAGTATTAGGGCTTCGCATTCGGTGACTTGAATTATTGATTATACTGATATGAAAATATTCTGCTTAAGTGCATCGATCCAAACCAACGATATGAACGCACAGAGAATTATATTTTTTTAATTAGTTTTCAATTAATTAATTAGTTAATCATCTTTCCACACAACAAAATTCATAATCAATTGATAAGGCCAGACCGGCGGAATGTTTACTTCGATGTAATGCATTATTTTTGAATGTCGTAAGATTGGGAAATACAGAAAACCTTATTTCTTCTTTACCAAATCATTTGAAATCAACTAAAAATTACAGTATTCACAAGGGAAATTTCTTTCATGCACATAATACTATCAATAAATGTTAAATACATTAAATAAAATATTAAAACAAATCAAGTGAATCAAAGCAATTAGCAGAGAATATTAAACAGTATTAATATAGAGAAAGCTGTCCTACATGTATATTCAATACTATTAATTAGGTATCAAATTATTACTTACTTTTCAAAACGGCTATGTCTTCTTCTGACGCCTTCTCTTTTTTTGTTGTCCCAAATTCCTCGAATGAATGCCTTTCGAGGTAGTATGACCCCTTCAATCGTTTCAGGAGCGCTATCGCGAATCTCGCAGGAGTCGTATGTGGAAGTTCCTTCGTTGAAAAGGGTTTGCCTTCGTAGTCAAGAAGTTCCTGCAATGAGCCAAAATCATTATTTGAAATAGTTTAAAGGATGATATGCAATAAATATGCAATAGAGGCTTTATATTTATGCGTTTAAACATACAGCGTTTAGCCTTATTTATTCGAGGATTTACTCTGCCGTTTAAAACTGAATATTTTGCGCGAGTTGAAAGTTTTCTCGTACTACATGTATCAGTTAGACATGAAAAAATCAAATGAAAAATCAATCGATTAGTTCAGCTATTAATAGCTGAACTAATCGATATCGGCTCATAATACCATAACCTTACCCTGACTTATTAGGTAAATTATATGTTAACTTTCGGTTATTTATTCTACCACGGTAATATATTTTTGTAGCGACAATAAGTTAATAAACGGCAGCGTGCATTATTGTATTTTATCATTTGGCTGAAAACTTACCATGCAGCTCTTGTCCTCCTGCGGAACGGAGGTTTTTTTATTGGCCGCAAGTCGTTTCAAAAGCCTAGTGTGCTTTTTTAGTTCCGACGTCTGCAGTCTACTTTCAGCGAGCAAGGATTCTGAAAACATAAGATGAAAAGCACATTACTTTTGTTTCGTCGTTCTTATGGACACTATGAACACTTAACCCGCATGTGATCGGTAAAAATACAACCGATTTTGATCCAAGAGGACACTTTTGTCCTTTTATCAAAAATAACTAAAAACTGACTGAATTTTGTTAAATACTGAAATTGTTTAGTAGGATGAAAGTCAGTCCAAGTCTAAGAGTATAATTTCTTACAAGAATAACGAGCAAATGAAGATGAAAACATTTGTTATACCTACATGTAGGCCTACGAGTACATACGTAGGCCTACATTTTACACACAGTACGAGTATATAGTTCACTTATTTTATTCAGTTATCCAGTGCTGTGTAAACCCCATTGCCAGTAAGTTAATTGCCATCGAACGTCGTGTTTTTCGAATTATAATGGTCTCTTCTGTGCATTTTCCATCTTTGTCAGAAGCTGCAGACTCATCCTGCGTGAAGCTTGCATTCTGTAGCTACTTCTTCTTATACCATCCTTTGAGAGAGATGTTTACCATCAATAAAAGAAATCGCCAAACTCGATGTAGACAAAGTTTGTTACCACCTTTCACCAGTACCAACAGATACAGTGAAACTTTTATCAAGTATTGTAAACTGTTTTTACTTTATCATTTGTCACGTGTCCAGCGATTGTAAAAGGTGAAGCGAATAATGATATATATTATTGTATGTATGCAGTTAGCCTGCGAGGTGTGAAAGGCCTGATGTAACTGAAATTGTTCATAAAGAACAGGAATACACATACATAGCATATGGAAGATAAGCATCGGTAAAAGTAATTCTACTATCACTAAGCTACAGAATATCAATAGATAGGCCTACTATAGCTGTTCATTGAACGCACGCATATGAACGGTCTTTACATACGAAATTCACGCCTACTGTACACCGAATGGCACACTTTTTGCGATCAACCTGCATAGACCTCTCTCGGTTATATTATAGTTTTGGCAGGACTTCGAAGTTTACCAAAGGACACTTTTGTCCTCAGGAACACATGCGGGTTAACAACGACTTCGATAGGCTAGTACTACCCAACGAGATCGAATTAGACAGAACAACTTACAAGATTATTATATTGATTTAAGGCATGCGAAATTCTCTAGCAAATTAAATTGAAGTAAACAGATGACGAAAGCATTGACATGCACATTTAACATGCTTTATACTCTACATACGGCATACTAGTCGGAGTCTAAAAAAAAGAAAGGACTCCGCATCCCAGCCATCACCATAGAAAACATAACGCGTAGCTGAATATGCGAGGAATATTGTAGAATTCAGAAAAAGGCCGAATGATTACAAAGAGGTAATGTGACATGAATTTTTCATGCTTGGCCAATGTTTAGGCAAGCCTAATTACTTTGAGGTTTCGGCTTGAACTAATTAACCATCATTAAACACAACCCAAGATCACAATCGAACGTCTGAGAACTCGCACTCGCATGCAATTATATAAACTTACCCATTAAGCGCGCCACATTGTGAAGTATAACATCCTGAATAAATTAGTGGTAAATAGAGAATTATTGAAAAAAGTATGGATAGAAGCGTGTTAAGCGACTTAATAACCGATACAGTATTAATGTGAATTTAGTCATTACTGTATATGAAAGCAAACAAAAGACGCAAAATTCAACTTACTGAGTTTTCCGTCAATGATGCTCGAGTTTCTAGCATTTCCATGGAAGGGATTGCTCGGCTAGAATCTGGAAAGAAGACGAATTGAAGTGATCTTAAGGATATAATACAACAAAATTGAGATTTAAGTACCGGGACAGTCGGGAAAAATAATTTCATGAGTAAAAACATATTTACCCGCACTATTATTGAGTTCGTCGCTCGATTCGGAATCCGAGTGAGCTCTGGTTGTTTGAGACGGGAGACACTTTGAGGGAATCCGAGTTATATTTTCATCCGATGAAGATTCTGTGAACATGGTCTGTAACAAAATTAATAATTAATGAGAGTTGGAAATGCTATGGTCGATAACTGCAGAAAGTAAGTCTTACATAATACAACGTAGGAGTGATCAATACACAGTCACACAATATTTACACAGATCATGTATCCGGACCGATATTAATGGAATAAGTTTATGCTGTATTAAACTTGCAGTATCTAACAGTGAATATATATGTAATAAGCTTCTCTCCTGCTTACCATGGTAGGTTGAACTTTAAGTCTCCCTTGCGGCTTAACACGACTGAATTTCTTCAACAAGCTGGATAATTTCAGTTTTTTCTTGCTCTCCCGTACTTTCGCTATTACTTCCTCCGATATCTCTTCAGTAGATACCATAACAACGATACATTTATATATATCGTCATCATAGATGGCGTCAAACACGCATTCCCCTTCTTCAGTTATGACCTTTGATTTGTCAAAAATCATTTTTTCTAGGGGAAGTACACATAATTCCCTATCGTGAGGAAAATACAATAAAAATTCTTTGAATGAAGCTGGATCCATCGCTGTAAAAAAGAAATGTAAAGTTGGAGTGAACAATATACGTACTTTTCTATTGGAATAACGAGTATTCAATAGCGCATTTCCCTACATTCATTAATTTAAACAGTATAAAAGTAATCTTCATTTTTCAACAACAGTATCGCTTCAAACTTGCCCATGTATAGTTCTATTATGCTCAGATCGACATACTAATTGAGTTGAACTATCTACATGCATGCAAGTGTCAGGATCTAAGGTTATTTAGACAAAAGGGAAACGTCAAGTATACATCCCAAGCGCCAATCTTGGTGAAAACAATGAAAAATGCGGAATTTCTTCATTTTTCAACAACAGTATCGCTTCAAACTTGTCCATGTATAGTTCTATTATGCTCAGATCGACATACTAATTGAGTTGAACTATCTACATGCATGCAAGTGTCAGGATCTAAGGTTATTTGGACAAAAGGGAAACGTCAAGTATACATCCCAAGCGCCAATCTCGGTGAAAACAATGAAAAATGCGGAATACAGTCTAACCCCCTGAAAAAAAGATGCTGGCGAATCCAGGGATCCAGAGTCTCGTAAATTGGCAATACCCGGGATTAAAAACCTTAATACTCATGTGACAACACGCTTACAACCTGCAAAATGTAATGTCATATTTAAGGGTCGACTATTCCAACTTTACTAACGAATACATGGAGAAGGTGAAGATGAAAAACTTACTGATAAATGATCGTAATATATTACATAAATTCATCAGATATAAAACATGTGGTAACAAATTCAGTTCATGATCTTTAATTAAAAATTACTCGTAAATACATCACAATGGGCAGTGATCAACACCTTCCAAAATACGAATCATAAGACAAACGTCAGTTCCCTTGTATCGAATCGTGGAACGAATACATCGGCAAACAACATCTGCAATATTGACTAATTTCTCAGTGAATTCATTTTCATCGATAATGACAAAATCATGCCAATCGGATGCTTTCAAAACATCATACACTCCAAAAGTGTCATTTTCTGGTGATATCAGTTCCAGTAAAGACATATTTACTCTGAAGAACTTGGCCAACATTTTTTCATCATTAACGAACTCTACAATCTCACAAAATTTGTTCTCAGTGGTGAAACAGAAACATGATCGTGAATTTAAACGTCGTTATAGTTCTTAGAATGAAGCATGATGCCATTATAATAATATCGATGTTTATCTATCAATCCTTGTTTGTTATCCCTCTTCTTTAGTTTAATGACTTCCTTTAATAGATCAGACTGATGACTTGATTGAATAACTTCCAAGCAATTCTTAAACAATAGAAAATGCTCTACTACTTGTTTGGAATGATTCACAGTTCCGGTAAACATACGCTTCAATGCTTTAATACCACGCTCAAAACAATACATATTAATACAAAACGCTGGACCGAAACGTTGCAATTGCAAAGCTAAATGCTTAAGTAAATGCACATTCATTTTCATGAATGATTTTGGAAAATATTCGTTGACATGGGACAAAAAACAATCGATCAAAACACGAACATTATTCGTTACTGACACATCCATAACTGGACTGTTAGCTCTACGTATAGCATATACCAAAACAGCAATGATAAGAGCATTGCTGTTGTGAAGATGACTGGAACATAATGGTAAAAATGCATACAATAGAAAATTTTGAAAATCAATGGCTTTGTAATTTTTGAATTTAACAATTGACTTGAACTTTGGAAAATCGTGAGGAACATATATGGTTTTCAAATATTGATTTATTGATACTTTAGTCTTTGGGCGTGCTAAAATCTATGCTGTCGTGCTAAAATAATGAAAATAAAAATAAAAAAACCAACATATACAATAGTGGCCAAATTAAAGGGCCCACTTAGTAGTCTAGAGATAGATTCGTTTGTTCGCTCTTAATGGCGTATAGTATATGATTTATTCAATGATTATAAACCACAGAAATGGAAAAGCAGTGATGATATTTACTGTGTGTAACAGGTTCTAAGTGAAATGTTGCCTAACTGACTTCGTTGCAGTAGGGGACAATAAGTTTGACTTACAGCCGTTCAGGTCCATTATAGATTTGCAATGGCATTGGTTTGAAGATCACATGACACTTCACAGTTATGCGTGGTCAGATAATTGTGTTGCATAATGAAATTTTTGTATTTGAGTAGGCATGTGGCATGAATATCATGTTCATATTTAAGAATCATTTTTATTTCATATCTATATATTTCATGAGTGAAAGAATTTTATGACTACAATAATACATGTAGTAGGTTAATAACATTATAATACAATCGCGACTTACTTTCATGATCAGAATAACGGCATTCAGTGCCTGTTTCGAAATGACATACGCACATTTCAAGTAAATCAATATCGCAGCTACCAATTCAAGCTCATCTGTGAAATCGATGTTCATATTGCTTGCCGTCGATGATTCTGAGCAGGTGTCCATTGAGATACTGCATGACGAAACGCTTGATTCCTTCACAATCACCTGATCAACCATATCCACCTGATCGTCGACTGTCACGGAATCCGCTATTTCAAGCGCAGCATCCCCCGTAGCTTCATCTAACATTGAGACATCTCCAGAATCAGTTTCACCTGTAGAATCAGTTTAAATCGTAAAAATCAATTAATAGGCCTACTACTCAATGATTTTTCATTAACCAACACAATCTTAGAATATAGGCCTATACAGGTTACCTACTGAATCTTCAAAACCCTTTTGAGGTTGGCTGAGGTTGAAGCAAGACAGTTGGCCCAAAAGGCCAGAAAACCCACATTCTTCATAATTTCGGTACTTGTAGGTTATATTACCCCCACTCCTTCAAAATCCAATAAATCTAGTTATACTTGTCTGATGGTAATGAAACTTCATGAGCGTTTAGATATGGGTATTTTCTCTCTACAAACCAAATTTCATTCAATTCGGATAAACAGTTGCTACGCTACAGCTGACAACGTAAAACAAGAAAGAACTACACGCTTATTCCAAAAGCTGTATTGTCTGATCTCTCACTGAGGAGCCCAGTAATCGACAGAGGTCTTTTCATCCCTACAAATCGATGCTAGAGTCAGCAAGTTCATGATCGAAGTGACAATGGGACATGTGCAGCGATTGTGTGTGTTGCCCCGAGGCAATGAGTCACATACGTTCAAAGCGAATGTACGTTGACGATCAAGGTCAACCATGCACAGTCATTTTAGAGGATGGGCATATTTTACGTTGTCGGCTGTAGCGTAGCAACTGTTTATCCGAATTGAATGAAATTTGGTTTGTAGAGAGAAAATACCCATATCTAAACGCTCATAAAGTTTCATTACCATCAGACAAGTATAACTAGATTTATTGGATTTTGAAGGAGTGGGGGTTATATAACCTACAACTACCATAATTTCTACTAAAATAAGCATTTGGGATCAACACTTCCACTTTGCCAAATCAGCTTATGCCCTATATCCTGACAGTTGGATGTCTGAAGATGGTGCAACTCAATTTGGAAGTCGACCTGTGTATTCTATAACTCTATATGGGTGAGATTGAAGCAAGACAGTTGGCCCAAAAGGCCAGAAAACTCAGTTTTCATAATTTCTACTAAAATAAGCGTTTGGGATCAGCAGTTACGTGTTTGCTCTTTGCCAAATCAGCTTATATCCTGACAGTTAGATGTATGGAGATGGTGCAACCCAATTTGGAAGTCCATCCGTGTAATCTGTAACTCTATATGTGTGAGGTTGAAGAAAGACAGTTGGCCCAAAAGGCGCACGAATATTTTGCAATTTTTAATCTTTAAAATATGCCGTTTACAAATGTTATAGGCCTACTTGTGTAGAGTGGAAATTGGCAACTTGAACACGAGTTCATTAATAAAAATATGTTGCCGATTTCCAGATTTCCTGAATCCAAAACCATTTTCTAAAAATGTAAATTTCTTCAATTTCCTTAACTATTGAACAGATAATTACACATGAAAAGTGATCGCCCCTAATAAGTGTGGGGTTGGAATGTGTGGATATTGTTAGTGATGTTCATTTTAACAAAGGTTCCGAACTGCTGGGGCTGAGGCTGCAGACTTCCTGCCTTTACAATTGAGTGAAACCCGGAAAGACTGCCCATTTTCCAATAAAACAAAATCACAGCCCATCAGTTTCCCACTACGCGTTTCGCTTTCAGAAATACATCACATATTTTTTCTGTAATAGTAAATCTTTGTGGATACAATCTGGTGGTAAAAATAGGTCTTATCAAAAAAATGTACTAGAGTACTTTTCAGGAATCATTGTTTTCCTTCTGGAAAAATTCCATAACCAGTCTAATTGCGTTTCATAAAAAATATATAAATCAGTGATTAGTATTAGAGAATTTTAAGCAGTCTAATAGAAAATTGCGTTTCATAAAACTAAAATGAAGTAGTAATTACAAATGGTTGGTGACTAATTGAAATATGTATTTTAAGGAGTCTATGGATTATTTGCGTTTCATATAGAAATGTCAGTTACGCACCAAATTTGAATACCTTGATTAAATGCTTGTTATTTTTATCAACCTTCCGAGGATGAATAAAGGATTCGGGAACATGAAAATATGTTGTAATGTTCTTGTAAAAGCATGGATAAATAATAACTAACAATGATTAATAATAATGGCTGCGAAGCTACGCCCAAAATCTTAAGTTGACATAAATTTATTTAGCCATGTGTGTAATATACTTAACTTATGGAATAACTTACAGAAAATTGTGTGATGAATCGACGTATTTCAGCCATTCAACGATAAATTAACATTGATGGCCTCACATTATGATTTAAAAGACGCGCGTTAGAACAGGAAATTCCGCTGGTTGCTAAGTTTTCATTGTGATTCCCTAAGCGCTGAATGGGGCGAACGAGTGTTGCATACACTTGCTTTCTTGCTAGCGCTGTAAAACCCGCTGTTCACTATGACGCGTTTCAAGTCAAGTCCTTGCGCTTTTCTATCGACAGGCGTGTATGCATGACTACAACGCACACAGATCTACGGCAACGCCAAAACTGCGTCATAATAGTGCTGACGAAACAGTGAATGAGTCCCTGATGTCATGGGGACGGAATTACTCTCAGCTGACAAACTATAATAAAAAAATGTATTCACAAGTGAATGTTTTCACAAGCCAATTCAAGTACTTATTAATCAAAAAACCGGTTCTTGATGTAGATAAAAGACCGAATTTCTCTATTCACTACTTAAAATTAATGTGACACATATCAGACTGCGTTTTTTTATGAAACAAGCCCCAGGGCCTGCCCATTACATAGTAAATTTTCTTAAAAGAATCGACAGTAATGAATAAAAAAGATTAAATAAATGTTGTGCTTACTTATATCCGTGGTGTATGAAGAACACGATGTCGTATCGGACAAATCACCGTCACCCGTCCGAAAATAGTCAGTCATTTTAAAATTGTGACCATGAAATTATATGATTTAAATTTATAACTTCGGTTCAGCATTTAAACAAAAACAAAGCGATCGCTCACAAAATCGCGATTCTAATCACAATTTTTCATCATATTTCATTCGCAATAAACAAATGACTTTAAAGATAAACGGAAAAATTTTTGGCCTTTCATGTGAGGTTTCATGAAGACGATATAAAAATATTTTCGCTTTTAAATCATCATCGAAAGAACTATAATTTATCGTACAGCTGGATATTTAGAAGATATGCACCCTCTTATTTGGTAATTTTTCATTTTTCTTCTTGTAAATTAAGCTTGACTGTTTAGGTTGTCTGAATAGATAATTGCCGTGAAATTTGTTGTGGTGTCATTTTGAGCCGCCAAACATTACTGGCAACCTCGAACAGAAATCCTGTATATCATTGTTGGAGAGTTTACTCGTCACGCTGCCTATTTTACTTGTTTCACACGTATTTGAAGTTCGGAAAAGTTCTTTGATCATTAATTACATGCTGAGTAGAAATATTATGCTAATAATACCCATGAATATAGATCTCCGTGTTTTCTTGGTTAATCTTGGCAAGATCTTGCGCGGCAAGATTTGACCAAGCTTGATCAAGATAATTTCTTGGTTATGCTTGTCAAGATCTTGGCAAGATTGATCAAGAATCACCAAGATTGGTCGACTAGTGTAGCCCCCACACATGAGGGATCTATTACTTTGGAGTGGGAACGATGTCACTTTCTTTCTAGTCCATGAGAATCTATTTATCCATATTGATATATCATGTAATGGCGGCTGATTGAGAGAGTCAAAATATTGAGCTACTCTATTGCAATTTATGTACACGGCAACCCAATGTTTACCACGAAGATTAACCGTGTCTGTATTTATAATCAGAGAACAGGGATATGACTGAATTGATGTAGGTAGTTCATCTCTTGGGAATACATTGAGAAACAATTTCTTGGAATAGGGATGAGCTTTCTTCATTAAGTTTAAGATTTCCACATTAATGAGGTTGCTCATCTCTGATAGTTGGCCAAGACGTCTCTCAATCTAGTAATTTCAATGCTGCTGTCATAGATTGCGTAAAGTAAACCGGTTACAGGAACTTTCAAAGGATCCGCAAATGTGAGTTCCAATCGAAGGTTACCAGCTTTTGTAACATCCACATTTTCCCCAGTTATATCACAATCTGCTTTGAGGTTGTATAAAATATAGAAGTAGTCATTCTTATACATATCCATCGTAATACCATTTGAATCGTCAGTGTTGAACATGTCTAGTGCCATGAAAGTAGAGCAATATTCGCGAACAAAATTGTTTTCCTTAAAATTCGGTTGATAGGCCTTACAAGCAACTGAATTGCCATCTGCGAATAGACCGAGTTTCGTGATACCAAAATGTTGAAAATGAAACGGATTCTTCTGAAAGTTACCACAGAATGATTCATTTTCTACAAACGCGATGTACACCGCCTTCGGTAGGGCAATTGGAAAGAGGTTGGGATAATCAAAAGATGAGGTAGTCGCCGGAATCGCAAAAGTGGTTAGTACACTATGATTGCCTGGATATATAGCATTGTGGTTCTTCAGTCCTACAGCATGTTGATTGATGACTGTGGGATTCATTTTTACTCGCCTTACATTGAGGACAGCTTCCGTTATGTGTACATCATAGGATGCAGCAGGTCCGAATGACATCAAAGCAAATTTTGATTTAGCACGAACAAATGTGAATCGCATTTGTACTTGAGATAGGAGGTATCTCGATTGACGGAAAAAATCAAGATAGACAGGACCTTTTAGATGTAGTTCAGCTGAATCAGCAGTTAATTCCACACGCTTTTTCAAACCATTATTAGCGAAATCATCGAACTTACCAGACTGATCTGTAAACCAACCAGCAGCTTGTAAGTGCGTTTGTTTGGCCTGTCTTTGAAACTGAGTCAATGTATATAAGTAAGCTCCATATGGAGATGATGAATCTCCTCCTTCAATCTGCTTATTATTTAGTGATAAAGTGACATCTGAGAAGAGACTGGCAATTGGGAGATTAATCAACCACACTTTGTCCTTAGAATCAATGTTAGTACCATCAGTTTTTTTAATTTGTACACACAATTCCAAGTCAATAGACTGACAGTCGATGTAGTCGTCAGCATTAGCAGTAACATCGAACTGAATAGGTATGTCATTACCCACAATATTTGTTGAGGGAAAATAGTCAACAATTCTCGACGAAATTGTGTCAGTTTGCTGGGGTGATGTATCAAAAAAGCACAAAGCTGAATTGATAGTCGATTGCATTTCGCTCAGTTTAGAAATACGTTAATCTCCTTCGTTTCGACTTATTTCCAACCGATTTCGATTTCTGCTTTCGCTTTCGCTTTCTTGTCTTCTTCACAGGAAGCTTCGATCTAGATTTCCTAACTCTTCGTCTTTGCTTAGTAACTCGACCGGATCCAACTTGTCTTGTTGCGCCTCTTACGAACAGGTCGTCTCGACTTTGTTAGGTCATCCAATGCATCAATAGCTGATTGCTGAGCACGGACTTTCATTGATTCTCCTATATGCGCTCCTTTGAGTGCATCCGCAGCAACATTTGCACCAAAATCTAAAGCTCTGTTTCCTACGCGTTTCATCACTGGCAACGCATAGCGTTTAAGTCCGGGAAGTAATGCACGCTTTAATGCACCAAATATTCCTCCTCCTACTTGTCGCCTACCTCCAGCAAATACGGGATATCCGCTTTGATATCATGATCTGCTATAAAAGCCTGTCATTGTAAATTTTGAATTCTGAAGAATTTCACAATAGCGTAAAGCCTTAGTCTCGATTATTAATATGTAATGTCAGCACAGTAACACCACCATAGAATGGAACAATTTCACCCGCATCATCATGAATTGAAATGTCGATTCTATTGATAACACTTCGATTGATCGGTAAATACATTTTGTTGATGAATTCACGATTGATTAACTGCTTCAGGACGGATGATAGGGGAAATGTGCGTAGCAATGGAGCCTCAATGTCAACAACTCTAGTATACTCAACAATATTGCAGTAAATATATAAGTTACTGACATCTCTCTCTAATGAAGGTGCTGAATTACCAATGGTTGTACCTTCATTTATTGTCAATTTTGAGAACCCTAGAATTGTTGCCAACATCTTGTCGAGCTTAATGAGATAATTTCTCCCTACTTTTAAAACCATTCGCTTCTTTAAGGGATCACATGAAAAGAAGTACTCATCTGCGTTGAGGTAGTGTGCACCATTTTCATTCAGTTTTGTACAAATTTCCGATGGTGTGTTTAGATCTTCAATGTTTAAATTGACCCTCCTTACTAGCTCAGTTGAGGTACTCAATTCGTCACCCAGTATTTTATCGGAATATACATTGATGTGCCATGCGTCGTTTGTTGCTGTCTTTAATTTATTGGAATTCAACTGAATCTTATGTGTATCATCTAATTCTGTCAAACACGGTGGACTATCAGGATGCTTGAATAGTCTCTGAATTTCAGATCCGAATTCAATAACAGCGGAATTAGACTTTTCCAAAGGTGTCTTTTTAGTGAAAACAAGAAATTCTACCCCCATTTCAGCAGTAAAAAGAGTTACTTTCTCTTTCTTATATTCACAAGTCATTAAACTTTCTGGCACTGATCCTTGAAACTTTCTTGCAACGTCTTCAATATTTTTAATAACTTCAAATTTTTCCATGACGCGGACACTCCTTTTCTGTAGTGCATACAACGGTGCAATTCTACATTGAAAATCACTAACTGTTCTCTCAGCTTTCCATCGAAGTCCATTATACCAATGTAGAGATGAAAATAAAGTTCTGGGAAACCCTAGAGTGTGTGCCAAATCTCTACCTATTATTAGCAGAACATGCTTCCTCCCTTCTTTCAATAGTTTAGTTGAGCCTTTTACAACTGGCTTGAAGAATCTATTTAAAGTGAGAGTGAAGAGATCGTTTATTGGTCGGAACATTTTACCAATTTCATTCTCTGTATCTTGCAAGCTGAGTGTGGGAAATGTCGAATTGAAGGAAGACGTTGCACATGCCTTTTCAGTTTTGATCATGTTCTTGACAGACGGTAGCGATGGTGAGAAAGGATGTAAAGTAAGATGATGAAAATCACATGTTCCACGTAGACCATTCTGAAATAGGCGAAAACAATCATCCTTTTCACGTACTTCCGTGTGTATTTCAAAATACACAAACTAATTCAACAAACTAAAAAAGTTAACAAACTAATATCATTGTAATATATGACTTCAGTTAATGCGACTTCGTGAGGGCCACTCAGATAAAGAGGCTTGGCAAACTCAACCGAATACTCCGATGGTTTGTTCTCTGGAAATATCTTGGGATTGCTGTTGCTCGGGAGAATGATGTTGAACTCAGCAGACGACATTATTGGATATAATGTGGGATCAGTAGTCATTCACCAATATTAGCTTAAAAGCTTCTAATGTCTCCTACTTCCACATTTCTCAAGTCTTGATGGGCTATCCAACTGTTGAACGAGTCAGGATATCCCTTCCATTTGACGAGATATTTTCCATGATTACCATGTCCTTTCCTCTTAACTATTCTATCTATCATATACACTTCTTCACTCCGATCAACCACTTGTAATTCATATGAGTAGAATTTCCCTTCAATTGGATTACCATGATAGTCTATTAACTTATACATTGTTGGTTTAAATTTTTTATTTACTTCATCAACAAAGAATTCTTCTTCGGTCCAGTTCGGTAGATAGCCCTTCTCGAATGTAGACTTCACTTTAGAGATGCGAACTCTATCACCAACGTTGATTTTCTTCTGATCAGTAGTTGCTTTTGGTGCCTTGCCATACAAACGAAGCCACAAATCCATTGCATTATCCCGAGTGACGTCGATTGGACGCATCTTTATAATCCGATGATAGCTCTCATTGTAATTTCTCACGAACTTCTGTAAATCATCTATCCAGACATGTGTATTTTTAGCACTGAAATACCGCCATATCTTTGTCTTGAGTGTACGATTGAACCTCTCAACCATCGCAGCTTTGTAAGCACGTTTAACACTGAACAGTTCAATGTCATATCGCTCAAGTAGACCACGAACGTGGGAATTTTCGAATTCCTTTCCTTGATCTGTTTGTATTCTTTGTGGGATCCTCCCTTCATTTAGAATACTTTGAAAAGCCGCCTCAACTTCTGCTCCTCTCTTGGATTTCAAGGCGCGAACCCAAGCATATCGTGATAAAATATCTATTACGGTTAGGATGTACTTGTGACCGTCATTGTATTGAGATATCTGCTGCATATCAGCCAAATCTGCTTGCCATTGACTGTCAATATTATTGACAACATATCTCCTAGTTGGAAACCGCTTCCTCGCATCCTTGTGTAGCGTGTAGGTTGGTTGACTCTTCAACAATTTCTTCACTGTCTCTATTCGTACACCTGCTGCACGGGCTAAAACGCTCGGACGACTGAAGCTTGCGGGATGATTGATATTGTAGTAGATTTGTCTCAGTTTTTCCGCTGCGCTCATCCTCCTTATTCTGGCGACTCGCTCGAGTATCACTTGCACAGCAACTGCTAACGCAATTGATATCAACTTCTATACCCTCTTCTCCTTTACTGTCGAACGCAGATTTCAAACAGCAGCAAATTTTCTGCATAGACATGATATGGGAAGCAATTTCACTGTTATTTGCCTAATATTTGCTATAACTTTTCGGTTTTCGTGTTGAACGTCTCCCTCTTCTCTTCGGAGTTGGAGACGTAGCAGGAGAAACAATGGGTTCTCGCTTGACTGTGGTAACTACTTTTCCTTTTGAAGAATCGGTTGTCAACACTTTATTCAGTTCATTTATAGTTGGTCCTCCGATTATATTATGGGGGACGTTGTGATTAGATAGCACTTTTTGAAAGTATTCCCATCCTTGTGGAGCACCCAGCTTTCGCCTTACATCTCTCACAGCATATTGTAGAAGATCATCAATGTGACTGTTCCTAATTACATCACCGTTTTCTTCTATTATTTCTCCTCGCTCATTGAACTTTACGTGGGGATCAATAAAATCAAACAACCTTTCAGCTCGCATGCGATATGCTCGAGGAGTTGAAAGAGTTATGAATTTGCGCAGCTTTTCCCTAATATGTCGTCTTTCCTCTAAATTCTCAGCCTGTAATTGCATTCGTCGATAAGGATCCTCAATCTTTTGAATTTCCCTATCCTGTTGAGATAATTGCTTAAGTTGATCTGTAACCGGCTGATCCACATTTTTAACTTCCTGAATATTTCTTGTCATTGATAGCTGTAGATATTCCTCTTGAGGAATGACAACCATTTTTGAAAAACTCATATTGAAAATGTCATAGTAGCTGAAGCACATATGTATTGCTTAAAACTGTCATTGGTCCAATTAATTAACTGTTAACAGTGAATACTATCATTGCATCTCCAGAGTTTGGTATAATATTAGTTCGAAATCGAAATCGCTCTGGGCATTCCTTGGGCATTCCTGCGTTAAATCAATGAAGAGGTAGCCATGTGGCTTCTTCGTCACTTCATCATATATTTTCGAAAGAGTTTTAGGCTGCTGAGGTATTATTTGTCGACTCAAGTGATGTATCTGACTACTATCTCTTGGATTCTTGAAAACCACCAAATAGTGTGTATTAAGACTTCTAGTTCTCTGCTCTTTTCCTCCATCAAAGATATTTTGAGTGATGTAGATGATAAAAGCTTGTCTATGGTGTGCTGTTTGAATAAACATTTCGGTTACATCTTTTGAAGATTTGCTTTCGCGAAGTAGATCATCCAACACGATCAAATCACCTGCTCGGATATCCTCAGTTGGTGGTAGCCCCTCTTTTACTTCGTATCCCTGCTGTCGAAGTGCAGAATGCAGATCTGGTTGAAAAATACCGTAGTACCATTTAACCTGTTTTATTTTCTTATTAAACATCTCATCTCTGTATTGCAGTAGCTGAGTTGCAAAAGTTGTTTTACCAGACTGACTTGGCCCGGCCACACACATTGTGCGGTCAGTGAATAGTCGAAAATCTGTGATTTCAGAGTCATTCAATATCATCATCATTTACTAACACCCATCATTTTGCTTAGTTAGAACTTAAAACATGTAAATTATTTCCGAACAAGTTTTATTGAAACGATAAACAGTTGTTTTAATTTACCACATTTGAGTGTCTTCATCGAGAGTAGAACCGAATGAACTCTTCAAGTCAGTTTGTGCATCCTGTCGCCTCAGTTTTAGCTTCATGCTGTCCCTCGATTTGCGCGTCCTTTTCTTGCTTTCATCAACCTCTTTGGCTTCTTTTCCATCGTTTGATTCTTTCGGCTCACTTGGTGTAGCAATGTCTTCAATATGAATTAAGAACTTGTCAATTGGTAATGGTTCATAAACCAATTGTAGAACCTTCATCTGAAGAGAAGCCAATTTACCAGTTGAACCATGAGCGCCAATGTAAAGTCCAGTAACGTGTACCAAGCCCATGTATCGCCCACGCTTGAGATCATCACAGTCCATTGGGTTTGACAGCACATCAAACGCTTGGAAATGGTCAGATAATTTTAAGAAGAGAGTATCAAACTCAGGTAGATCTTTGAATCCACTCCCTTCCTCCAACTTCTTCTTCCAATGTACCGGAGCACTGTCAGGTAGTTCGACACATTCCTTTGCGAATGAATCAATCGCATTTAGTATAGTTTGCTGCCATTTAGGAAATGTGACACGCATTTGTCTTAGATTTCTGTAGCTAGACGATGACATCCCATTGCTATGAAAAAATGGAACTTGTAAATATAATCCATCATCACCATAATTAATCGTTTGAAAATAAAACGTGTTTCCGATTCCTTGAACCTTTCGCGTTGGTCCAAATTTCAAGAGAGCGCGATCAACAGCGTCGCCCTCTTCTTTAATTATGTGAATTTTAAGAGACATTTTGTTGTTGTTGCTGTTGTACTCACACTGACGGATGATCACTTGAAAATGACTACTGAAAGCTCGCACGCCTATCTTATATAGCCTTCAATCAATGTCAATGAGTAATCGATGACGTGTCGACTTCTGATTTGTTGGCTTTATGCCAGCAATGCAACACCTGTAATAATTCTTCCTAGAGGACTGTCAAGCACTTTGGAAATACTATTACTGATGTCATTTAGCATATCCATAAAGCCACCACCTCCATGTTGAATCATATTTCTCCTGACTTTATCACTACCCCTCGGATTCGAAAATTTGCGAATGTTTTTGATAGACGTAGGATTCAACAAAGGCTTGTATATTGGAAGACACTTGTAAATTGTAAAGGCCAAATCATGTATGAAGTCATCACTTGAATTTTGAATTAATTCACACTTCCTCCGATTATTATGTATTTTATTCAATTTCCGCAATGCCTTCTTAAACTGACTTGAAGGTTTAAATGACCGTTTCTTTCGGGGAAAAGACCGTCGTTTTCTTTGTACAACCATATTTCTTTTTTTTACAACAATGAATGAGAAGAAAGCGAATAACATTATTGCTTAATACATACAATGATGATAATTCAAACTACAAATAGCATTGTTGCTCAATACATACATGTAATACACGATGTCACTTCAAACATTGACAGATGGTAGTTTATAGTCATCAATGTCACTTAAGGTTTTATTCGTTGCAATTATCAACTGTTTAAGATCACTCATTAAGTCCATCGAGAGGGGACAACACCTACAACATGACATTTGGGCGTACAAACGCAGAAGATTCGCATAGTATGCTGGAAACTTAGCAGTGTCATCTCGGTCCAGCGCCGCCACGTTGATGCTGACGGATGGTGGACCAGCAAATACGTCAACTTTCAATTTTACACCATCTTCTTCATAATGGCTGAACGTTATCAGGTCATGCAGGCATGTGTTGAAATATCGCGTCCTGTTATAGCAATAACAGCGAGAATGAGCAGGAATTGTCTCAGTTCCACTTGGTGGTTGGAACACTTCTTCAAGCCAAAA
Source organism: Prostheceraeus crozeri (assembly GCA_907163375.1). Lineage (NCBI taxonomy): Eukaryota > Metazoa > Platyhelminthes > Polycladida > Euryleptidae > Prostheceraeus > Prostheceraeus crozeri. The sequence goes on from CAJQUW010014899.1 coordinate 139,893, forward strand.
TTTGGTCACTCTTGTCAGCACTTCAATCAATGCGTTCATTAGGATTTTCTGCACCTCAACGTTGTCTTCACACTTGAAGAAATTTACAATGTCCTCCATCAAATCTACTAAGTCAGCTTTGTAACCTGTTACGTCGTCACTACAATAAAATATAAATCCTTTGAATTTCTTGCCTTGATGAACAAGTGCTACAGGGATATAGCTGCTGAAGGTCATGCTCAATCTTGTTCAATGAATGAGTGAAACGAGAACCATTATCTCTCTCTCTCTTATAGCCAGGCTAAAGCATTAATGACCAATGAAAAGCGAGCTTGATGAGTCATCATGATCTATACACATTCGTATATGATCTTACAAACCCTTGACAAAGAGGACATTTCTTTATATCATTATTCTGTTTATGACAACAATAAGAACATAAAACAAAATGTTCACTTGGGACCAAGAGAATGGACCTTGGTCGTTCAAAGCATTCAACACAGTTCACTTCGCACAGCAATTTAAATGTCTCGTTTTCCAATTTTCGCCTCTCATCCAAATGAATTCCACGGTCTGCCGAAGAACTTGGAGAAATAATTTTTGACGAATGTCTCTCTTCTGATCTCCCAGTCACGTCTCGCTGTTTCAAAATTGCTGTCTTAAATTCAGGTATCTCATTATAATTTGATGGCGAAAAATCTTCTATCCAACTGTGATCTAAATTTAGTCTTGTAGTACTTTCAAATAAATCCATTAACTGCTCAATTAGTTCGCCAGCTCGGATGGTTTCATTTAAGTTTGTAGCTGCTTTTATAGCTCGCAATGAAAAACCAAGATCTCTTGCAACAATCCATGATGTTGGACGACCATTCATCATATATATAGAGTGTGATAGAAATTTGACAAATGAACACAAAATAGAAATGAAGGATTCAATGGTCACAATTGTCTCAATCGAACACAAACCATAATAATAATAATAATAATAAACAATTCTCCATGCATATAATATAGATATATAGATAGCCTTCAACATAATCATTCAAAAAATAACAAGTTCAGCATTAGAACATCTCTGTACTCATCCTCAACACAATTAGAACATTACGTACTCATCCTCAACACAATTAGAACATTACGTACTCATCCTCAATACAATTAGAACATCTGCGTACTCATCCTCAACACAATTAGAACATTACGTACTCATCCTCAACACAATTAGAGTACTCATCCTCAACGTTTCAATCCTCACACTTTGCCATTCATGTTCAAAATAACAAGTCTAGAACATTTAAATGTACCTAACCGAAATCACATCATCAACACATTACACTATTCTCTTCACAACTAACACAAAACAGTGCACTTGTGTTCGCAATCACCACTTCAAATAACAGACGACTACAACCACAAGATCAAGTTTAAAAACAAATCGGTACATTAGGTTCCAATTCAAAATGTACTAATCCTGTTCGGTACATTTAGGTTCCAATTCAAAATGTACTAATCCTGGGACAGTATGAGCTATCTTTATACTACTGCCACTCGATAAAAGCGAAAATTCAGGCATATTTTCAGAAAAGGGAATGTCAGGGTGGTCTGCGCATAGTTCGTGCGTATGAAATGTAAACATGAAAATGATAATTGATGAATAGCCTACTAAAAGTGCGCAAGATCATAGCTTTCTAATGAAGTTGTTATTTAGAAGAGTTCAGCATTTCAAATTCATAGAGGGGAAAAAATTCATAGCATAGTCGGCAATTCATTTTGATCACAGTTAAGTATGAGGACATCATGAATGTACATGCGTAAGACAGTAAATTGAACGACAGGCAAACAACCTCAAAAACCCATCGTTGGTTTAATAGCAATTTGTAGTGGCAAGACTTTTATACGCGGTACCATTGGCAGGCCTCACAGCAACTAAGCATGCAAAAATAAGTGGATAAACTAGGTCTTGTAAAATGGGCAGAAAGAGGACAGTGAAACTATTCTTCGAATAATTCGTTTGTTTCTGACTTCTTTCTTGAAGTTTTGCTGTTTTCTCGTAATGAACTGAAGTTTAAAAGGAATACTAAGATTTCATTGAATTTTAATCAAGGGGCGTCGCCATGCGCTTCTATGAGATTTCTGTATTCGATTAATGGCAAATAAATTTCGAATTCTTCAACCGAAGAAACAGCACTCAACTAGTATTTAAGGCAGGGAGAAGACAATTCATTGGCATATATGTTACTATATTACTTTCTAAGTTGAAATAATTACTGATAAATATTTACTAAAATATGCCTGACAGTCTAATCAAAAATATGTTTGACGAAAATAGGAAAATAGAAAAACAATCTTAAAAAACTTTGCCTCTCAAAACGTACTGAAAAAGTCAACAACCATAGAAAAAACCCTACCCCCACCCTTCTGTTTCATAACGTTCTTGGAAGAATCCCGAGACCTAATAACGTTCATGCCAAATTTCCGGAAGAATCTCACCCATGAATGTGGTACACAGGGTAGCGGCCAGATTTCAAGCTTCAAATTTCCAGGCGATTCACGGGTTCTTTTACCGAATTTACACATCTTGACCAGATTTGCATTCCAATTACATCGCTCAAGAATTATCCGGACATTTCTTTAAGCTATTTTTATTACATTTGAAACATTTCCTGTTTGAATTTTGCCACTAAATTTTGACGCGTTAGATAATGAACGATATTTGACTTCACCGCACTCAGTTATCAAAATTTTTTAATTCTGTGACCGCTGGTCCGTAAGTTTCCATGCGCTTTTCCTCATTGGCCTGCACTCAATGAAATCCTTGGGATCTGAATAATTTCATATCGACAGAAAAAGTAATTTCCTGAACTTTCCAAAGATAAAAAATTCTTCATTTTCATCATCTGATTCATAAAATTCTAGAAAGTTGTATTTAGACGATTTATCAGACTGAAATGTTCAAACATGTTGAGTTGAAGTAACAAATGACAAGCAACAACCATGATAGAAAACCATGGTATCAAAATGTGCATGTTAATGCAATGGCACGATCCTAAGTATCGACATGGGAAGCCAGGAAAGTGCCACACTGGACGAAAACCGTAGACGCCACCTGTGCGGTTCTCGGGACAGAATTGAATAGGACCGACGTTCTCCCGCGTGTCGTAAAAGGCACTGTAAATGGCGAATCCAGGGCTGCCACTCTTATCAAAAATAAAAACCGGAAAGTCAAATTGGAATGGGCCCCCATAAAATGGGTAGCCGTGGGCCCCCTTAAAGTAAAAAAAATTACGATCAATCGATATCCCACAATCCGATTAGTTTTGAAAGCGTTCAGGCAGAAGTTGGGTCTGCTGCAATAAAGATGCTAATGAATCCTCAGTCAAGAAGTAAATAAATGGCGTAATATTGCTACTGATGCTTTTTCAAACATAGTTTTTACCAGGTTCTTTAGCATGCATGACTGGAAAAACTACTATTTTTGAAAGAACTGCTTTTGAAGTCTAAACAGAATGTATTACTGAGACTCCTCCCTCTCCCGTAACTCAAAACCGGCATGAATAATCAGCTTAACCGCTTCAAAAATAAACTTCTTCATTTCGTTCAGAAATTTTACATTCAAAATTAGAAGGCATTATTCTCGTGCAGCTATCATTTTCTATTAATCATGACAAGACGTCACACGATACAAGATCTTGTCTTTCTTGAAACCACTGGGAATGGCTTGTCAACTGTTCGATGTTTGGAAGACTGACTCTGCAGAGCGGTCTGGTCACAACAAATACCTTAACACAAAATCCATGGATCAACGCAGTCTAAAAGCTTGGGCTGGCATTTCCTTATGAAGCGCAACTGAGCCATTTTTCTTTCGAGAAACTGACAATGAATGGTAAAAACTTCCTTTTCATGCTGTGTAAAGTGATACCGAATGTCACAGGATAGGAGCATCTTCATGCAGGATGGAGTGCCAGCGCACTACTGCCGACCGATCGTAAATTATTTAAAAAATCATTTTCCTAAATCATGGATTGACCGTAATGACAGCCTATGGAATGGGTTCCGATATTACAGTTAATGCCTTGTGACTTCTTATTCGCTTGACCATGTTAAGGAAATGCTGCACTGGAGTCATCCTATTCTATTGGATGAACTGGAAAACAAATTTTGCACCGTTTTTCACCAGATTGACGAGCGATTGTGTGGAGACATGCTCTTACGCGGCTGACTAAAGAATTAGATTATGTTCGGGCAAATGCTGAGCAAGAAGAAAATAAATTGTCATAGTGTTACTAGTGTTAACAACTGCTTTCTTTTGAATCATAAATAACTTGCAGTAAGTCATGATTGAGTCGCTAATTGCCATTTCAAAAAGCTTTGAAATGATTAGTGAGAGAATAGGGAATTTATAAAAAAAGTGACGATAGGGCTCATTGTGATATATCCTCTTATATTAACAGGAAAAAAATTATATCTCAAACAAATATCTAAGTAAAGCATCATCCGCCACGTTACACAAAAAAATTAATCCATGTCACACAGCATGAATTGACGACTAAAACCTATCGCACATTACAGACACCATGCTAGTTAATATGATACTTGATCTGAAATGATTCCCAGACCATGAAAGGAAAAAAGGAAGAGATGAGAGAGATATTTGATTGAAGCCATTACAAGAAGTAGTGTACTAACTTTTCTGGAATTTTATCCGTGCAGTCAGTATGCTTGTAGATAGTCAGCAACTCACATGCAGATAAATCTTCATTCGAACTACAGACATCTGCAATTGATGAAATGCATGTAGTTGAAATCTCATTGTCTAGAGCTCGCTCTCAAAAATTCATGTTTGTAAACAGGAATGCAAATAGCACAAAGGTGAGCTGCCGAATTTCCAAGCACATCCAGGTACTGATGGTTTGCGCGGTGAGTTACTGATTCCTTACAATAGGGTACATTGCAACGATGACGGCTAAGAAGCCAAAAACGTTTGCAGTTCCGATTGAAAAGTCCTTTAGGTCCGGCAATGATTCAAATCAAGCCTTTCTCTCATCTCTTGTATTTCAAACATAAGAAATGAAAAAACAATGACATATCTAAAAAAAATAAACAAACTTGTGACAGCCACTTTATCAAACAAACGTCACAAGCCATGGCACAAGTAAACATAGCATCAATACGAAGGGAAATGTTGATCACTTTAGCAGTTGCTTGCAAGATTTCAATTTTCATTGGTGTCTTATCCGAAATTTAACCGCTTTTGCAACAGGTAATCGCATATTCATTCGTCAACCCCTTGTATTCCCGAAACATTTGGTAGATTTCTCTTTCATACTTTTATTTTTCTAGCACGCCTCTTGAAAGGCGCATTTTGTAGAGAATCAAAGCAATCAAAACTCCTTACGAACGTAGTACAAATTTTTCGTCCAGCATTCCCACCTAAAATTATTCCTTATTTCGGAATCCTGATTACTTGCGTTGAGTCCTGTTCCTTCATGATTGACGAAGGAATCAGTGACTTGCAATTGTAGAAGGATCTTCTGATCAAGTGTCAAGCGGATTTTTCGAAAGTACCTGCTTTGAAATTCATGATTGTTTAAAATTGAAGGGCCCCTTCATGAGCTGAATAGGCTCCTTCACAATCTAAAAGGGTCCCCACAAGAGGGCCCATCACGTTGTCAAAAGGTCACCTTCACAATCTAAAAGAAACCCTGACGATCTCAAGAGGGCCCTTCACAATTTCAAAAGGGCCCCCTCACAATCTCAAAAGGGCCCTTCACAATCTTAAAGGGACCCCTACACGATGTCAAAAGGGCCCTTCACAATCTAAAAGGACTTCATAGCGATCTCAAGAAGGCCCCTACAATGCTGCTCTAAGCAAATTTCTGTTCCTTGGTAGAACATTTTCTCACTACTTAGTTAAGTTTAAAAAAAGCCGGAATTCCGGTTAAAACCGGATGAGTGGCAGCCCTGGGCGAATCAAAGGGACCTTTTACCATTGCAGCTCTGGTGTTGGCAGTCTGATAACTTTTTTCTCATTGCCCTTCATCGGTGGCTATACTAAGTTGATATTGCGGGGGGATCCTGACAACCGAATCTCATGTTGGGATATATGCATCAAAGCTTTCAGAGCTTCATCCCCTGTGGTATATTATGACTTCTCCCTTTCCAAAGTCCCCTCAGCGATGGCCGCCGCCCCTCTTTGACGGTGAGGGTTGGGGCGGACCATCGGGGATGCTAACTACCCCGGTCAATGCTGTTCACTCTTGGCATGGCAGCACTCCGGTGGTATCGGAGTGCCCATATCCTCACCAGCAGTGGGCATATATTTGCTTACTAGGTCCGTCGCTTTGTATTGTCTTGATACGAAGCCTCCTATCCACTGGACGGAGCCGGGTAAAACAACAACAATCGTAAACGTCTGAAGTACTCCAACTTATCATCCTTTTTGTATCAGTTTGCGCAGAAACAAAGGACACATGGCAACCGTCTGTCATAAAATTTGTGTCTGATGTTTCCAGCAAAGTCAGATATAATGCTTGAGAATCAAGGTCTTGATCTTTCTTGATTCAAATGATATCGATGGCGGTTCAAATAGACTATAGGTAAAAATTGTATGGAAAAAATATAAAAATAAAATTCATCAGTTGATGAAAATGAATTGCTTTTTGATCATTAGCGAGTACAAAAAAATTAATCTTTCTATCACTGTAATGCAGATCTCATAAGTAGTTCATGGCTACAAGCCACTGAATAAGGACCTGATTAACTGTGCTTGTTTCAAAAAATAGCTAAGCAGCTAAATGTGCGATTAAATGTGTAGGCCTACTTACGTTTAATCAAATAACTTTTATGGCTCTGACTACTTTCAAAACAATAGGCATAGTACCGGTAATGTCATCAAATTTTTAATAGGCCTTCAACTAATTCAGTACTCTTGAAAGATTTTATTTGACCGTTGATTAGTATTTCGGTGCACTTTGTTAAGAAACACATGTGTGTATATCGCCGTTAAACACATGTATCCAGGTATTTAATGGCTGGGCCCTTTTCGTGCATATGGTATGAGCTAGCAAAATGTGCTTGATTAGTTACTTAGAACGCTATCTATTGATATATCCCCCGCGTTTCTGGTATTGTCGGGACCGCATCAGAGAGCAAAATCTTTACCACTGGAAGAAGCTCCGGATGGTTCCATAAACTAGCGACCCCGACATTTGGAAGCAGTGGTCTATACATAAGCCCCATTGATTAGGTGGCCTTCTTGTCATGATTTACTGTATGGCTTCGAACTCATGACTTAGCTTAGTCACTTTCATTCGAAATTCCAACGAAAACTCTGATGCACTTTAATTTAATAGAAATAGTGGGCTTAAAAACAGCCATATTAATAACTGTTGAAATCGAAGAAATTCTGCTCATTGAACTTAGTGGTAAGTAGTCACAAAATGGCATTGCCGGGCTACTTAAGAGCCACCTAATTGGCTATTTCACTAAAATTTAAGGGCGATTTCCGGGACGCAACAAAATTCCCGCACTAGGCCGCCACCCTGGGTACAGTTATCTTACTAGAGTAAGAACTGCTACTTAGGCCTACTCATATGGCAGGCATCTGAGATGTCTTAATGCAGTGAAATAGCAATTGAAAAGATAATCAGTTCTAAATAATCTGGGAGTACATCATGTAAATATATTACCAACTGGGCAATTTTAGTAGGCCATCTCATCCCGTTCAAACATGGACGAATGACAGGGTGGCTTCACTTATTTTCCGTCCAAGATTGCATCAAATTTGTAAAAATTTGCCTTCTAATTGTTAATAAACAAGCAGCTTCATGCACTTATAGTAGTAAGTAAACGGCGAACACCCGACCGGCGCCCCCCCTCTGGAACGTGAGAGGTTGCGGTCTGTCGTGGTGTGCCGGCCAGGCTGGCGTGGTGTGCCGGCCAGGTTGGCCGCTCCCATCGTTGACAGCAATCGGAGAGAAAGAATGGTCGCTGACGTCCCCCCCTCGATAAACGACAGAGTGTCGTGGTGGACTTGGGCGACCGCCAGGTTTTGACTTGGTGCTAACGTGAACATGAATTTTGGGGTGAAAATGGGATGTTTCGAGTGGAAGCAGTGCTCGGAGTACTTTGCAAATGTGATTTTTGGACTCAGCGTCAAATTCTGCATCTGTGGTGTGATTTCCAGCTCAATCGGCGAGAAAAAATTTTCAACATTCTTCGGAAAAACGACAGAGTTAACGGCAAATGTGGGTTGGTTTTGGGCTGTAGCGCCAAAACGAAGCATCGGATGGGAAAACGGATTCGGATTCAGCGTGAAATTCTGCATCTGTATGGTGAATTTGAAAGCAATCGGAGAGAAAAAATTTTCGCTGACGTCCCCCCCCCCCGGCACCGATCTTCCAATTTCGCTTCTAGTGATCGTAGAAAGTCGTGCAATAGCTCGTTTGAAAGCTAAGAGTGAGACAAATTCACTGAAAGAAACGGCTTGTTCCTATCTGTCTTCGTTTAGATGTGACACGCCATTTAAGATTTTGGGACATTGGCGAAAAACGACAGTTAGAATTTTGGACGTTTTGGGCTGTAGCGCCAAAACGAAGCATCGGATGGGAAAACGGATTTCAGATTTGGAATCAGCGTCAAATTCTCTATCAACATGATGAGTTTCAAGTTAATCGGAGAGAAAATTTTTTTCTTCAAAATTTTTTCGAAAAAACGACAGAGGTAAAATTTTGGACGTTTTGGGCTGTAGAGCCAAAACGAAGCATCGGATGGGAAAACGGAGGCCAGATTCGGATTCAGCGTGAAATTCTGCATCTGTATGGTGAATTTGAAAGCAATCGGAGAGAAAAAATTTTCGCTGACGTCCCTTCCCCCCCCCCCCCCCCCCCCCCCCCCCCCGGCACCAAACTTCCAACTTTGGTTCTAATGATCGTAGAAAGTCGTGCAATAGCTCGTTTAAAAGCTAAGAGTGAGACAAATTCAGTGAAAGAAACGGCTTGTTCATATCTGTCTTCGTTAAGATGTGAAACGCCATTTAAGATTTTTGGAGATTGGCAAAAAACGACAGAGTTAGAATTTTGGACGTTTTGGGCTGTAGCGCCAAAACGAAGCATCGGATGGGAAAACGAATTTCAGATTTGGAATCAGCGTCAAATTCTACATTGAAATGGTGTATTTCCAGCTCAATCGGACCTCCAGAATCGGTGATAGAAGCGTTTTAAGTTTTTGGATGATGGGTATTACGTCATCAGCTGATCGCCACAAACTATATAAGCTGGGAACCGATAGAGACTTGACATTAATACGAGAGACTGTCAACGGTAGGTCGTCTGTCTGAGCTCCGATGATAGCATCGGACATTCCAAATTCCGGGTTTCCGTCAGAAACCGACTTAGAAAATTTCATTGCTGATATCAGCTAAGCCGTCAGACTTAGAAGTTAGCCAGGAGATGGCCTTCGTCTCCAGGCCATAAAAGACTCCAAAACTTTAAAGGCTTGTAACTTTGCTTCTACAAGTCCGTTTGACTTGATTCAAAAAAGGTTCGGTCGCTATTGACCTGCCCTAAGTGATAGACTACTTATAAAATTTCATAAGTAGTGCTAAAAAGTTGAAAAATTTAAATTCACTAGTTTTGGAGGTTTTCTGGGGTTTTCGACCCTGCTGAATTCAACTAAGACATTTATAAAGTTATGGGAGGCGAGCTTCGGCTTGGAATTTGCAACCTTTGTAAACAATCCACTGGTTTTCATGTCAAAATCAGGGTCCGGATACCAACACAGTGATATGACGCACGCTCTGTCCGCGGGAGGTTGGATTTGTGGGCCGAGGCCTTGGAGTTGGGATAAGATCCCCTCTGAGTAATGCCTGTAACGGATTCAAAGGTTCGACACTTTCCACCAATCTCACAATTTAGCTGTATCATTATAAAAATGACTGCCAATGTCGCCTGTTAGTAATTCTATTTCATCCTTCCTTTACAGATACATAAGTTACAAAATGGGAGGAAATACAAAGTTTCATTTTAAAAAGTGCCTATGTGGCGAAGTCAAGCGAGGTGGCGAGTTCAAGCGCCATTTAAATAAATTCCCCGACACTCCCGAAGAGCATAAGGAGGTCGCTGTGGTGAGCGGATGCACATCGTGCATGAAATTCGTCAGGGGAAACCTGAACGAGTATTTCTATAAGACGCATTCAACATGTCTCATTAAGAAGGTGAAGAATTATACCACCTCAGAGGTTGGGAAAGCCATCACCCCACTTTTCGAAAAACCTGATCAAGATGAAGAGACAGAGACGCATGCCTCAGAGGTTGGGAAGGTCATCATCCCACCTGTTGAAAGACCTCAAGTTGATCTAGATGCGGAGACAGAGTTGCAGATGGCAGTTCAAGCCATACAAGACTGCAAGAATGAGCAGCCAACGACATCTCACCTCAGCTCCTCTAGCTCTGAGTCGGAAATCTCCGAATCTGAATCGGAAACGGAAGAGGTGGTCGTCACTAGCAAACCCGAGGAGTGGTCATAGCTCCTAAACCCGATAAGGCGATTGTAAAGAGTCGGACAGTGCCATCGCCAAAAATGCACTCCTCCCCTAAAAAAGGGAGAGGCATCAAAGCCCAAGCCAAGCGGTGGGCTAAGGATGATGGTGTGGCGAGGGTTAGCCAAGAGTACGCCATTAAGAAGCTGAAGGATGAAATGAGCCGTTATAAAAACGAATGCTCAGCATTAAGGGATGAGAATTTTGAACTCAAAAAGCAGGTGGCAGAAATTAGGAGTCTTAAGGCTCAAGTATTGAAGTTGGAAGGTTTCCAAAAGAGAGCTCTAGCGAGTGAGAGTCGCGTAGAGGATCAGGCCACATGCATTAAGAACATGAAGGCGAAGGAGGCGACGCTCAAACTCCAACATGAGCAGGAGAAGATGGCTCTTCTTGAGGCGAAGAATAACGCTGTCAAGGAGAGAAGAACAACGCTCCACCTCCCCGTAGTCGGTAGCAAAATTATCGATGATGTAATAATGGAGTCGGAGGATTTGGATAAAACGAGCGAGTGCTACGAAAGAGCAACGCCAGATATTCGCTGTCTCCACATAAGCATCAAACACAATGGTGACATCAAGGAATTGCGCCATCGTAAGCGAAAGTTGCCGGCCAAGTACTTGCCTCAGCCACCACCATCGAAGGTTCAACGAACCGATTAAGTTAATTTATAGTAAGTTAATATCATCTCTATCACTTGAATATAATTTCATCTATTTTCTTTCTATTTTTCAGATGCGACGAGAACGAACCAACGGCTCTGATAAGGGCCATCATGGGGCAAGACATGATAGAACCTCCTCGCGGTTTGCCCTGGGCAGTCTTTAGACTGGCGAATACTATCATTAAGTTGAATCTGCTATCAGTCAACTTGAACGTTGCGTCGCATTAGAGGGGTATATAAACCACTACCTCTCATTTCATTTCATTTCAATCATGGAGACACCAAACGCTGCAGTCAGCTCTCCTCGCGGACCGCAGTTAAGGCCACGAAATTTATTTAATGAATTTGCTAGAATAGAGGAGCAAGACAGAGTCCACACTAATCTTGCTCGGATTGGCAATGCGATGACAGCAAGTGTTGTCAATCCAATGGAATGGCGCTACATTCCACTTTTCAGCCACGTGCCAATTAGCGTGGAAGTCGACACTGCTACCAGAGAGTCAAAGACTCTCTCAGCAGAATCGGTAGGCTGTAAGATGACGACCCCCGAGAACGAACCACCGGCCCTGATAAGGGCCACCATGGGGCAAGATTTGATAGAACCTCCTCGCGGTTTGCCCTGGGCAGTCTTCAGACTGGCGAATACTATCATTAAGTTGAATCTGCTATCTGTCAACTTGAACGTTATCCAGTCGATTGCTATCCCTGAAGCATTCTGATTCGCTGTTGAGCAATTCATTGTTGAAAACCCTATATAAGCCAGAAGATTGTAGCGCTTCTCATTCAATTTTAAGTCACAATGGAAGCAACATCTCCTACCAACACCATTCCCGACTTCATCATCCTCGACGAGTGGGATGAGGACAACACCATTCCTGACTTCATCATCCTCGACGAGTGGGATGAAGAGGATGAGAAGAAGGGGAAGATCAAGAAGATCGTTTGGACGGATGAGGTGTGGACTCCTAATACCACCCGCATCCGAAAGGTGCCATATGCACCACCACGAATTAGGCGGTATAGGGTATACGAGAACCTAACCGTCATACCTATTGACTATTCAAGCCAATAGTCAACTTGTCACCGAGAACGAACCACCGGCCCTGATAAGGGCCACCATGGGGCAAGACATGATAGAACCTCCACGCGGTTTGCCCTGGGCAGTCTTTAGACTGGCGAATACTATCATTAGGTTGAATCTGCTATCAGTCAACTTGAACGTTGCAAATGAAGTTCGGTGTAATACTTCCTTTCGACGGGCGTTCCTGTAAAGGGCGACGGTGAAACCCGTATCTATGTATACCGCAAGGGACATTCGGCAATGGTCAATCTTGTTAAACCTCTCTGCGTCATGTTTGCAAGTGATTGCCTCTGTCTCAACGTAGTATGCATTCGCGCCAGGGCGACATTTAGCCAACTGTCGAAGGTTGCCTTATAAACTTTCCATTGCATACGTTATGAGAACCATGAGTTCTACCTGTCTCTATCAATGAGACGAATTGATGAATGGAATGAAATGGGAGGACACTCACGCGCCACACGCAACATAACACACTTCTCTCTTCCGTAGTCTAACAAGCTCTTTACACATGGATCGCAGTCGATTGCTATCCCAGAATCATGTAAGCTATCTTAATTTTATTTAACACTATTTCATCTACCATATTCACCAATATGAAGTGTTATAAGATTTACAAGTTAGACTAAGCGCTCTACTATTTGTAAATGAAAGATATAGTTTCAACAGTTTACAGATCAAAAATAAAGTTTCAACAGTGTGTACGTTAGAAATAAAGTTTTATCTGTTTGTATGTTAAAAGAAAGTTTCATCAGTTAACAAGTTAAAAATAAAGTTTCACCAGTGTACAAGTTAGAAACAAAGTTTCAATAGTGTGTACGTTAGAAATAAAGTTTTAGCTGTTTGTATATCAAAATTAAGTTTCAAGAGTTAACAAGTTAGAAATAAAGTTTCAATAGTGTGTATGTTAGAAATAAAGGTATAACTGTTTGTAAAAATAAGATCGCAAGATTTACTAGTTTACAAGTTAGACTAAGTGTAAATTAAAAATAAAATTTTAACTGTTCACGAGTTAAAGCGTTGATGCAACGATGAACAATTAATAAGCTGAAAAGTTTTATATTCACTTTAACATTACCATATGTTTACAGATAGAAATGTATCAGAACAAAGCTACTTCATGAGTTAGTTTGCCAGGAGTGTATCATCTCAAACTTTTACTCCGTCGTTGAAATTTCATGACGACTTTTTTGCTAAACGAAAGTTAACACCAGAGGAGCGTAGGGGTGGGTGGTATAAAATACGCCTACGGCACTGAGAGAGTTGGAGTGCATGAGCGATGTACATTCTTTTGACGACGAGAGGAGCGATTCAGCCGATGGCGCAGGTAGTTTCCCAGAGCATGCAGGACATTGTTTAGGTGACTCTAAGGACGTATGTCGAGCTGCCCTCAGTGATAGGCTTCCAACTCATGATGAATGATGATATGCTTACGACCTACATTCAACCATTGGTGTATGCCCACACCCTTCCCCACAACGAGCTTGTCTGCTACATTGTATTCATGAGTGTGGCTCAAAGTATGAAATTGATTGATGAGACTGCTGAAATATCCAAGGCGCGTATTCAAGCATGGTCGCCTACTGTTGGAGTATTATTATCAATGGCGCGACGACACACAACATTTGCCCACCCGTGTTTTACCACACCTATCAACGGAAGAATACAATAGAGCTTTAGTCGAGACGGTGAAAGGAGACGGTGAGCGCTAGCGGGCGAATGAAGCATCGGTGAGAGTGGGAATCAACTTGATGCTATTCTCCAATGAGGATTGTTGTCTAATGAGGATCAAGCATTCCTTTATAAATAGAGAGCCTTCCACAGTGAGAATCATTCCATCGTTGAATCGTACAAGTGACGGACGCACATTCTCTCTCTCTCTCTCTACATCCCTGTTATATTATCCAACTAAAATGGTAAGTCGCTACTTTCCTCCCTCTCCTCCCTTGAACGTAAACTTGATAGAATCTTTTTTATTTTCAGGCATCTTCTACATCTACTACACTGACAGGACAAAATGGTGGCCAGACGTTACAAGGTTCGCTACAATCAGATCATCTACAGCTGAGACCAGTGGAAGAAACAACAAAGGTACATAATCCTACACCGCTACAGCGTAAATTTAAACAAGTCTTGCGTCATGAGGATCACAGCGTAGTATTGCAAACAGGAATGCTCCCTTCCACTGATGTGAAGATATTGAGCAATCAGTATGGGGACTACATACTCATCCCCGTGAGTCCGTACATTCGCCACCAACTTGACATTATTTAAGAGTACGTGACATTAAATATGGACATTCCTACTCCTCTTGCTCAAGAGTGGAAGGCGAGAGATGAAAAGGATACTCCCTATAGAAAGATTTGGGATGGCAATCAAATTTGCCTACCATTATCACATTGGTGTAGTTATTATAAAAAGGATGGAGATCAATCAATACCCATCAGATGTGATGAGCTCGGAGAAGGTACTTGGGATATCATTTTCAAAGTGAATGGGCTATATTATGGTCAGCATAAGGATAACAAAATAGCCTCTCTCTCGATACACACTGAATCCATCCTATATATTCCAAAGCCACCCAGCGTAGATGACATTATTGACGAAATCCTTAACGGGGGTGGTACGAAGCGCAAGTCGGACAAGAATGCTACCTCCAAACGCAAGTCAAGGAAAGAGAATTGCTAATCCTTTCCTAACTCTACCCTATGACAATTCGCTTATGTGCTTTGAGTGTCGTGGACGTGGTCTTATTAGATACATTTTACTTCTTCGTTGCCATCATATCATTTGTGTATTTTGTCGTGAAAAGCATCGATGTAATTCTTCATTTTGTGATATGTTATAGAACGTTTCCTTAGATGTGTAATTTCCGTTTTAGGCTTCTATCATCATTTTTATGGATTGTGAGGGTGAACCTGTACAGGAGCTCAGTGCTATTGCTATGAACAATTGGACATATCAGATTGTTAGTGTCTATCATCAACATGCCAACTGTGATCCCAATGTTGATCAATGGGCGAGAAAACACATTCATGGACTTAATCTGAAATATTTGCAAGACTATGGCTTTTCTTGTGAGACTGCTCTTCTTATTGACTTTAAACGATGGTTAGCTGCTTTCAATGTTATACGCATCTTTTGTAATAATCCTGGTAAGGAGAGGAAAGTATTTCCCAATCTATTCATTGATGATATTTTGCTCCCACCTTGGGATAGTAGAGTGAATCAACACTATCATGAAGTCACGAAACGTTTTAAGGATTTGTGTGTTCCTATTTTGTCTGTTCGTTGTAGTAGCTACGTTCATAACCAATGCTTCTTTCCTCCTTACCTCAACACTGCCAAAGTCCTGTATGGTTATCATTGCTCGCTATATGACAGTTACCAGCTGTATCTATTTTATCTGTTTCAAACCACTGATTTGTAATGCATGCTTGTTACAGTTATTCAATAACTGTTATTATGCGAAGAGTTGTTGTTTTCATGCAACGGATGGGTTAGATGAAGGGCGATCATATCTTTTTCAAATGACTGTGGAACATTGATTTCCATGATGAAGATTTAAACAGTTAGATTCGATGACGAACAAGATTTACTAGTTTGCAAGTTAAACTAAGCGTTCTATTATTTCTAAATGAAAGATATAGTTTCAAAAGTTTACAGATTAAAAAATAAAGTTTCATCAGTTTAAAAGATAAAAAGTAAAGTTTCACCAGTTTACAAGTTAAAAATAAAGTTTCAACAATGTGTACGTTAGAAATAAAGTTATATCTGTTTGTAAAATAAGATTGCGGGATTTAATAGTTTGTAAGTTAGAGTAAGCGTTCCACTATTTGTAAATGAAAGATATAGTTTCAACAGTTTACAGATTAAAAAATAAAGTTTCAAAAGTGCGTATGTTAAAAATAAAGTTTAAGCTGTTTGTGTGTTAGAAATAGAATAAAGTTTCAACAGTTTGTCGATTAAAAATAAAGTTTCAACAGTGTGTACGTTAGAAATAAAGTTATATCTGTTTGTAAAAATAAGATTGCGGCATTTACTGGTTTGCAAGTTAGACTAAGCGTTCACCTATTTGTAAACGAAAGATATAGTTTCAACAGTTTACAGATCAAAAATAAACTTTCAACAGTGTGTACGTTAGAGATAAAGTTTTAGTCTTGTGCGCGTTAGAAATAAAATAAAGTTTCAACCGTTTACAAGTTCAAAATAAAGCTTCAACAGCGTATACGTTACAAATAAAGTTTAAGCTGTTTGTCTGTTAGAAATAGAATAAAGTTTCAAAAGTTTGTAGATTAGAAATAAAGTTTCAACAGTGTGTACGTTAGAAATAAAGATTTATCTGATTGTAAAATGACATTGTAGGATTTACTGGTTTGCAAGTTAGACTAAGCGTTCTCCTATTTGTAAACGAAAGATATAGTTTCAACAGTTTACAGATCAAAAATGAAGTTTCAACAGTGTGTACGTTAGAGATAAAGTTTTAGTCGTTTGCGCGTTAGAAATAAAATAAAGTTTCAACCGTTTACAAGTTCAAAATAAAGTTTCAACTGTGTGTACGTTAGAAATAAAGTTTAAGCTGTTTGTGTGTTAGAAACAGAATAAAGTTTCAACCGTCTACAAGTTCAAAATAAAGTTTCAACAGTGTGTATGTTAGAAATAAAGTTTTAGTCGTTTGCGCGTTAGAAATAGAATAAAGTTTCAACAGTTTGTAGATTAAAAACATAGTTTCAACAGTGTGTATGTTAGAAATAGAGTTTTATCGGTTTGTAAATTAAGATCATAAGATTTACTAGTTTGCAAGTCAGACTAAGCGTTCTACTATTTGTAAATGAAAGATATAGTTTCAACAGTTTACAGATTAAAAATAAAGTTTCAACAGTGTGTACGTTAGAAAAAAAGTTATATCTGTTTGTAAAAATAAGATTGCGGGATTTAATAGTTTGTAAGTTAGACTAAGCGTTCTACTATCTGTAAATGAAAGATATAGCTTCAACAGTTTACAGATTAAACATAAAGTTTTAGCTGTTTGTATGTTAGAAATAAAGTTTTAGTCGTTTGCGCGTTAGAAATTAAGTTTTATCTGTTTGTAAAATGAGATTGTAGGATTCACTAGTTTGCAAGTTAGACTAAGCGTTCTACTATTTGTAAATGAAAGATATCGTTTCAACAGTTTACAGATTAAAAATAAAGTTTCAACAGTGTGTATGTTAGAAATAAAGTTTTAGTCGTTTGCGCGTTAGAAATAGAATAAAGTTTCAACAGTTTGTAGATTAAAAACATAGTTTCAACAGTGTGTATGTTAGAAATAGAATTTTATCGGTTTGTAAATTAAGATCATAAGATTTACTAGTTTGCAAGTCAGACTAAGCGTTCTACTATTTGTAAATGAAAGATATAGTTTCAAGAGTTTACAGATTAAAAATAAAGTTTCAACAGTGTGTACGTTAGAAATAAAGTTTTAGTCGTTTGCGCGTTAGAAATAAAATAAAGTTTCAACAGTGTGTATGTTAGAAATATAGTTTTATCGGTTTGTAAATTAAGATCATAAGATTTACTAGTTTGCAAGTCAGACTAAGCGTTCTACTATTTGTAAATGAAAGATATAGTTTCAAGAGTTTACAGATTAAAAGTAAAGTTTCAACAGTGTGTACGTTAGAAATAAAGTTATATCTGTTTGTAAAAATAAGATTGCGTGATTTAATAGTTTGCAAGTTAGACAAAGCGTTCTACTATTGGTAAGTGAAAGATATAATTTCAACAGTTTACAGATTAAAAATAAAGTTTCAACAGTGTGTACGTTAGAAATAAAGTTTTAGTCGTTTGCGCGTTAGAAATAAAATAAAGTTTCAACCGTTTACAAGTTCAAAATAAAGTTTCAACAGTTTGTATGTTAGAAATATAGTTTTATCGGTTTGTAAATGAAGATCATAAGATTTACTAGTTTGCGAGTCAGACTAAGCGTTCTACTATTTGTAAATGAAAGATATAGTTTCAAGAGTTTACAGATTAAAAATAAAGTTTCAACAGTGTGTATGTTAGAAATAAAGTTATATCTGTTTGTAAAAATAAGATTGCGGGATTTAATAGTTTGTAAGTTAGACAAAGCGTTCTACTATTGGTAAGTGAAAGATATAATTTCAACAGTTTACAGATTAAAAATAAAGTTTCAACAGTGTGTACGTTAGAAATAAAGTTTTATCTGTTTATATGTTAGAAACAAAATGAAGTTTCAACAGTGTGTACGTTATAAATAAAGTTTTAGCTGCTTGTATGTTAGAAATAGAAGTGTAACAAATTATATGCTAGAAAGAAAGGTATAACTGGTTTAAAATAAGATCATAAGATTTACTAGTTTGCAAGTTAGACTTAGCGTTCTACTATTTGAAAATTAAAAATAAAATTATAACTGTTTACAAGTTAAAGCGTTGATGCGATGATGAACAATTAATAAGCTGAGAAGCTTTAGATTCACTTTAACATTACCACATGTTTACAGATAGAAATGTATCACAGCAAAGCTACTTCATGAGTTAGTTTGACAGGAGTGTATCATCTCAAACTTTTACTCCTTTTTAAACCTTGTCCGTTTAACTGACAAACGCGTTTGTCAAGTTCATTTGATTCTATCAAGTCAGTACTATAGCTGTGATACATTTCTATCTGTAAACATGTGGTAATGTTAAAGTGAATCTAAAGCTTCTCAGCTTATTAATTCTTCATCATCGCATCAACGCTTTAACTTGTAAACAGTTATAATTTTATTTTTAATTTACAAATAGTAGAACGCTTAGTCTAACTTGCAAACTAGTAAATCTTATGATCTCATTTTACAAACAGTTATACCTTTCTTTCTAGCATATAAACTGTTATACCTCTATTTCTAACATACAAGCAGCTAAAACTTTATTTATAACGTACACACTGTTGAAACTTCATTTTGTTTCTAACATATAAACAGATAAAACTTTATTTCTAACGTACACACTGTTGATACTTTATTTTTAATCTGTAAACTGTTGGAACTATATCTTTCATTTACAAATAGTAGAACGCTTAGTCTAACTTGCAAACTAGTAAATCCTAAAATCTCATTTTACAAACAGATAAAACTTTATTTCTAACGCGCAAACGACTAAAATTTTATTTCTAACATACAAACAGCTAAAACTTTATTTTTAATCTGTAAACTGTTGAAACTATATGTCATTTACAAATAGTAGAACGCTTTGTCTAACTTACAAACTATTAAATCCCGCAATCTTATTTTTACAAACAGATATAACTTTATTTCTAACTTACACACTGTTGAAACTTTATTTTTAATCTGTAAACTGTTGAAACTATATCTTTCACTTACCAATAGTAGAACGCTTTGTCTAACTTACAAACTATTAAATCACGCAATCTTATTTTTACAAACAGATATAACTTTATTTCTAACGTACACACT
Source organism: Prostheceraeus crozeri (assembly GCA_907163375.1). Lineage (NCBI taxonomy): Eukaryota > Metazoa > Platyhelminthes > Polycladida > Euryleptidae > Prostheceraeus > Prostheceraeus crozeri. The sequence goes on from CAJQUW010014899.1 coordinate 159,601, forward strand.
GTTGAAACTTTAATTTTAATCTGTAAACTCTTGAAACTATATCTTTCATTTACAAATAGTAGAACGCTTAGTCTGACTCGCAAACTAGTAAATCTTATGATCTTAATTTACAAACCGATAAAACTATATTTCTAACATACACACTGTTGAAACTTTATTTTGAACTTGTAAACGGTTGAAACTTTATTTTATTTCTAACGCGCAAACGACTAAAACTTTATTTCTAACGTACACACTGTTGAAACTTTATTTTGAACTTGTAAACGATTGAAACTTTATTTTATTTCTAACGCGCAAACGACTAAAACTTTATTTCTAACGTACACACTGTTGAAACTTTATTTTGAACTTGTAAACGATTGAAACTTGATTTTATTTCTAACGCGCAAACGACTAAAACTTTATTTCTAACGTTCACACTGTTGAAACTTTATTTTGAACTTGTAAACGGTTGAAACTTTATTTTATTTCTAACGCGCAAACGACTAAAACTTTATTTCTAACGTACACACTGTTGAAACTTTATTTTGAACTTGTAAACGGTTGAAACTTTATTTTATTTCTAACGCGCAAACGACTAAAACGTTATCTCTAACGTACACACTGTTGAAACTTTATTTTTGATCTGTAAACTGTTGAAACTGTATCTTTCGTTTACAAATAGTAGAACGCTTAGTCTAACTTGCAAACTAGTAAATCTTATGATCTTAATTTACAAACCGATAAAACTATATTTCTAACATACACACTGTTGAAACTATATTTTGAACTTGTAAACGGTTGAAACTTTATTTTATTTCTAACGCGCAAACGACTAAAACTTTATTTCTAACATACACACTGTTGAAACTTTATTTTTAATCTGTAAACTGTTGAAACTATATCTTTCATTTACAAATAGTAGAACGCTTAGTCTGACTTGCAAACTAGTAAATCTTATGATCTTAATTTACAAACCGATAAAACTATATTTCTAACATACACACTGTTGAAACTTTATTTTGAACTTGTAAACGGTTGAAACTTTATTTTATTTCTAACGCGCAAACGACTAAAACTTTATTTCTAACGTACACACTGTTGAAACTTTATTTTTAATCTGTAAACTGTTGAAATTATATCTTTCACTTACCAATAGTAGAACGCTTTGTCTAACTTACAAACTATTAAATCCCGCAATCTTATTTTTACAAACAGATATAACTTTATTTCTAACGTACACACTGTTGAAACTTTATTTTTAATCAGTAAACTGTTGAAACTATATCTTTCATATACAAATAGTAGAACGCTTAGTCTGAGTTGCAAACTAGTAAATCTTATGATCTTAATTTACAAACCGATAAAACTCTATTTCTAACATACACACTGTTGAAACTTTATTTTATTTCTAACGCGCAAACGACTAAAACTTTATTTCTAACGTACACACTGTTGAAACTTTATTTTGAATCTGTAAACTGTTGAAACCGGATGAAAGGATAACTAACCAAAATTTTAGTTGTCGCACGGTGTGGTCGCTTATTCACTTCTCGTGGAATAAGAATTGTATGTAACCTTAATATTGGGCCGTATGCACAGCCTAGTTACAACTAGACTGTTATTTCCTAGCTGTAACTTGATTTGGTATGCACAGCTCTTACTAGGGTAGTTATAACTAGGTGCAGTGAATGCTAATAATAGAAGTTTAACAGCGACACGCACGATTGCATCATCAATGCGTATTCAAGGCCGAATATTCGTCACGATCAACCTTAACGACGACCTAATTTTACACCACTTATGTCACATGAAAATGCACGTGGTTCTGTATGCGGTTTGTCAACAAATTGACAGTGTGCAAGTCAGTGCAAGCATGTAGGCCTATACGTCATGTATGCAGTCAGTTTATCGATTCAAAGAGGATAGCTCTTTGTAGACAAGGTTCCCAAGAGAAAGAATAATGTTATCTGTTAGCTTATCACTATATATACAGAGAATAATATATATACTGTCAGCACATCACTGTAGAATGGTCAACAAAAATCACAACCTAGAATGGTCATGGTATCTCATGGTCTCTGTGTAATAACGTATTATCGTATCAAGAAAAACTATGTTTATATCCACGGAAGAATTATATATTTTTAGAATTATGTGTCAGTTGGAAAAATATAGTGCCCTGCAAAGTCATACACCGTAGAGACATCGATTGTGGTTTGCGTTCCCCTGTCGCACGTAAGAACTGGCACTTTCCTCCTTTCCATCTCCTCGATTTCAAGGATCAACTTCCTCTTTTGGAGCCTTATCACGTCCTGGTACAGCTCTTGTGTATCATCGTCCGAGTCAAGGTCAACCATTGAAGAAGAAGCGGCCTGTGAAGATTTTGCGATTGATGCTGCCTTTTTGCGCTTTGTACTCGTACATGTAGATTGAAACTGGAAATAGAACATGTAATTATAGCTAAATTGATTTTCATGTCATGTACATGTAAATATGAACTTATCAATGAGAAATGTCACACCAAACATGCAGAACTGCATTGAAAGTGCGACATTTCTAATTGGAAATACTGTAAGTGGAATACTGTATATCTAAATGAAATTCAGTTGCATCATACAAGTACTGATATGCTACTTTAGTACTTACCAATTCTCTCTTTTGTGAGGTTTTCGAGTTCACTGCTCCTGGTACCTTCTTCAGTTTTGGATTGTCTTTGCCTATAATATCCAAAGCGATCCGATCGTTTTCGCTCAGTCGTTGATAGGGACCACCTCCAGTATTTGACGAATTGTCTATCTTCTCCTTCACTCTATCCTGGATGTTTGCCCATTTCTTCTTCAATTGTTCGATTGTCGCCTGGTATGCACATTTTGTTATCATGTGGGTCAGGATGTCCTCCCAGGCCGACTTCTTCTTCTCTTTGCTCTTATCATCTCTTTGTTTAGATAAAATAGCGTAGAATGTTTGCTAATTGCTTCAAGAAGATGACGTACTTCTGTACTACCCATGACTGTGACAAATGCAATACAATCTTAACCTTTCAAACAGTTCAAGCGAGCGAGTTCAGTTGAGCGATAATCAAGTAATCTTTTAACCTGAACAATGCTACCAGTAATGTGTACATGCACATGTTATTCAATAGAGTATTGTCTGCAGATCAGAAAGTCAACATACGATATGGATTTTATGTTCAGAGATCTTGCCTTGAGAGATGCCGCCAGATCGAGTCTTGCTCGAGAACGGCGTTTAAGAGACGACGTCAATCCCCTTGACATATATGAAGAGGAAGAATTCAGGAGCATATTTCGGTTTTCAAAAGAAGGAGTGATGGACTTAGCTACTCATCTGAGCCCTTATCTCAAACGGAACAGTAGGAGTGATGTTCTAAATCCTATTCAAAGAACATGTATTGGATTACGGTTTTATGCTACTGGTGCCATGCAGCTAAGTTTGGCTATGTGGATGCAGGTTGACCAGAGCACCGTTTCAAGAGTTTCATGGGAAGTTACATGCGCCATATTAAACTCATTGAGATCCAGAGTTCAGTGGCCATCACGAAATCAAATTAATATGACAAAAGATGGATTTTTTGATCAATATAATTTCCCGATGACTGTAGGTTGCATCGACTGTACCCATGTACGTATCGAAGCACCAAACGCTCGTTATTTCCCGGATGAATATATCAACCGCAAGGGATTTCATTCAATGAATGTTCAAGCCATTTCTGATGATGAATATCGATTCATAGACATCTCAGCCGAATGGCCTGGTAAGTTGATTAGTTTTAAATGTTGATATGTTTAATGTTTACAAGTACATAATACAGACTTATTCAGTTAAAGTAATTCTGTATAGGCCTAATATTTACAGTAAACATTACTAATAAGCTTAGCAAAGTTACTTTGAGTTAGTTTGATTAGGCTAATTGATAGCGATGTGATTCGTGGCCAAATAGGGGCGGCTGTGTTTCAAATTCATTGTAAATCCGAATTCAGTTTTCTCTACGGCTTTATTGAATGACCAATAACAAAAGTGAATATTAATAAAGCAAGGTACAAATGTTTCGTGCGACACACTCAATCCCTAAGAAAGAGTGGCATTCGAATCGTCAGATAATTATTACTGTGTAACCTGATTTAATACTTTGTATTCACTAGACATACATGTATACTGTATATTCATATAAATGTATGTAGGCCTATCAATAATACATGTGTATTTATATTTCAGGTAGTGTTCATCATAGCCGAATTTTTAAAAATTCTCCTATCTACAAGACGCTTTCAGAAAGTACCGATGTAATCATCTTGGGCGACAGTGGATACGGCGTAACCCCATTCCTCATGAATCCATACCCTATTCCCGAATCCGAGAAAGAGCGGCACTACAACAAGCTTCATAAGAGGGCGAGATGCTGTGTAGAGCGTAGTTTTGGTGTAGTGAAACGCCAATTCCCCTGCATCAAATACATTCTTCGCACAGATCTCGAGCGTGTTTGCCCAACCATAATGGCTGTGTGTATTCTGCACAACATGCTGATCAAAAGAGGTGAACAAAACTTGGATTTTGATGAGAATGAAGCTGTGGAATCCGATGATGAAGAGGAGGAGGAAGAAGAAGAAACTGCGCGAAGTCGGGCTCTGCGCGAAAGGGGAAAGGTTGCCAGAAGAAGAATTGCTGACATTTTATGGTCTCAACGTTACCTGTAATTTGATTTGTATATATACATAATTTTTTGGATACATTTACTGTTCTTGATTTAGATCTTCGCTTGGATATGAATTTTTTATAGATAAGAATATTAAAAACCTTTGATAATTACATAGGCTACTCCTATATGTGTTAAGTGGTGTTAATTTACAAGTTTTAAATTAAAAAATAGAATATTCAAGTACGTATTTTAATATATATTCATTAAATTTATCAATGCCTAGCAAGCTTGACCTGCAACTAGGCAAAATCAGGGAATTCCACCTAGTTGTAACTACCCTGTGCATGGTAATCCTAGTAACAACTACATATCGATTTATCGGCGCTCTATCTACTGCATATCAATTGTCCAGAAATCAGAGCAAGTTACAACTAGCTCGCTGCTAGTTATAACTAGGATGTGCATACTAAATTTCTAAAAATAAAACTCATCTAGTTATAACTAGGGTAGTTTCTAGGCTGTGCATACGGCCCATTGAAATGGCACATCACCGAATTAGAATACTTGCTCCTTCTCGAATGGATAATTCGTGTATCGCTTGCTATTGGAAATGGCAAACAATAAGCTGTCAGCAGAGGACAGTAGAGCCAGTGAGAGATGCGTGCGTGCTGTGATATCACGTCGCACACAACAAAACACACATCGATGCCTGGCTTCGATTCAATGTAAGCACTAATACAGTGAGCAATGCCGAGGAGAGGATAATCAAGTGAACTAATTTTCGTACGCCTGCTACTTTCTTTAATAATGATCGGAAGGGCCAACATTATGGAGAAAACTTGTGGGCAATGATCTGAATTCTTCGAATCTGAAGGAATTTTGGCAATCGAAGCACTTTGCTGGAACTCACATTAATCCGCAAGCGACGCACGACTTTTTCCTATCTCTGTAAGGTATTAGGAATTCCTTTTTGTCACCTAATAGGTTCCTCAATGTGCAGTCCATTTCGTATTAATCACACTTCTAGCAAACCGAAGCAGATAAACAAAATATTTAATTCTGTGGTTCTACTAGTCAGATAAGAGGAGTTTTACACACTCAACGCTATGCGACGTTAGTGAAACTACCCGTAGGAGCAAGAGAAGATCATTGACGATGCAACACTTCCGGGTGTCAACAACAGAAATGTGGGGGGCGGGAAGAATAGAAGTACCGCCAGAGCTCCCAACAAGGGACACCAACCGCAACTACAACCATAAATGTCGACGAACATGGGGACATAGTGAGTTTTGAACCCTCCGAGTTCTTTGGAACTGTTCTACAAAATAAGCGAAGACTTCTTATATTCTACGGTTCTGGTTCTAGGAGTACATCAAGGAACTACGTCGAATTTGAAGTTAAATACACTAATTGATTTTACTTTATAACTCGGAATGATGGTGCAATGATGATAGTGTGCATGGTCCCTAAAAAACCCTGTGGTCCCGATGTTTAGCACATCAAGTTATCCAAAATACATTATATATTCTTCCACTAAAGTACATTTAAAACACATACCACTCAGAAAGTTGTAGGCAGTAGATTCGTTGACGCATAGGACAGATAGCCTACTCCTGACAATGCTTGCAAATGTAAGAGTGTGGGACGACTGCAGTGCAGTAGCGGTGCGCGCTGTCATGGTGAAGATTGTCTCTCTCTACTCGATGCTGATGACCTTCACTTATGAATTTCGCAGAGAAAGCTAACTTTCTTTTGATTTGATACGATTTGATATGAGGGACCACACTATCATCATCGGTACACTGGGGGACCACACATCATCATTCTACCGGATGCTTTATTCAAATAAAATTCTTTTGACTATGTTAGTGAACTTGATTGACGTTGGTCTATATGCTGTTATCCTGTAGGTAGGCATACATTATATCAGGGATGCGGAGTCGGAGTCCTATCAAATGATAGGACTCCAGACTCCGGCCTATCATTAGACCCGAAATATAATACAAACAAATTATTTATTTTCGTACATATAGCTGTCATTGTCTTGATATCAACTTTCTCCGTCAAACAAAAATTCAGAGACAGCAGCGCATGCAAAGCTTGAAATAGTTCAGGGAATGACCCGTGATAGTGAAAAAAGGATTGTCATTTCACTCGGTGATTCAGTGCAGAAGACAAACCTTCATAGCCTCGATCACAACTGCGCGCCAAAGGTCACATCAGAGACAAAAATGAAATACTAGTTTGTTTGAGGACATTACCTCTTACCCTCACGTTAATCGTGTGTGATTTCTCCTCCAAAGCACATATTCAAATCCAAAGTGCACCCATATTTTTTGGAGAAGGATGGGGGATTTTCCTGCCTGGTGAAGACTGAAGAAACCCGTGTGAAGCATGCATCAACAAGATGGGAGGAGCATCCAACTTAAAGCGACATTTGATAAACATTCATCTAAAATGATTGATGATTAATACAGAAATGATCACAAAAGATAGGTTCAGGTAAGCCTATAATGATGTATGATGCCGGTGTTTTCAAAAAAAGGCTATACAGTATATACTTTCCAACCGCAGTCGGAGTCTCGGAGTCCTATCAACCCCCGGAGTCGGAGTCCTATCAAAATGATAGGACTCCGCATCCCTGCATTATATGCTTCACGTTGGTATATTTCCTCATGATAAATGTCATCACAGATTCCTAAAATACATGGAAGCGTAGCCTATGGAAATATTCATGAGACTATTATTAGATAGAGGAGTCAAAACGTTTTCACCAAATGACATTAGCCTACGTGCTAACTTATCACATAACATCAAACAACTCGACTGATTACTTAATATATCCCTGATTGCTGGTCTGTCAAAGCCGCAAACCTGAAAATATCCACATTTTAGGGTAGCCTATACCAGTAGGCATTCAAAGTTATTACCGATATCGTAATTAAACTTCGCCCCACTGGCATGGCCTGCGCCAATGAAATTTTATCTGGCGTTTAAATTAAATCCTATGCATTTACATGTAGCATTCCAATAAATGCAATTTTCTTTAGATTTTTTCAGTGTAATTGTCAGCTGTAAATGACCTCGCATTTTTCATTTTCTTAGTTTAAAAATTTGAATTTGAATTGATATTTGGAGCAAAAATTTTTGATGGAGTAATGGGATGATTAATTCGAATTGAATTTCATTTCATTTCATCTGATAGTTCAATCGCAAAATCGGAACTTAAATTTTTAAATTGGATGATCGTAATCAGAAGTCTGACCTGGCGAATCGGATAATCGCTGATCGGAACTTCATTTTCCAAATCGTGCCCACCTCTGTTTGAATGAACTGTCTGAATGGCCCATGAAATTTGTTTTGAATGGCCTATGTCATGGGTGAGCTAAACCTCTGAACTTTGAAATTGCATGTAAATTGAGGGACGCCGTTTTGAAATGATTTTGTTTAAATTCTCTCCTTTCAATTTGCCGTGGTGACCGACCATTAGGATACTTGTTTGCTATTTATGGTCTACAGGATCGCTAACATAAGATGATTTCAAAGACTTTCATATTGAAGACTGAATTCTTCTGGATTTGCTGATAGCTGCTGTTTGATGAGCAAAGATGAGTAGGCCTGCAGTCGCAACATGCAATACATGGGATTGAACCAAACAGTGATATTTTAGGAGAAAAACAGATCACATCACACTATTTCTGGTTCATTAAATAGTGAGATGATTTTGTTCCTTTTCACATCGTCGCATTATGATTGGAATGGACTTTTTCATAAAGTTTACGTATGACTCCCATCCCCTGCACCATTTTTATCCACAAACTGTGATACACCCACGTAAAATTTTCGCATATGACAGATGTCTGTCAGTCTTTAGGGGAAGGTTTTTCTTAATCTGTCGATGATTCGCTTTTATAATTTTAGATTTTGAATGAAATGACTTGACCTTCCTATCAGGGCTGTGGAGCCGATGCGTTATCTCATCGGCTCCACGACACTGATGTGAAAGGCTCCGGCTCGGCTCCGACTTCAAATTCAGGTTCTATCTATGCTGGTTATCCTGGATCCGTTGAACGGTTTTTTTGGATAACGGTGTGGCCTTTAGAGGCTTGTTACAATCATCAAATTAGTTTTCATTAACAAGCAACGACTTAAGTTAATAATAAAAATGATAATAGCCTAATATAATGACAACTAACATACTTGTCATATATTTTTGCATGAATTTTGACTATCTCTGAAAAATAAAATTAAGTTATAGCCAGGATTGGTTAAATTAGATAAAGATCTCCCGCACTGGCTAAATATAAATTGGCCTGGCCTGCAACCATGAGGCTACATTAAATAAGACCACATGAGTGATGATGATATACCTAATTAGCCGTCACAGGGGCCGAATAGTAGTATAAGCTTTTTAACAAAGCTTGACTATGAAACTGGATAGCGTATGCCTCTAAATAGCTTATAGGGCCTGTATCTACTTGAGCATGGAAAGGGTATCGGCTATATAGCAAAATATACCGTATCAATAAAGATATCAATTGCTTTATTGAATATTAAGTGTATATAGGCTAGCTTAGGTTGTTATTGTTATTTGTTATTGCCTTTATTCAATAGTCTGTTGGTCCATGAATAATATGATCGGTGGGTAGCCCACGATTCATCATCTGTAGAAATTGTAATTTAGATAGCCTCATTGCAGTGTAGGCTAGAAATGTACAATTGAAAATTATACTTAAAAAAATTAAAAATATCTAATTTAGGACAAGTTTTGTAATTCTATGCAGCATACTTAATAAGTTAAGGCCTAACTTACATTATATTAATTTCGTATTTTTCATTATGGCGTAAAGTTGCACTAAATAATTCATCAATGATTCATGTATATTATTATATTCAATTTATGTATACCACTATGTATTTATGTACCACTATTCCTCTGATGATGGTTAGGCTGATGAAACTGAACTCGGAGTATCACACAGTATGTTGCGGGGTGCTATGCATAATAAAAATTTGACTGCGAGCACCGAGCAGAAATCCCATCTACTTTGCTAGCTTTCGAATGCACGTGCGGTTTAATGTCACAGACAATAGAAAAGGGAGGTCAAAAGGCGCCTTTATTGAGAGCGTCTCAGTCTTTTTTTTATTGTTTACATATAAGTCAACATAATATCAGCATAAAGTGTTGACAGACGGAAAAAATAATAATGAAAATTCTTGAAATCCACAGGTCTATGACATTTGGGGAAATATTATTACACGATACGGCTCTTGTGCGTGCAGTCCTCCCCCCATTTTTTCTCTGGTCAAAAGATGCAGCACCATTGGATGTCCGCTTCAGCATCACCGGTTTGAGTGAAGCATTCCGTGCTGTTGTAAAAATCTACGTGGGTAATTGCGATGTCATGGTCGAAAACTTCGTCAGCAAGTCAACATTGTAATTTGCCTTCGGGTTTTTCGCATTGAAATATACCCTTTGAATTTTGAAGTCAAAGGAAATTCATTGTGAATGAGATACCTTTAAAATAATAGGGCGCTACTAGAAGTGGCTGGGTCGCTTATTGCTATAGCCATGTGAGGACTTGTAGTCAGGTCATTCGTGTGAGTGTGAAGAGTTATCCCTCCAATCAAAATTGATCAAATTGAATAATCGATTGTTTTGAAAAATGTAGGTGGGGGACTGCACAAGAGCCTACAATACAATCTAAGAAAATTGGCATTGTCACAGATGCCAGTAGCCATACCGATAGATGATAGCCTACATAGTAACCGTATTAGATTTAAGACATTGCGCAAGAAATGTAGCTATATTATCTTTGCTGACTGAACTGGAAATGTGTACATAAATGACTGGCGACTTGTCTCTAGGAATCTACAATCATCTAGTTAGCATGCATATAACAAGTCTTCAAATTAATGGATTTTGGAGAATACGTTGTCAATATGGAAATTAGTCTTACGAAACATATGCAATAAAAAAATATTACACGTGTGTAAAATACAAAAGAAGGCTTCAACTGCAAAGAAAGATATCGTGGAGGACAGATCATTGGTATACTTAAAAGATATATCTTTAGATTTCAAATGATTTAATTTTTTTATGATGCCAATTAATAACCTTCAAAATTCTAGATTTATATCAAAGCTCAAACTATCGGAGCCGGAGCCTTTGTGATAAATCGGCTCCGGCTCCGACCAAAACCATCGGCTCCTTAAGGCTCCGGCTCCACAGCCCTGCTTCCTATGAACTACGCTGATAATGTTTTTCTTTCTTTCTCTTCATTCAAAAGTTTAGCTCATATAGCCTCACGATTTTCAATTGAAGACTGATAAAAACATGCCCATTATTATTGGTATTAACCCTTTCACGTGTATTGTGTCCACTTGGCAACATTTCGACCCGCATTTTTTAGATCAACATTGCGCAGACGGCAAAAATTCATAACTACATTAGAGGAAATCGATACGATTCGAATGGCACCACTCACAATCTCGTGCGATGTCTAGAACGCCCGCAAATTGCATTTGAATTTTTTTCAAAAAAAAACTTGCAAGAAAATATCTTGCACGTGAAAGAATTAAGAGTTGAATCACAAAAGGATGAAAGTTTGATCCCAAGTCTGTTTCTCTCAGTGCGATATCAGAGAATATACCTGTATAATTTATCTGAATTTATCAAAAATAAGTTGATTCCTTTCGGATGTTAGCGATTAATTGAAAATGCGTGAAACGAAGGCGAATACATCCGTTGAAATAACGTATTTAAAGCTTTTTGTTTGTCATTTTGAGGACAAATACTTATTCAGATATTAGGCCTACGTGACTATGTGACAAGTCAAGTATAGCAGATAGTTAGGCTATATGCCATTTTAATGAGTGTTATAAAATACTAAAATGAATATTACAATGTTGTGTGCCGTTACAGGAAAATTGAATAATTTTTGTGTTTTGTTTATTTGAATAACAACAATGCGAAATTTATTCAATTTCTGTACATTTGTGACATAAGTAATTGAATTGTGACAAAAAAGAATTAAAAATGAAAATGTTCATATAATACAGAAATAAGTAGAACAATTTCATTTATTAAGTACAATGACTAGATTAAAACAATATTTATTTAGACTGCGACGAAAATTATTGAGAAATTAAAATGTATTTACTGTCAATGCCTATAGAGTTTAAATGATCAAAATTAAGTCGGATGACAATCAGCTCTTTTTTCTTGCACCATACTTTCGATAGCTCCACGGGGGCAATGGATCATTTTTCCAAATTCCTCTGCGTCGCTGACGAGCTTTCATCATCTCTGTTTTGTACTCTCGAGGGCAGCCGAATTTGTAGCACCAAGCCCAACCGTTGGTGATCATTAATTTATTTAGATCTGTTTTTCCAAGAATGACTACTGCAAGTGTGCGTCTAAATCGGTCCTTCGACTTCCTCCACACAAAAAGTTTTTCTTTGGATCCCTCGAGCGTTGATTTGAGGAATTGCGTGGCCTCAAATCCACCTGTCTGTGATCTTTCAGGAGCATCAATGTATACAAAGCGAACTTTCATTTTTTCATCAGTATTCACTGATCGAACAGTTATCGTATCCCCGTCGGCAATTGAGAGACGCTTGACTTCAAAACGAGGTGATTTCGAAGCTGAAAATGGAGATGTCTAATAAGTTTGATAGTTTGGAATGTAAACTGCACTTTTAATGACAATTTCTTAAAAGCATGTTCAGAATCTGATCATAGAAACATGGTCAATCCGACGCTAGGATGCTTCAAACCAGGTTTCCGTTGGCTCTGGTCAAACTATGATCTGGACCCGGCGGATAAATCCTACCGAGTCTTGCAAAACTCATCTCAATGTTTGCCAATGTCAATAATAGAATGACATCCGACACATCAATACAATACAAGGCACAGCGGGGTCCAAATGAGCATATTATAGCACATTTTAGTGAATGTTACAGGGGGAGTTATGATTTTCTTCAAGTGACAAACGTTGTCGATGCGACTGCACGCTTCGTGATCAGTAAAGCAGAGAAATCCATTAGATGAATGGAAAGGACTAATTTAAAGATTATAAGCCGACAACATGTCTGCTTTTCTACTTAAACTCATCCGATTAATATTTTCTTTGAGATACAGATGATTTAGGAAAAGAAGGATAGCCAAGACCAATCTCAAGTCATGGACCAAATCTCAAAAGGAAAGAAATCTAGTCAGCGCACCAAAATCATTGAAAATTGACAAATGTCACTGTTTTTTAAGTTGCGAACGAAACTTGGTGCGCTGAGTAGAACTTTTCCGATAATATTTGGTCCATGGTAGAAATGAAATGTTCTCCTTTCTCTGAAGCATCTACACCTCATGAATGAAGCAAAACAGATATCTGGCTCAAAAGCTAGGAATCCGGTACAAAAAGCCTACATATAAATGGAATTCCGAGGACATAAATGTTTATTAACTTTAGATGGGCAAACTTTTTGAAAAGTCTGTTCTGTCAAAAGATCAGGGAGTATATTGATGCATAAAGCATTTTGTTTTTAATTTTTTTCTTTATTGAAATACGGTTCGTGTTTTGCATCCTTGCATTAGGACCTACTTTTCATTTCTGGAATTACTGCTTTAGGAGATGTAATATAATTCATTGTTGCAAACCACGTGTAGCAGCCCTGTGAGTTCCTGACGAAAGACAGCATGCAAAGGTCGTCTTATAGTCTCTGCAAAACATAATCCTGCGAGTCTGTAAAAACATGAGGACATTTACTATTATGATTTAAATCAATTGTTGTATCGGACTCGGTGGCTAGAGGCCAGACTATGAGTGAGTCATAAACTCATCCGAGTCCGCAGCCGGACTTTAAACCCCAATTGCAGGTGAGATTTTATTTGTGTGGTAGAGATTTTTTCTTTCAGTATGATTTGGAGGCAACTTGTGACTCTTGTAAAATTATTTCAAGATATTTCTCTTAACCGATCATGATTTAAACGCGGTTAAATCAAAATACAAGTACTTATTTTTTATAAAAATTAGGAATGCCAAGCCCAAAGCCTATTTAACACACACCCGAGTATGTAAACCAAACTAACAGCTCATCTTGTTGCGAATATCTTCGAGTCATGATTGAATAGACCACCGTAAATATTCTCATCCCATCGGTTACCTTAGATGAGAGCACAGACAGCATCATCTTTTCATGAATTGACTTCCGCAATAATGCATGGAGACGATGCCAGTAAAATCCTGATCTTTTCATGCAAATAACATTTGGTCTGATCGGTGTGACGCGGACAGAATTACAGGTCATGATGGATAGAAGAGCATCCCCGGCGCTGCATCGTTTTGGTGAATGAGGAAAATTAGATGGCAACAATAGACATCAACATGTAGATGTCAACTATGTAGATGTGTAAAGTCTATAAGTTATGGAATAATTTCCATCTACTAACATACACGAACAGCACATTTTGATTTGCAAGTTACGAGTGAATTGACGCGCACAGGAACCACATCTATGCATACCAATCAACATTCAATTAAACTGAGATTCCTTTCACATTCATTCATGGAACTACTTTGTTAATGAAACATAATACGACGGCACCGACAGGAACTTACTAAATGACATAACTAAGAGAGTAAAATATACGTAATAAACGATGAAGTAATTCATATATTTCAGTATATAATAGTTGATGTATAGGACTGACATTTATATATTAAATATTTTTTCATAGCATTTGTTGAAGGCTGATCAGGATAAGATTAATTGACTTACTTAAGTACGGAACGATAGGAATCTTGTCGATGATCTTCTCAGTGGCAAGGCCTTCTGCGGCATGCTTCTTTGGTTTCTTCTTCGGCATCTTTCGGTAATCCCATGGTGTCATCGGATTTTGATCATTGAACAGTCCAATACCCTCTTGTTTTGAACGATCCACACCTGATCTATATGCTTTAGGACATCTCGTCCTTCGGTAGCACCACGCATATCCATTATCTACCATCAACTTGTTGACATTCGTTCCATTGGCATACAGAACACCGATGATTCGACCATATCTGAGAGTTTTGTAAGGTTCAAGTTGAACAGTTTGACCTGGAGGTCCGGTGATATTTCGAAGGAATGATGCAGATTCCTTTCCGTACCTCTGTGTCCACTCAGGAGCATCAATGTAGCGCAAAACAACATAATTTACTTTTATCCGTCCTGGCTTTCGAATCTTAACTGTATCTCCGTCAACGACTTCCACTAGCGTCACATTAATGCGAGTAGCTGCAAGAAAGGAGAACAAGAGTGACAACACAGACGATCTGCATGCATGGACGAAGGTGATGTGCAAAACCAATGGCGTGAGTACTAGCTGTTTATTTGCGCGTGATTGATTACTAAAATTTGCGCCTTTTACAAGAGCTTCGTCAAGGTCCCTTCGAAACTTTTAGTCGGTCAGAATTCAATTATTTTGGAAAAACCTGAAATCCTAAGTTTGAAAACAAATCAAGAAAATGTTTTCGCGTTTAATGTGATTTAATTTCATCCAAAATATCTCGATAAAACCCAAGTTCTAGATTCTTTTGTTTTACTTCATGTTTAAGCACAGACAAATTTGAAATGTTGCAATGCACGTGCTAACATTAGATATTTTAATGTTGATGTGTAAAATACTTTTGCTATTCTCCGACACCCATCTTCAATGTAGCCTGTCTTTAAGTGTCCACAGATCATGGAAATATATTCAGGCTGCAAATCAAAACCAGTTCTTTCTATTAGAGTCGGCCACACGATGCCCTATAATGAAATGAGATAGGACTACACCAGCCAGAGTATTTTTAATTGCATGCGCAATCCAGAGGAATGGTGATCGCTTTGTTAAGGGAAATAGCATCATATCCTCGGAGAGTAATGCTATCTTCAGGCCAGCTTAGATGTAATTGGTCCCAATGATATCTCCTGTGTCAACCATCAACATGTTAAAGTTTGAAAATGCAATTTTTTATTTTTGTGTGGATTCTTTATGGGGGACAATATACTAGATGAATGACAGTGCCGATAACAGGAAGTGTCTCTTCATGTTGAAAACGGTGTGTTATATCTCTCCTTTGCAAAAGCAGCTTACGGCAGAAAAATTAGCTACTAATATGTACACGCTCGACGCGTTTCTCGAATCAACTGTGACAACCAGCGACAGAAACAAGAGAGTAAGTAGGTATACTGTCTTGTTTTTACTATTGCTTACCCAGTTGATGCGCGAAATGCGTCGGGTGTGTACATACAAACTTTTTAGCTGACTTTTATGCCGCTAACTGTTTTCAAAGAGAGATAACACACCTTTTGAGCATGAAAAATAGAACATCTTAGGTACTGACCGGGGACAATGGGGAAAGTCCTTAGGTAAAGCATCTTCAATACTTTCAGTTTATTAAAAAAAATGTATTTACAAAGCATATAGATTTGAAATTGTCATCTATTTATCTCATAAAGAATTCATCCTATAACTGCCTTCCGATGAACAACATTCAATTAAGAATCTTTAAAGGCAAATTAGTACGGCGCGAGCAGCTTTACACCATGCTTGAAAAAAGGCGGAATTCCATTTAGTCTCGACTTAACTGTTGATGGAAATCCTAGTCACTCGCCTGGAAATCATTCGCTAAAATAATCCATATGCAGCGAAGTTCAAACAGTGCGGTCATCTATGCTGCAAAAAGCACATTTTGAGTCACTAGGGTCTCCTTTCATATATAATACAAGGCTCTAAAATATCTGCTTCGTTTTTCAATAAACATTGATCAGGTTGCTATATATGAAAACCTTTGAAATCAATACATATCTATTTATTCAAAAGCAGCTCGATGGTTTCTTCTATAAATTGCATATTTTTAATCAAAGAGGCTTACTATAGCAAAACTTGCAGATAAATAGCACGGACAATTTGTTCAATAAATATTGATCAAGTTGCCATATATGGAAACCTTTGTGATCCATAAATATCGATTTATTCAAAAGCAGCTCGATGAATGTTCTCATAAATGTCATATTCGGAATCAGCATGCAAAACTACATCACAATAAGCGAACCGTTTTCATGGACATTTTTCAATCCCAAAGAGTTGTTTCGTGCGCACCGTGACAATGAATAACAGTAACTGACGATCATATCCACTTAGTTAATAAGTTTCATTATCTGTGGATCTCTGAAGTTTCCGGTGTGGAGTAGTGAAATATCTGCCAGACGGTTGCGTTTTGCGGCTCAAAATTGGGTCTTGTCAAATTTTACTAATATCCCATTTGTAACTTTACCAAACCTCACTAGATTTGACAAGATTTCATCGAGGTTCCATCGCCGTTTCAATGGAAAAATTCCAGGACAACATCTTGAGCACATTTTACTTTTGATGCTTGACTGACAATTTCTGATGCGGCATTAAGAGGTTGCAGAATGCAATCTGCCATCCAGTTGCCTGCCCTTAAACATTCTTGGTCATCCTCTAGCTCCAACGTCGATGGTTCGAGCCTACCCACCAGTGATGAGACCCAACAGGCCGAAACATGTCTCGTGGTACCTACTACTGTTGACATCTGATAACATTTTCAATTGCCACGTTATTTGTTAAAAACCTATATCTTGTAACTGTAAACACAATTTAAAGATATTCATGCTTTCTAAAGTCCTACTAACAGCAAAGCAACAGGTAAAACGTACATGTATTAACAATCACAACAACTTTGAAAAATCCTGCCTCTTTCTAGTAGTATACTAACTACCATCTAAGCTATATAACATGCCTAGTTTACATTTGTAAACAAAATAATGTAACTTCAAAAGCTTCAGTGCGTATATGTCACGATCAATTGAGTATCAGATTGATTATCAACTTTCACAGAATTACCTACACTCTATGCTTACTGCGAACTTGAGCGTCCTCCACAGTTCTACCCTGTTCCTCTTCTTGTGAGACAGGATCAAGGAAAACATCCAATGGGAAGCAGATCGAAGTTTCCCCCAAAAATGAGATTTTCTATGTTTTCTCTGATAAAATGAAAAGTACGAACTCTAGAACTATCATTTGTAGCATAAGATGTCTTCAGGTTATTTTATTTTTTCTTTTCTCTTCAGTCAGACGAATCAGATTTAGCAAGCTCCTGATGTCAGAAAGCACACCATTTCGGCCAACTCTAGCCAGATTCAACTCCTTCTTCGCATATAACCGATCAGAAGCATGATCATAGCACATGTACTGTATATAAAATGATCCAGTGGCGTAGCGTGCTTCAAACCGTTTCCGGGGCTAAACTCAGTCTTGGCATCGGCATGTACCTTATAGTATGCAACGTATAAGCAAAGTACCCGGTGGGTTCTAATCCAGAAGTTACTTTGATGCTTTCAAATAATGATGAAATAATGAAGAAGTGAAGGTATGCATGTGTAAACAAATTAGCTACGCGTTTGTCAGACTCAGTTTGTGTGTAAGTCATGGTGTCACTCGTAAAGAATTTCCTGTCTTCGCCCGGGTTAAATCACAGAGATGGAGTGCTTCTCCGTGAGTTGCATGCAGTGGCCGCGACGAGCTGAATGGCGTCGTCGAGCTGTTCTGGCGCGCGTGAACGGCACATTGATGGATTGGCTGAGTTGTCGATGACATCAGCGAGCCATTGCTGATCATATGTGGCTCGTGTTAGATTTCGGCCAATTGGTGCAATCTCGGCGACACTTCAGCGACTACCCCTGAGAGAGGAAATGAGATAAAATCACCGACAGTTATACATGCATCCGTTGGAAAGATGAATAAAGACTTAAGATAAGTTGTAGCGCTTGGTCACTGATGCATATAGTACATGATTAAAAAATGTTGGGGAATTTATTTGAAAATACATTCGGGCACTGCCCCGAATGCCCCAATGGACGCTACGCCCCTGAAATGACCTAAAGACTTGTCAAAAATTATGGCTCTAGACTCAGATATTATGACAAAGCATTGCATGGATCTAAGAAGATGAGATACATAGTGATAAAATGCGATGGTTGAATACATAGAATGGTTCGTGATAAAATGAGATGACGAGGCCCTTTGAACTTTAGCGGAGACATTCGCGGCAATTTCTGAAATTTAACTGAATAATATACAAAATCTTCAATGTCATTAATGAAAGGACTATCGTGGATAAAACTATACAAACATAGTCAGATAGATTCAGTGGGTCACGTACATTTGTCATGAATCACAGATCATGCAAACATCATGGCATTTCATAAGATAAGGAAACAATCTTCAAAATGCATGCATGATCTGATAGTAGCTGTCTTTATTTATCAATTTATCTGCAATGAATACACCCAATCAGACACATCATTTTATGAGTTAATGGACGAGTCATATCTGACGAACTGGAGAGCACGTGAACAATTTATCAGAAATTATTGCAGTAATCGCACTTCATATCCGAAGTTGATATCACTGACTAGGGATAGAATCATTGTCTCAATGACACTCCCCTATAATCAGAGTGAAGATTGTAAGATTGTGAAAAACAGTGAATTTGTTGCTTCGGAACTTCTGGCTCGTATGGAGTGATTCGCCAATTTCAAGAAGCATCCGTTTCCATCAGTGATTACGACTCATAGCAGTTACAATCGATCAATCTTTAGCAATCTAATATCTTGATTTGATATTTGAATTGTTTGTTTCCATTGGTTATTTCAACAACGATGGTCGATTCGTTATAGATATCTAAGCTTCTTATTCACTGCTAGATCGGCTTAGAACTTTTCACTTAATCAGAGGAAACATAGAGCTTTATTTGAACCTGTCTGAAAAGAAGAGGATCCGGGTAGAACTCGACGGACGCGCAGATTCCTAGTAGCCAGAATGTGAAATTCATTCAGAGAAAGTTAGTGGGGGCTGGTTGATAGTTGGATCTATTGACCGGATTGGAAGGCCTTCTTTGAGCGTGGCCGAGTTTCAAGTTGGCTACTCGTCTCTCATAAATGGTCACTAGGATGCTCGGGTCAGAAGTCGACAGTTTCCTCCACGTAGTCCACCTGGTAACGCTAACAACTGCGGCTCACTGGCGAAGAGGACGCCAGTTCAAATAACTCTCTTAGCCTAGTCGATCAACGGCACTTCGTGGCGGATGAACCGCACCTCACACTCCAACGGCTTCCAGCGGATGACACTTGTGAGTTGAGATCCTCTTGGTTGCGGCAGGAAGGCCATTCGCGTAAAACTTTGCTTCACATTCCCACTTCTCATGGATAGCAATATCTATCAAAGGCAGTAACAACCTGCTGTTTCCCGTGGGCAACCCCGTCAGCCGACGAAAAGTAGGATGGCGGGGAAGGCGACTAGTACTGTGAACCGTGATGGCCAGCGGCTTGATAAGGCGCGCGCAGGAAAGTCAGGAAGTATCAAGTTGTAGAATGGCATACTTGAACGCTGGTAGCATGAGTGGAAGATCTGGCGAAGTGATAGATGTGATGGAAAGAAGAAAGGTGGATTTTTGCTGCATCCAGGACTCAAGGTGGAAAGGTGGCAGTGCTCGTTGGATGGTGTAAATGACTCCAAGTTCAAGTTTTTCTGGCAAGGGAGATCGGATAACTTTGTTGGCATTGGTATCATCGTGTCAGAAAAATGGGTCAATCAAATTGTGAAGGTAAACAGGTGAACAGACATGGCAACACAATAATTAGCATCAAATTCTACGTGGGAGAGTAGATCCTGAATGTCATATCTGCGTACGCCCCACAATCAGGAGCATCAATGATCGAGAAGAGGACTTTCTGGGATCGTGTGCACAACGTGCTGAGTGAAGTAGCAAGAAACAAGTTAGTACTACTCGGAGGTGATCTTAATGGACTTGTTGGTTGCAGATCTGACGGTTATGAGCAGGTTCATGGGGGCATGGGCTTTGGTTCACATAATCCTGAGGATGAAGCAATTCTCGACCTTGCGGAGGATACTCAGTGGCTACTAAGTGGGCGCAGATTGCTTGACTGATCTACGCAATAGCATCATCGCCGAGGATGCCATTCCTGCGGACTGGTCAAGAAGTACTGTTCAAAGGAAAAAAAGTGATCCGATGTCCTGCAACTCGTACCGAGGCATCAAGCTTTTAAAACAAGCCATGAAGATTCACAAATCAGTAATTAAGAAGAGGATAAGAGCGCAAGTTGAACTTAATCCCTTGCAGTTTGGTTTCATGCCGGATAGAAGCACAAGTGACGCGATTTTTATCCTTCGTCAAGTTCAAGTTCAAGAAAAGTAGCTGACAAAGCAAAACCCCTTCATGGCATTCTTAGATCTCGAGAAGGCCTTCGACAGTGTTCCACAAGGAAGTGGTGAAATGGGCTCTTCGAAGAGCATGCGTTGATGAATGGCTGATCAAAGCAGCTATGACACTGTTGAGAGTTCAAGCACAGGATTCGGAACTGAAGCTGGTCTCACGGAGCAGTTCACGGTTTCATTTGGTGCTCACCAACTTTCGGTGCTTAGCCCGTTACTTTTCATTGTTGTAATGGACGCTGTCGCCAGGGATGTCGGGTGTGATCTACCTTGGAATCTCCTCCAAGCGGAAGACTTGGTTGTGTTAGCTTAGAGTGAAGACGAAATGATTAGAAGAGTGACGAACTGGAAGAGGGGGTTGTCACCAAAAGGCTTAAAGATCAATGCACCCAAGTCCACAATAATGCTGTGTACAACTGATGGCAGTGAGCCGATTGCCAGTGGTGAATACCCGTGTGCGGTCTGCCTTATAGGTGTCGGCAGCAACTCGATACGTTGCACTATTTGCAAGTTATGGGTACACAAGAAATGCTGTGGTATTAAGGGAAGCCTCGCTCAAGCAAGTGCGTCTTTCGCCTGTAAGCGTTGCAAAGATGAGATGCAGAAGCCTGTTGAGATCGGTCACGATGGTGAACTACTTATAGATGGTGAAAAGTTTGAGGTTGTAGAACAGTTTTGCTACCTGGAAGATCTCATCAGTGCCGCTGGAGGTGCTGAGGCAGCGGCAGTTGCGAGAGTGATGTGCACCTGGGGGATGTTCAGAGAGCTGATGGCTTTCCTAACCTCTCGAGTCCCATCTCTCAAGACCCAAGACCATAGGACAAGTTTTTGACGCTTGTGTACTCGAACGCTGATTGTACGGCAGCGAAACCTGGCCTGTGAAACGCCGCGACATCGAACGAATGGAGAGTGCTGACATGAGGATGATAAGATAGATGGCTAGCGTGTAATTGCGAGATCGTCGCAAGAATGAGGATATTCGACTTGCGATGGGTCTGAATCGATTCAACATGCACTGCAGCATAACCACTTACGATGGTATGGGCACGTGATAAGGAGAGATCGACAAAAATGTGTCAGAAGTGTGATGGAGCTAAATGTGAATGGTGTGAATAAGAGAGGAAGACCGAAGAAGACCTGGTCGGAAGTGGTGAAGAAAGACCTAAATGCTGCAAAGATCCAACCTCAAGATGCAGCCAATCGAGATTTGTGGCGAGCTGCTCTCAGAAAAATGGGAAAACCGTCCAACCCTGCGAGACGGGACTCACAGACGTTAAATGGATAGTGAGTGAGTGAAAGTGTCATTTTAGGCCTCGTTTCCTGCAGTTCTGGCGGCCAAGCTGAAAGAAGCACAAGGTTTTACTATGCAACATTCAAATTTCTAAACGTAGGATTTTGTAGACTAACTTCTGACTTTTGCGGCATGCTTCTTTGACTTCTTCTTCGGCATCTTTCGGTAATCCCATGGTGTCATCGGATTTTGATCATTGAACAGTCCAATACCCTCTTGTTTTGAACGATCCACACCTGATCTATATGCTTTAGGACATCTCGTCCTTCGGTAGCACCACGCATATCCATTATCTACCATCAACTTGTTGACATTCGTTCCATTGGCATACAGAACACCGATGATTCGACCATACCTGAGAGTTTTGTAAGGTTCAAGTTGAACAGTTTGACCTGGAGGTCCGGTGATATTTCGAAGGAATGATGCAGATTCCTTTCCGTACCTCTGTGTCCACTCAGGAGCATCAATGTAGCGCAAAACAACATAATTTACTTTTATCCGTCCTGGCTTTCGAATCTTAACTGTATCTCCGTCAACGACTTCCACTAGCGTCACATTAATGCGAGTAGCTGCAAGAAAGGAGATCATAACTAGAATGGAGTTGCCCCGTATTTTTACATACACAATATATGGACACACGTTTGTTATGTTTTAGTTGCTAAATTGCAAAGGGTGCACAACCATTGCTGGCATTGCATTTTAATGTTAATAGTTTTATTGCATGCATGATATTGTCTTCAAATCAAGAAAACGATTATTTCCTTTAATATCATGACGATTATTTGTCTTCAGAAGCAATACCTGAAGTTCTCTATCCGCCTCTCAGGAGTTTCATGAAGTTCCCCCACGCATGAGAATTATTGAGCTTTGCCAGGGCATAAAATTGGAAGTAGAAAAACTGGGGGACCACTCCTTAACAAGCAAAGAAATATTTGCATGGCTGCGCACATTGTTCCATTGACAGTCCTTTCCAAATGTATGAAATGATCGCTTCATTGAAGAATCAGTGAAAATACTGCATCCTTTATGCCAGTGTAGAACGTAAAGTGAAATTCTGCTTAATCAGCACAATAGTTTCGAAAGCGAAAAGTCTTGTTGCTGCTGACGAAAATTCGGGTGATTGAACAATACCAAGTGAGCTTCAAATACTTAGAGAATAACAGCTGTGTGAGATAGAAAGGAATACGATAAGTAGCATTTCATCTCCATACTTGTAGAAATTGCATTGGAATAATGGAGGGACAGAAAAAAGAACTGAACGAACGATAATTCTGAGTAACGTAAGAAGTCTGAAGCAGAATACATTTTCATAAAACGGCCCTAGAGTGAAATAGTCAAATAAAACTGTAGCCAGGAGCTTGTGTGATCATGAATTAATCGATGCATGATCATAAATATTTAAGGTCGGTACAAATCACCATATTAGCAAGACCAAGCATATCGGCCTATGTTTTCACATTTTCAGGGGCCACACAAATCTTACACTTGTTGACTAACGTTATAAGATTTTTATCTAATCAGATTTTTTTGATGAATTTTTTTGCAAATTAATTGGCGGATGTACATTGAGGAAAGGCTAAAATCAACCACAAGATAATACAAGAAAATCTGACTTCATATTTCGATTACGAGTCGATCAAATATCTGTGCAAATTCAAATATGGCTTTGCTATGGCAATTGACCATTCGAATAGCATGTCGAAAGAAGGTAGGGGTATGCAGGTGTGATTTTATTGCAATTTTGAACGATTTACGAGACCCAATAAAATTCAGAAGTTCCGTCAGCCGGAGGAGAATTCTAATAAGATATCGGCTCATATCAATTAATGACGTCAATTCATGAACAGAGAAATACAGACTAGAATACAGTTTCTGAATTCAACCATAAACAACATCTGGATATAGATGAATAGTAAAACAATGTTTATGACTTTAAATGGACTGTGTGAGAACAAGAATTTCAACATTTTAATTTGCCTCGCAAACCTCTTTGTGCATCTCTGAATTCTCAATATTTCTCCTGTACAAATAATCAATAGGATTTCTGTATTCAACAGTGGTAATTTCAATTCTGAAAGCTGTTTCCATCATCGCTGTTGAATGGGATGTTCTTCTACCTATTGTAAATCGGTTCTGATCGGTATCGATGGTCTGATAGCCTGTAGAAGTGTAGTCCGAACTCTGTGGGACAGACAATTTGAGACATTGAGACTTTTAAAGAACTGCAACACATTCATCTGAATACTGCCAATTCGATATCGAAGGAAAGACATCGGCGGCGGATTCGTCTTAGGGTATTTCTGCGTCGACAAGTTTGCATGCATGAAGGAATCTGTCACATACTTTGCTTACCTGTGCAATCAGCGGTCTTGCACGATTCTTCTTCACTGTCACCACAGAGAACACCGTAGGACGACGGATTGCATCTTCTTGTCCTTTTCTTCTTGCCGAGTTCACACAAGCATTGTCCCCAAGATGACCAGGGAGACCAATGTCCTGAAACGTCGATGATGTTTCTGAATTCGGACAACTTTTACACAAAGCGAAATCACAACACTGTGTAATGTACATAGATTAAATTAACAAATCTGAGATCCAAAAGGAATGATGGAGTTTAGATTAATACATAATGAGTAATATTTTATCCTATATTAAACTGACGGGCAAATCAAGTTGCACATTCAAGGTCAAGCGAATAAAATGGGGAGAGAAAAGCTTACTGTCGACGAAAATGTCAAAAAAATTTAGAAATTCAAAGTAGCTTATTGAATAATCACTACATCGGAGCCTTGAGGCAGTTTTTCGACCTTGCGACCGACGTAGTGCTCATGGTGGAGTAAGACCGAGAGAAAAGAAAACTCTTTCCAAGTCGTTGAAAGGACACAAGAAAATATGGAATGAAGAAAATTCTGTACTTATAGTGAATTCTATGCGATACATATTATAATCTCAACATACACTATTCCCAAAAATCTTTTGAATTGCTTTCCAATGTTAATGAATGACACAATTACGAAATTGATAATTGCAATGAAAACATTGAACATTCTATTAAGCGTGAATATACTCTTCGATTTGCAATATATTTCAATGAATGCTGTATGATGCACTGATATTGAAAAGCTTTGATTTTGAAGTTAATAATTGTGTTCAAGTCTATTTGCGCGGCCAGAAAATTGAAAACAATAAAGTCAAAAAGAAAATGAAAGAAACTAATGAAAAGACGGCTTGCATGACAGGGTTTGGCATTGGTTTGTCCATGAAGAAGATGGCGACATCAGAAATTTTTGAATTTCAGCGAAGGAGCAGTTTTAAGGTGGAGAGGAAGACATGTAAAGTGAAATTTCATAAATTAATACACCACCAGTAGAAAAGGAAATACACCAAACACTAACCGCCTTCGATAATACACTTCGTTAATGCATTGACTAATTTTTTCAAAGCAGTCAACACTCATGGAATTCCATCTTTCAAGATGACAACACATCGATCATAATCATTATTTGAGAAGCCTCATCGTAATAGGAATACTCACACGATGGAGTGGTCATCTGGATCACCTATTATCAATCTTGTCAATCATGGAACTGTTAGGAACTGGTGAAGGGGAAAGTATCCAAAAGAGGTGACATGAATTTTTGAAAGACTTGCAATCTACCGTTGTCGAAGGGTGGATGGTCATTCTTGAGGCATAATTGATACCTTGATAGGAAGTATCCCTCGAAGAATCGAGTGCTGGATTACAGTATACCTGTAGCAAGCATGATAGACAGTTGCATAGATGATCTGACAGGGAACATAGAGCGATTAAAACAGATTCTAATAAAGCAAAAAAGGCAAGTTACAAAAAGGCAACTAATAAGTTAATTTAATAGCTTGTATACTTGAAAATTTCAAAAATATGTGTTATTCATCGACACGAAAAGCGACGTTCTAAAAATGTCTAGCAACCAACCATGATGCACTAAGCGAAGGAGATATCTAAGTCTTTGCTGACAGGAAAAGTGTTGAATAGTTGTCGAAGTTAAACCAGAATAAAAATGAACAAGGAGACGACAAGACATTTCATTAATTCGTTAGTTTTCATTAATTGCTATTTACTGATTGATTAATCTAAAACTCCTCAAATCATTCAAACTTACCCATCAACTTTAGTAAAAGTCCTGCGTTTTTCTTCATTTCCACAAACATCTCCGTGGTGATGTTCCTCAACCTTTCAATGTCCTTCGTCTGTTGAACATTGATCTCCTTCTGCTTTTCCAATTCCTTGACTATCTTCTGAGTTTCGTCAGATCTTCCAAAAGCTGTTGTTATTGTCAGCAGGAAGCAAAGCGCTTCCACAAACACCCTAAAATAGACAAGATTCGCTTAGTATCATTCCGTTGTCCAAGGATCAGGTTAGTCAATGTTATGTGAGCAATAGTTCCTCCGGAAACAATTAGAATTTATTAATTGCCTTCATGGCTGAAGCAGCAGAGGAGGCAGGTTACATGGTCGAGGAAGCAGCCTCCGAGTGCAATTCAGTACATAAGTGTCATACAACTTAGAACTTAAGACGAAACTCAACACACACGTTCATCAGAAATCTTCAAAAATGCACAGCAAGTCACTCGATGGTAATACTTTGCGACAGGCCCAATTTTTGTATACAGGAGGAGACTTCACTGCCAAAGAAAGACGCAGAAGAAAATGATTATGTTTTCTTTAGTCAAAGAACCGATTGTAAAAGATAGAATGGCGTCGTAAGATAATCTTAAAGATCTTCCGCGGGCAAACGAACGTTTAGAAGCCTGGTTTGAAAGGTTCGAAGACATCTCCAGGAGATCGGAAATCACAGATGAAAATATATCTGTTTTTTTCTGCAAAAGCATATCATTTCATTAGTTCGATGAGAGAAGAAGTGCATACCAAATTAAAAAATCTTGTGGCACCAGAAAAACCCCACACAAAGTTGTTTTCCGAATTAGTTCTGTAATTGTACTACAAACGCACGTTGCTCCAAAGAAGAGAATTATTGTCGCTGAAAGAAGCTGATTTAATCGTATGTTTCAAGAAACAGGTACGAGACTATTGCTCAATTTGAAAATAGACTTCGAGAACAGGCAGATAAATGTGATTTCAAGACGAGCGAAGCAAGAGATCGTTTTGTAGCAGAACTGAGAATCAAGGCTGTCATTAAAGAAATATTACTGAAAGATGCGTTTGACTTTCAGACTGCGGTAAAAGTAGCAGTTACAGAGGACAAGTGCAGAAACATGGTATGAACAAAACTCATGATTAAAAAAATAGATTTTGCTTAGAAGCAAAAGCGTCAGTCGAACGTTAAAAACAGAAATAATGCTAAACCTTGTAAAATTTGTAATACCAAACCGAAACCAAGAGCCTGTCCTGCTTTTGGGAAAAGTGCTCGAATTGCGGTACTGATGGTCATTTAGCTGTTGTGTGTACGAGATCAAGTAAAATACATCCAAAGAAAGAACACAGAATTGATAATAAGAAGAAACAAAATATCAGTTCTAATCATGGTTGGCCGGTAAAAACCACCAGTTTTGCTACCATTATTTTGCTAAGACTGACAAAAACTGGCCAAAACTTTTTTCCAGCATTACTACTTCAGTTTTCAGGGTACATATAAGGAATCGTCACTCCTGTAGCACAATGACTTCGATATTGCCGAAAACAGGGATAAACTTACTGAAAAATGAAAAATTTTCGGTAGGGAATATCAACAATCAACACATTTAAAGAATTAGATCACAAATCTAGGCCGAAAGTGAGCATTGTACAATACCTTGACAAAATCATGACGCGTGCAGTCTTCAACCAATGATTGAATTAATGGTTTGAATTTTTCAAATCATAAGTTTTGGCTTTCTGGTTGGTTAAGAAAGATTGAAAACAATGATAACAATTGAATTGGATCAAATGTGTCCTGTAAGCAAATCAAAGAAGATATTAACACAGCTATCTTACGACAGCCTCGCAAACACATAAAAGCCTTAATTACAATTTTAGTCAGACTACTAAATATAATTGACTTGATCTTTCGCAACACATGCAAGGCAATAACTCAAAAATCTAGAGATAATTCACTCAATTCCTTTCAAGAGATAAATCGGAGGAGTATAACACTAAACAACATGGCATTCATCCCTTAACGTCGGCAGCGTTTCTGGGAAATGATGGTGCCGTTTATTACACGTCCAAGACTTTAAGCATCAACTGCCGGCTTTTGCGATGATGCATTTGTCCAATATGACGGGAATGTGTTGTACACGTCGACATTTTCATTGTTGTATCTGCCCAGGACGTGCACAGCACGCTCGTTTGTCATGGACATTTTCCTTTAGCGGTTCGTTGACTACTTTACCGATTTTTGAATTCATTGAGTTAAGAAAAATTTGAATATATAAAGTTTTCTATATTTTTGATATGTAGAGCTGGTTTTGAAACTATGTGCACTAGGTGAATGTGTACTACAATACTGACGCATTGTTTATGTACTGTGAAAGATGCGTGCAAAGCTTTATTTCAATGCTTTTAAGTCGTCAATATCGTAATAGGCATATATCGATATACAGTTTCGTACCACTTAACGAACCTTCAATTTGCAAAAGAATGCATGTAAAGTATCTTTTTAAAACTGGACAGAATACCCCATTAATTTCCGATGTCTGATGTGAGTGGAATTGAGAGTCTATATCGTTCATAATTAGCTCAATTTTTATCGTGAAGAATGATGAATGACAATTTACATGTGGGTCAATTTTATTCGTAAATTATTTTGGAATTTCAAGTCTATATACTGATCTAGTGATCGGCATGTCAATAAGATGAGGGCAAATTGGAAAGAAGACAGAGTTAAATTCATTGCAAATTGTTTCTGTTCACAGAATTGGACGGTAGATGTTGATGAACACAACTTCGAGGCACGGAAGCAAGGGTGGGACGCGAGCGCACATAACCTTACTTTGAGCTGCCAAAATTGTTGCTTTACTTTGAATTCATTGCTTACTTTCTTTCCTAATAATAATAATAATAATAATAATAATAAACTTTATTTATCCTCGGAGCATTACAACAGTCTGAACAATAGACTCTTCGTGTAATAAATTAATTGAATATAAATGGAGTTGTAATTTATTTTAAGCAGCATGTGTAAATATAATAAATTAAATATAATTAAAACTATAATAATTATTAATATATTTTATACAAGTATTTATTAATAATTTATCAGATAGATATAAATGGAGTTCTTTGGATAAATGACACGAAGAAAAATAGAACTAGATTTGACTATCTAGAACTAAATGCCAATTCATTGTAGTCTAAAAGGTTACTTCACCCTCTAAAACGAAAGATAATAGCATTATTGCTGAAATTGAGATGCAAAAACCATGATTCGGCAGTTAGAGCTGGTGACTGCAGAAATCGATTAAGCCGATGATAGAACAATAGAAAATGCATTTCATTTGCGTTTGTTCAGTGAAAAACGATATTCGGCTACATTTGCATGCAATGTCCTTCTTTATGCATACTATCTCGAAGAAGGATTTCTATGCTATGCAAGAAACTAAAGCGCGAATGACAACTAGGAAATTGCAACAATGACCAATAGTGCCGTGATTAATATTCAACGGCATCTAATATTCAGATAATACAGTATCACACTTTCTGAACTGGTATCGGCATTGCAGCATCCTTACTAAACGATCTCATTGCAGGTAAGACAATGTGAAATATCATTCACATATTGATAATTACATTACATTTAATTTTGTAATTCTTTTTTGTGTTACATCGCTCCGGACCTCTCATGCATTAAGATTTATTAATTAGGCTAGAAGGGTGGTAAGATAACTAAATTTTTAATAAAAGAAATAATCAATGTTGTTAATAAACACACTTTGCAATAAATCCTACACTTCGTGGAAATTTTTCATTACTTTTCGCAATCTACAGTAACAGTACTAACGTTTAAGCATTTCATCATGAAGACAGTGAGAGAAATTCATCTGCGAGTTTAACAACAAGAATATTACCGTCAAACATTGATACACAAACAATAGCAACCTCAGAGGCGCATGAAGAATTCGCTATTAACATTTTCCTATAATCGAGAGGAGAGTAACAAATACACTTCAGAACTCTGATACAAGTCATACAACCACCAGAGAATTAAATAGAGTTTTTAATATGAATACCCATTATGTATAAAGTAAACCAAAAATTGCGTTCGATGAAAATATCAGTTAGAAAGCATATTTTGCAATAAGACAATTCATGATGTCCAACTGCTGGAAAAGAAAATTTTGGTCTCGAAGTGATTTAAGGTTTATTTCAGTTTAATCGTGACTTTGTATCACTTCGAGACCAAAATTTTCTTTCCCGTGAGTTGGACATCATGAATTGTCTTATATCTTGTTTTATGTGAGAAAGCATCTTACCTTATATTCACGCATTCCATGATATGATGAATACACGTAAACTCACACGAAATCAGGAATTATCTTCTCGTGCAGTAAGAGAATATTCAACATACTCATGTACTTCATGCACTCGAAGTTTGATTTGATACTGAAATTATAATCGATGAATCCGACCATGGGATAAACCATAAGGGAAGCTAATACCAAGATAGCAAGGATAGCAAACAGATCCGCATTCTATGCTTTCGACGTTGATGTAAATTTAAACTTAATCTACCAGACTCATTAGCGACGGCATTCTATTAGAGAGATGATATCGTGTGCAATATTCATAGAGATGAAAAGAGAACACTGCGTCATCGTTTATCTCATGATTATTTCCATGTATATTCACTGAGTTAGCTCGATCATCATCTATTCATTCTGTTCAAAGGTTTGAGATTCCTGACGGTGGTGACACACCCCCTGCGCCGCTAATGCTGCTGCGGTATCCTAACTCCGTCAAATGCTGGGGGGAGGGGGTGACCACACGCTCCATAGCCGCAGATGAGTTCCGCACTTCACGAAAGCAACGAAGGATTGTAATACTGGACAAGCAATCAATTATTTGTAATTACTTGATGGGAGCAATCAATTAATAGCAATTAATCGGGGTTATCAATCAATCAATTGCAATGATTTGTCATCGCCTTTTCGATAGACTAATCCTTGATTTTGACTTGTACACTCTGTTATTTCACTTCAAAGAATTAGGCTACATGGGCCTGCATATTTCACAAGTCACATGAGAGCGTATTATCAATTTGGATATTGACTTGAGTAGTCCCATTATGTACATGAAATATATGTGACTGCATTCCTCATTGGATGTGATCACGGATGAATTTTAATACAAACTTAGGATCATGCATCACAATTACAGTGAAAATCAACTAATGAAATAAGTTAAAGAATCATTACATGTGCCTACAGCAGAACACGTAACATAAAATAGAGTTTCAAAAGTTATGATAAAAAATTTGATATATATATATATATATATATATATATATATATATATATATATATATATATATATATATATATGTAGATACCAAATGCGCTATGCACCGGTTAGTTCCTAATTAGCATTCTGAAAGCGATCAGTTTGTGAATAAGACATGTTTAGTAAGCTAAATGTCTAGATATATCAATGAATGAGGAATGATTTTCCTACGATGGTTAGTGGTGACGGCATTACGAGTAAATCAGTCAATTGACAACTTATCCCACTACAGCTCAAATGAATGTCATGTACAATCTTAAGAGATCGGGTTGCCCTGCTACCCTTATGTACAGATCATATGTCGCTTTTATTCGCTCCATATTTTTATTTGCTTATCCAGTTTATTGCAATGCACCGGACTATCTATTTAATAAAATAATGCGCTTGGAGAAGCGAGTGTTTAGGATTATCAATTCGAATGAGTTTCCTTCATTCATCGAAGTTGCCACAAAGATGTGTTACAAAATGATTTCATCAATTGAGGGGACGTCTTCTCACCCCTTGTCTGTTATGTTCCAACCACATAATTGTCGACTAATTCGTTCTCAGTGCACTTTGCGTCCACCATTCGCAAAAACTGAACGCTTTCGTTGTTCATTTATAAAATTTTGTATTCTATGATCTTGCACTTTTGTAATGCGTTCACCGACTGTAACCATGTGAAGCAATAAAGATATTATTATTATTATCATAATAATTTTTTTTTTTTTTAGTACACGACCCATGCACAACATTAGGTCGGGAAGATACTACTATGGCCTCGGAGTCCTACCAGGGTACCTACCTAACGGGCGCTTGGTGCACACGATAGTTCGAAAGTCGGGAGCTTGGTACAAAATAGCAGTAAAGCGGGCGTTTTTGACAACTCGGGCGCTCTGTACAGAATTTGAGAAAATAGGGCGATCTGTACACTATTTTTCAAATTTATTTTCTTGACTTTGACAAAGCTATACCCATTATCACAAACCTTATGAAAATTGCATTCTGATCCACATCAAAGATATGCAAGATATTTAAATTTCAAAAATCGAAAATAGGGCGCTTGGTACATTTTTGTACCAATCGCCCGCATTATGGAAACCAATAGAAAGTTCGAAGTCCGTTTCAACTTCGTCATTGATTGTACATATTTTAGATATTAACACGATCGAATAAATGTCAGAAAACAGAATATATTTTAGATTGCCCTGTTTGCCAAATTGCATAGATTTTCCGTTGCTTATTAGATGTTATATGTAGCCAATTTCCCCATTTTCAGAATATGATTATTTCTATCCATAAGCTTTAGACTTACAAAACTTTCATAGATTGACCTACATGTACATATTATGTTCACTTATACCATAATCTTTACCCATAAAGATTCAAATAAAAAGTCCGTATCAGATAATAATGTATAATTGAACCATAAACAAACACATATAACAAAAAAGTTTTTCAAAATATTCATGTACGCACTGGTGGTGTATTGCCATGCATTTAAGTCCAAAAGCAATAGGAGCTTGAGAATCATTCGATGTCTTCATCTTCTCCGTAGCAAACATTTCTTCTACACTTTCGCTTAGGTAGAATTCTCTGAGACACATATTGAAATCTTACAGTTTTTTTGGAAATTCTTGTTCGGAACTTTCGCTTTCAAAATTATCTTACTCGGAGCTTTATTGTTCAGAACTCTCTTTTTTCCGATGCATTTCTTACTTTTGCTCACATCATCCTTGTCAACAGCTATCTGCTCACCTTCAACTTCTCTCTGGTCACCCTCAACTTCAGTCTCAACAAACATTCACATCACAATTTTCGCCATCATCCTTTAGTAACTGAGAGTAAAAGTCTGTCAACTTAAGAAAATCAGATTCGGATGAACTTTTGACATAATTTTCTTCCGCGGTCTTTTCACTGTGTGCTGTTTGTTCGTAATGTGCTTTGAGTATTGTCTGAGGAATTATTTGCCTTTTGATTGCTATTAAGCTATCCCATGATTTTCTTACACTTGTAGGCGAGAAATCGTAGCGTGAATCATTTGGGATCAGGTTATGTTTTCGAATGGCAGTGTTTATAGATGCTGCGATTGCTGTATCGACACTTCCTTTTGAATTTCCGAACAATAAATCCGGTTTACTTTTAAACTTTTTTTCGTATGCAGTCAGCATGTCTGTCATCCACTTGACTTGGTCCTGTTTGATAACAATCCTCACATTATATCTGTAATCAGTTTTGTGATTTTTACAAATCAAGGGAACATTCTGGCTCAGAAGTTTCAAGTCACTTGTTTTCAAATTCAACAAGGGCCATGAACGGCAATTCATTCTGCTCTGCAGAATAAAAAAATTCAATGCCTTTCGATCTCGTAGCTCAATCTTGAAGACTCATCAGATAATATGTTTTTGCAATCATTAAGCACATTTGAAAGGACTTTCACCGGGGGCACTTTGGCAAACATAGAATCTTGGTCTGTTTTTTTCATGCGCTTGGCACTTTTTTTGAAGCCTGTTTTCACTTCCTTAATAATATTCAACCAACGGGTTGATGAAAACTCACTCAAGTTATGATAGCTATCAACATGTTTTATAAAAGCTATAAGATGGTCCAAAAAGAGTACCAGAGAAACAGATTTGTGGACTGTGATAGCTCTAAAGTCCCTCATCAATTTTGAGAGAACATGTGGATTCTTCAAAGATCGACTCGAAGTGAAAACATGCTCAAGGAATTTTGAAAGCTGTTTTGAATACTTGTTTTTTGCCGAATCTTCGTTTACACCAGACATCAACAAAATATTCACCTTGTGATCAGTGAAGCTCTCGACTAATTCCCTCGCTCGACTACAAGTCAACAACTCAAATTCAGCTAATTCTTTCAAATGCGTCGGAAAAAAATCAAATGACTTTGGGTTTGAGATCTGAACAAGAGAGTGACTTTTAATATGCCTTCTAGGATTAGTAAAGCGTAAGTTGCACTGGGAACAGTAAAACACTTTCTGACAGTGATTTGTTCGATAATAGGACAGAATTAGTTTTCTTTCAGAGCAATTGATCTCACAGTGAATTCGGTTTGCTTGCAAATGGTTGCGTATCTTCCTGACATTAACTTTACAAAGAATGCATTTCACTAAATCCCTCTGGCGATTATATTCACGAGCATCACGGCGTTTGGTGCTTCGGCCTCTTCGTTTACGTCCACTTACAGCGGTCTTTGTATTAATAGACGTACATGGCTGTAGTTCCGACGCA
This sequence comes from Prostheceraeus crozeri, assembly GCA_907163375.1. Lineage (NCBI taxonomy): Eukaryota > Metazoa > Platyhelminthes > Polycladida > Euryleptidae > Prostheceraeus > Prostheceraeus crozeri. The sequence continues at coordinate 194,511 of CAJQUW010014899.1, forward strand.
GTGCTCGTACATGGCTGTAGTTCCGTCGCAGTACTCGTGCATGGCTGTAGTTCCGACGCAGTGCTCGTACATGGCTGTAGTTCCGTCGCAGTACTCGTGCATGGCTGTAGTTCCGTCGCAGTACTCGTACATGGCTGTAGTTCCGTCGCAGTACTCGTGCATGGCTGTAGTTCCGACGCAGTGCTCGTACATGGCTGTAGTTCCGTCGCAGTACTCGTATAAGGCTGCTGCGAAGCTATCAGATCAATATTTTCCACTTGGGACATAAACTCGTCCCAGTCACTGAAGTTATCGTCACTATCAGCAACCATTGTCAAAAGAAATGATATCCTCCAAGTAACAGGTTGTCAAGAATTCCAAGAATTGAGCTATTTTTGTAGAGCCGCGTGGACCAATGAGACATCGTTTAACAATGGCTTGAAATAGTAGTTAGGAAGCTAACTAAATGAATGACATCCTGAAATGGAATCTCGCTAATTCCGTCTGTTCAGTATTCAATTTAAACATTACAAGAAGACTATAAAACTTTTTAAAGTTATTTGGAAAACAAGGGCGCATGGTACACATGGATAGGCAACTTGTATTGTACAGGACGCCCTATAATTACAAAAATAATTCTAGAAATTTCTTAAACCATTAATTTCTTATGCATGTAGGTAGGTGACCCCCTCCTCCATATGCATGCGAAATACAGAGTTTGTATCTACCATAGATATTGAAAAAACCTAGGAGGGCCCTCTGTACAACATAGCTTTACATTGGAGGGCGCTTCGTACATTTTTGGTCCTATCTCGTCTATAGTACCAAGGGCCCGTATTATTATTATTATTATTATTATTATTATTATTATCTCATGTCATGTGTCATAAATCATCTTCAAACTTTTCGCGATGTTCAACAGTATGATCATCATCTGCGGAGACCGGAAAAATATTTTCTAAAAACTATAGAAATGTTCAAATATGTATTTATAAAAAATGGCTAAATGTTTGCGATAAAATTGCTAAACATTTAATTAAAATATCTAATATTTGTTGCTATAAGCAGTCTATATTACAGAAACTATCGATTTATAACTGTATGTGAATCCCACATCGTATCTTCTACAGGAATATCAATTACATGTTCATATTACATAATTATCCTTTCCTTAAAGGAAAGAATTGCAATAGACGGTAAATATCTTAGACAAGTTTTCAAAAGTAAGATAGTGTCGACAGTCAGCAAAAATTTGTTTGCATGCGGAACCTCTCTACTTCACAGCTGCAATGGCGAAATTCACAAGGTGATAGAAATTAAATGGCCCTATTTTAAAGTGCTGTGGATCAGTGAAAATCCAACCAATTTTTCAATGCGATGCATCATTTTAAACCCAGAGGGTGGACATCATTTTAACGGCTATTAGAAGTTCATAGATGTGCTGATTTTATAGATATCTAATGTTAGAGAACCATTACTGAAAAATCAAATTTACAGCACAAAAATCTATTTCAATGTATTATGCCATCATCTGTTAAAAAGTGAACGCGACCAAAAAAGCACTATTTACATCAAACTATAAAATAGGGGCATGTTGAGTCAAAGAAAGTAAATCAAACGTTCGCCCTATGGTCATCACCATTAATGCGACCTCCATTCCTCGCTACAATTTTTCTGTGTCTTTTCGGGATGCTTTCAAATAAGTGATGGCATGTTCGTCGACTCACACTTCGCCAAATGCTTTGGATTTCTGCTTTCAATGACGTAAAATCATTAAATTCTCGGTGAGAAACTCCTTCGGAAGTGAAGGCGCTGCTCCAACCACTCTTCCACAAAGATCGGTCCATTCAGTGGTATCAAGCCATTCCAGGAAACGGTTCCCCTCAACATAACGCATCACGAAAACTTATCAACACTTAAGCGCCAGCCGTTTCCGCATCTCCACGAGATGACGACCATAAAATCTCGTTCTTTGTGTTTGGAGGGCTGGTTACTCGGTACGGCTAGGAAAAGTCAGTATTTAAAACTCTAGTCAAAAGCTCTCCACTTGTGTCAAAGAAGTTGCGTCCGAAGTGACGAATCAAATGTCTTTCAAATCGCACGTGAGTCACATGATGTCGCTCGGTAATACGACTTGTCTTTCGGTTATGATAAGTGCTCAGTCCTGCTTCTTAAAGAGTCCTACACACGGATGATTGAGAGGTGCCAGAGACTGATGCCACTACTGACCGAGTAGACTGTCCTTTCTTGTCTTTCACTGCAGCCACCACTTTTTCAGCCATTTCGCTGGACCTCGCAGTGCGCAGTCTACCAGACTGGTACTGACTTCGTGCAGCGACTCCTGCTGTGCGAATACCTTTTAGAGCTCGCAAAATAACCTTTCTGATTGAGTTAAAACTCAATCGCATTAATTTCAGAGTGTTCGCTTTCTTTTAAGTATTTGGCTACTTTATAGCCGCTCCAGCTACCATGAAGGCCATTTAGCACCTCAAATGACTTCCACACGGAATCTCTTGTAGAAACAGACAGCTTCATCTTATCATATATTTACAGATCAACTGTTCAAACTATTGCATACATCATGAATAAACATGTAAAACTAGGAAAACTTTTCAAATTCAAAACCGCTGGATATCGTCTACGATAACCGTTGGAGTTAACACATCTGCGTAATTTTGACAACCATAGAGTTGCTGTTGAGAGGGGTATAAAATGATACATTTCATTTAAAAATTGGTTGGATATTCCCTGATCTATAGCACTTTATAAAATAGGGCCATTTAATTTGACCCACCTCTAGGACCAATTCTTCTGGTGAATACTGACAGGGATCGAGTTGACCTGTGGAATTTGGAAACGAAACGCCACCGATCACATCACTAAACTGCTGAATCAATTTGAGACCGACGTTTCTGTTGATAACTTCAAAAAATATATTTTTGATACCTTCTCCTGCCGAATCATTCAATGATTCCAGGCTTTTCTCGAGATTCGAGAGTTCTGCCAAGCTGTTTGCAATTGACGTATCTTGCTATTCCAACGACTAAACTACAATAGCAATCTGCTGGAAGTTGACAAAAATTTTAGTCCGAGTTTCAGTCTCAGGCAAGTGTGAAAAAGGCATATGATTCACATTTTGCTGACGAAAACGTCTACTCAAATATTTACATTTACTCCAATTCACCTGATTCCATTGGACATCATCGTAAAAGTTCTCTCCACCTTTCATTAATGCTTATGCTAGTACAATAAAGTATATTCTATATGCATAAAGTAATTCAATTCTCAAGCACAAGTTCGTTTTAATGATTACATTTCATTTACAAAAATTTTCACTTTTATATTTTTAACAATACTCATTCGACGGTTGAACACGAATAATTGCATCATTATCGCACATGAATGGCATCAGTCTGATTGCCCACAACACTCCACTCCATCCAGGGAGATCTGATCCATTCTCAAGTCTGTAGAATGAATTTAAGCAATCCGTGAAATATCGTTGTTTTTACATGCATCTACAATGTTCGTGGTATGACAATGCAATGGAAAAGTTCCATGCCATCATTGGCTCATGAGCACAATCCATGATCTATAGCATTGATCGGCTGTGGTGCCTCGCACCGTGATGATCACTTGAATCTCATCTCATGTATTGTAAATCATAGTCAAAATTTCCTCGCTGTTCTACAGTAGAGGTCTGTAGTCGTCGGACATTTACCCTCAACACGACAAGAAGTTTTAATTCAAAACACGAACACGAACACGACACGACGCGAGCACGAAAATTCAAACCGCCTGCATCTAACAGGAAAGCAACACGAACTTTGTCTTATGAGTAACTCATTTAATTATAGTATATCATTCAATGGAAAACAATTGTTCACTGGTCGAGGAGACTACATCAGCTTAAACAAGTCACGAAAGCAATTTGAAACAGATTAACAGTTCAATGATTAATGTCAAAAGGCTTTAGACCGGTCAGCGATTTAATAGAGGGCTGCTCATCAATATGCTCTCGACTCATGTTGTTATGAGTACACCGCTTATTGTCTGACAAACCTCGCTGCTGAAAATCCACTTTCGCTTATAAGGGAAGTGGCTGGTGGCAGCAATGGTGTGCACTGCTCTGTTATAATTGTGGCACAGGACAGACACCGCACTTGGCTCACCCCAAGACTGAGGGTTCGCAGAGGAGGTGGATCATCCTCAAGGTTCGGAAAAGTATTGGTCAATTGTATGCATATACATGCACTGACCTTTCGTCGACCTAGCTGTTTAACTACATTAGCAGAATGTAGTTTATCCATCCTTTATCTTCGTGTACTAGATTACTTGTTTCAAGTTAGAACAGGCTAAGATATCAAATTATCTCGATTTATAATTCAGAGTGAATCCTTGTCAATACGAAAATAAAACTTGACTCTAATCATTGTCAAAACATGAGCACGAGCACGAGCACGAATGGAAAGACTCAACACAAAACACAATCGTGTTCGTGTTCGAGTCGTGTCACGAACGCAGACCTCTATTCTACAGTATATCATGATTATCATCTGATTCCATCAGTGTAAATTGTCGTAAAATTTCTCTCCATTGTTTCATTATTCTCTTGATAATCTGTGCGCTACTGATACCACATCCTTGACAGTAGACTCAAGTTATCGATCATCAAAAATACGCAACAGAAAGAAATACATTGCAGACTCCCATCATGTCAAATAGGATTTCAATTCCAACTCACTGTCGGATGAGCCACGGTCTTGAGGCTACGGTCGCAGTGACGGAACCTCGCTACTCCTCGATCAAATTCTGATTGAAAGGCCGCTTGACCAATTTGACACTCATCTTTTTGTTGCGTTTCTACCGAACCATCATTTTCAAATATGAGTTGCTATGATCATGAAACTCATCGTTGATTTAAGTTCGCAAAGCATTATGGCTACACAAGTTTGAGAAAGATCAATGCCACCAGCTTTTTATTAGAAGCTTTCATCAAACGGGAAGACCTAAACCGGTGACAAGTCACTCCCAATTGGCAAGGTTTATGGCGCCTGAAAGCTTGCGGAATCTAAAATCAACATCATTCAATCCCTTAAGTGATTTCTGAACTCTACGAACACAATTGTTTTGATTGCATATCATCCACTAAAGCTATTCCTGTGCTTCTTACCGTCATCATCTCGACACCATGATCCATTTTCTTGTTTTCTTGTCTCTTCGCATTCGCAGAAAAGCCACAGATCGCTCCATCCATAATGACTAACTCGTCCGTAGCACACTACATCTACGACTGCGCTACAAATAAAAAAGGACGTTTTGACGGCTGAGAATATTCATGACCCTCAAATAAACAAACAAAATTAACAGTGAAATGAATGAAGTGAGATAAACGACAGACCTAATTGTCATCCAAAACATACGAGTAAGCGGCTGCTAGACTATTAGGACTAACCTACGACCCAAAGCTTGTCTATGTAGACCTGACGCTGCACCAACTGAGCTACGACCGCGCACGCGCGACCAATGTCAACTGGTAGGATCAAGCCATCAACATCACACATTCGTGTCATAGCAATTATACTCAGCAATTATGATAAACAACTACTTCTTCATACAACAAACGTCATACGCGGCAATTCTTGGTACTTGTCGCTTTTCTGTTCACAGGACTTCAAAAACTGTCTATAACCTCGAAAGCTTGATCAAGTGCCACGAAACTCTTGTGCTAGTACAATAAAGTATATTCTATATGCATAAAGTAATTCAATTCTCAAGCACAAGTTCGTTTTAATGACTACATTTCATTTACAAAAATTTTCACTTTTATATTTTTAACAGTGCTCATTCGGACGGTTGAACACGAATAATTGCATCATTATCGCACATGAATGGCATCAGTCTGATTGCCCACAAAACACTCCACTCCATCCAGGGAGATCTGATCCATTCTCAAGTCTGTAGAATGAATTTAAGCAATCCGTGAAATATCGTTGTTTCTACATGCATCTACAATGTTCGTGGGTATGACAATGCAATGGAAAAGTTCCATGCCATCATTGGCTCATGAGCACAATCCCATGATCTATAGCATTGATCGGCTGTGGTGCCTCGCACCGTGATGATCACTTGAATCTCATCTCATGTATTGTAAATCATAGTCAAGTTTCCTCGCTGTTCTACAGTAGAGGTCTGTAGTCGTCGGACATTTACCCTCAACACGACAAGAAGTTTTTAATTCAAAACACGAACACGAACACGACACGACGCGAGCACGAAAATTCAAACCGCCTGCATCTAACAGGAAAGCAACACGAACTTTGTCTTATGAGTAATCATTTAATTATAGTATATCATTCAATGGAAAACAATTGTTCACTGGTCGAGGAGACTACATCAGCTTAAACAAGTCACGAAAGCAATTTGAAACAGATTAACAGTTCAATGATTAATGTCAAAAGGCTTTAGACCGGTCAGCGATTTAATAGAGGGCTGCTCATCAATATGCTCTCGACTCATGTTGTTATGAGTACACCGCTTATTGTCTGACAAACCTCGCTGCTGAAAATCCACTTTCGCTTATAAGGGAAGTGGCTGGTGGCAGCAATGGTGTGCACTACTCTGTTATAATTGTGGCACAGGACAGACACCGCACTTGGCTCACCCCAAGACTGAGGGTTCGCAGAGGAGGTGGATCATCCTCAAGGTTCGGAAAAGTATTGGTCAATTGTATGCATATACATGCACTGACCTTTCGTCGACCTAGCTGTTTAACTACATTAGCAGAATGTAGTTTATCCATCCTTTATCTTCGTGTACTAGATTACTTGTTTCAAGCTAGAACAGGCTAAGATATCAAATTATCTCGATTTATAATTCAGAGTGAATCTTGTCAATACGAAAATAAAACTTGACTCTAATCATTGTCAAAACATGAGCACGAGCACGAGCACGAATGGAAAGACTCAACACAAAACACAATCGTGTTCGTGTTCGAGTCGTGTCACGAACGCAGACCTCTATTCTACAGTATAATCATGATTATCATCTGATTCCATCAGTGTAAATTGTCGTAAAATTTCTCTCCATTGTTTCATTATTCTCATGATCATCTGTGCGCTACTGATACCACATCCTTGACAGTAGACTCAAGTTATCGATCATCAAAATACGCAACAGAAAGAAATACATTGCAGACTCCCATCATGTCAAATAGGATTTCATTCGAACTCACTGTCGGATGAGCCACGGTCTTGAGGCTACGGTCGCAGTGACGGAACCTCGCTACTCCTCGATCAAATTCTGATTGAAAGGCCGCTTGACCAATTTGACACTCATCTTTTTGTTGCGTTTCTACCGAACCATCATTTTCAAATATGAGTTGCTATGATCATGAAACTCATCGTCTGATTTAAGTTCGCAAGCATTATGGCTACACAAGTTTGAGAAAGATCAATGCCACCAGCTTTTTATTAGAAGCTTTCATCAAACGGGAAGACCTAAACCGGTGACAAGTCACTCCCAATTGGCAAGGTTTATGGCGCCTGAAAGCTTGCGGAATCTAAAATCAACATCATTCAATCCTTAAGTGATTTCTGAACTCTACGAACACAATTGTTTTGATTGCATATCATCCACTAAAGCTATTCCTGTGCTTCTTACCGTCATCATCTCGACACCATGATCCATTTTCTTGTTTTCTTGTCTCTTCGCATTCGCAGAAAAGCCACAGCATCGCTCCATCCATAATGACTAACTCGTCCGTAGCACACTACATCTACGACTGCGCTACAAATAAAAAAGGACGTTTTGACGGCTGAGAATATTCATGACCTCAAATAAACAAACAAAATTAACAGTGAAATGAAATGAAGTGAGATAAACGACAGACCTAATTGTCATCCAAAACATACGAGTAAGCGGCTGCTAGACTATTAGGACTAACCTACGACCCAAAGCTTGTTATGTAGACCTGACGCTGCACCAACTGAGCTACGACCGCGCACGCGCGACCAATGTCAACTGGTAGGATCAAGCCATCAACATCACACATTCGTGTCATAGCAATTATACTCAGCAATTATGATAAACAACTACTTCTTCATACAACAAACGTCATACGCGGCAATTCTTGGTACTTGTCGCCTTTCTGTCACAGGACTTCAAAACAGTCTATAACCTCGAAAGCTTGATCAAGTGCCACGAAACTCTTGTGCTAGTACAATAAAGTATATTCTATATGCATAAAGTAATTCAATTCTCAAGCACAAGTTCGTTTTAATGACTACATTTCATTTACAAAAATTTTCACTTTTATATTTTTTAACAGTGCTCATTCGACGGTTGAACACGAATAATTGCATCATTATCGCACATGAATGGCATCAGTCTGATTGCCCACAACACTCCACTCCATCCAGGGAGATCTGATCCATTCTCAAGTCTGTAGAATGAATTTAAGCAATCCGTGAAATATCGTTGTTTCTACATGCATCTACAATGTTCGTGGTATGACAATGCAATGGAAAAGTTCCATGCCATCATTGGCTCATGAGCACAATCCATGATCTATAGCATTGATCGGCTGTGGTGCCTCGCACCGTGATGATCACTTGAATCTCATCTCATGTATTGTAAATCATAGTCAAGTTTCCTCGCTGTTCTACAGTAGAGGTCTGTAGTCGTCGGACATTTACCCTCAACACGACAAGAAGTTTTTAATTCAAAACACGAACACGAACACGACACGACGCGAGCACGAAAATTCAAACCGCCTGCATCTAACAGGAAAGCAACACGAACTTTGTCTTATGAGTAACTCATTTAATTATAGTATATCATTCAATGGAAAACAATTGTTCACTGGTCGAGGAGACTACATCAGCTTAAACAAGTCACGAAAGCAATTTGAAACAGATTAACAGTTCAATGATTAATGTCAAAAGGCTTTAGACCGGTCAGCGATTTAATAGAGGGCTGCTCATCAATATGCTCTCGACTCATGTTGTTATGAGTACACGCTTATTGTCTGACAAACCTCGCTGCTGAAAATCCACTTTCGCTTATAAGGGAAGTGGCTGGTGGCAGCAATGGTGTGCACTACTCTGTTATAATTGTGGCACAGGACAGACACCGCACTTGGCTCACCCCAAGACTGAGGGTTCGCAGAGGAGGTGGATCATCCTCAAGGTTCGGAAAAGTATTGGTCAATTGTATGCATATACATGCACTGACCTTTCGTCGACCTAGCTGTTTAACTACATTAGCAGAATGTAGTTTATCCATCCTTTATCTTCGTGTACTAGATTACTTGTTCAAGCTAGAACAGGCTAAGATATCAAATTATCTCGATTTATAATTCAGAGTGAATCCTTGTCAATACGAAAATAAAACTTGACTCTAATCATTGTCAAAACATGAGCACGAGCACGAGCACGAATGGAAAGACTCAACACAAAACACAATCGTGTTCGTGTTCGAGTCGTGTCACGAACGCAGACCTCTATTCTACAGTATAATCATGATTATCATCTGATTCCATCAGTGTAAATTGTCGTAAAATTTCTCTCCATTGTTTCATTATTCTCTGATCATCTGTGCGCTACTGATACCACATCCTTGACAGTAGACTCAAGTTATCGATCATCAAAATACGCAACAGAAAGAAATACATTGCAGACTCCCATCATGTCAAATAGGATTTCAATTCCAACTCACTGTCGGATGAGCCACGGTCTTGAGGCTACGGTCGCAGTGACGGAACCTCGCTACTCCTCGATCAAATTCTGATTGAAAGGCCGCTTGACCAATTTGACACTCATCTTTTTGTTGCGTTTCTACCGAACCATCATTTTCAAATATGAGTTGCTATGATCATGAAACTCATCGTCTGATTTAAGTTCGCAAAGCATTATGGCTACACAAGTTTGAGAAAGATCAATGCCACCAGCTTTTTATTAGAAGCTTTCATCAAACGGGAAGACCTAAACCGGTGACAAGTCACTCCCAATTGGCAAGGTTTATGGCGCCTGAAGCTTGCGGAATCTAAAATCAACATCATTCAATCCCTTAAGTGATTTCTGAACTCTACGAACACAATTGTTTTGATTGCATATCATCCACTAAAGCTATTCCTGTGCTTCTTACCGTCATCATCTCGACACCATGATCCATTTTCTTGTTTTCTGTCTCTTCGCATTCGCAGAAAAGCCACAGCATCGCTCCATCCATAATGACTAACTCGTCCGTAGCACACTACATCTACGACTGCGCTACAAATAAAAAAGGACGTTTTGACGGCTGAGAATATTCATGACCCTCAAATAAACAAACAAAATTAACAGTGAAATGAATGAAGTGAGATAAACGACAGACCTAATTGTCATCCAAAACATACGAGTAAGCGGCTGCTAGACTATTAGGACTAACCTACGACCCAAAGCTTGTCTATGTAGACCTGACGCTGCACCAACTGAGCTACGACCGCGCACGCGCGACCAATGTCAACTGGTAGGATCAAGCCATCAACATCACACATTCGTGTCATAGCAATTATACTCAGCAATTATGATAAACAACTACTTCTTCATACAACAAACGTCACACGCGGCAATTCTTGGTACTTGTCGCCTTTCTGTCACAGGACTTCAAAACTGTCTATAACCTCGAAAGCTTGATCAAGTGCCACGAAACTCTAATGCTAGTACAATAAAGTATATTCTATATGCATAAAGTAATTCAATTCTCAAGAACAAGTTCGTTTTAATGACTACATTTCATTTACAAAAATTTTCACTTTTATATTTTTAACAGTGCTCATTCGACGGTTGAACACGAATAATTGCATCATTATCGCACATGAATGGCATCAGTCTGATTGCCCACAACACTCCACTCCATCCAGGGAGATCTGATCCATTCTCAAGTCTGTAGAATGAATTTAAGCAATCCGTGAAATATCGTTGTTTTTACATGCATCTACAATGTTCGTGGTATGACAATGCAATGGAAAAGTTCCATGCCATCATTGGCTCATGAGCACAATCCATGATCTATAGCATTGATCGGCTGTGGTGCCTCGCACCGTGATGATCACTTGAATCTCATCTCATGTATTGTAAAATCATAGTCAAGTTTCCTCGCTGTTCTACAGTAGAGGTCTGTAGTCGTCGGACATTTACCCTCAACACGACAAGAAGTTTTTAATTCAAAACACGAACACGAACACGACACGACGCGAGCACGAAAATTCAAACCGCCTGCATCTAACAGGAAAGCAACACGAACTTTGTCTTATGAGTAACTCATTTAATTATAGTATATCATTCAATGGAAAACAATTGTTCACTGTCGAGGAGACTACATCAGCTTAAACAAGTCACGAAAGCAATTTGAAACAGATTAACAGTTCAATGATTAATGTCAAAAGGCTTTAGACCGGTCAGCGATTTAATAGAGGGCTGCTCATCAATATGCTCTCGACTCATGTTGTTATGAGTACACGCTTATTGTCTGACAAACCTCGCTGCTGAAAATCCACTTTCGCTTATAAGGGAAGTGGCTGGTGGCAGCAATGGTGTGCACTGCTCTGTTATAATTGTGGCACAGGACAGACACCGCACTTGGCTCACCCCAAGACTGAGGGTTCGCAGAGGAGGTGGATCATCCTCAAGGTTCGGAAAAGTATTGGTCAATTGTATGCATATACATGCACTGACCTTTCGTCGACCTAGCTGTTTAACTACATTAGCAGAATGTAGTTTATCCATCCTTTATCTTCGTGTACTAGATTACTTGTTTCAAGCTAGAACAGGCTAAGATATCAAATTATCTCGATTTATAATTCAGAGTGAATCCTTGTCAATACGAAAATAAAACTTGACTCTAATCATTGTCAAAACATGAGCACGAGCACGAGCACGAATGGAAAGACTCAACACAAAACACAATCGTGTTCGTGTTCGAGTCGTGTCACGAACGCAGACCTCTATTCTACAGTATAATCATGATTATCATCTGATTCCATCAGTGTAAATTGTCGTAAAATTTCTCTCCATTGTTTCATTATTCTCATGATCATCTGTGCGCTATGATACCACATCCTTGACAGTAGACTCAAGTTATCGATCATCAAAATACGCAACAGAAAGAAATACATTGCAGACTCCCATCATGTCAAATAGGATTTCAATTCCAACTCACTGTCGGATGAGCCACGGTCTTGAGGCTACGGTCGCAGTGACGGAACCTCGCTACTCCTCGATCAAATTCTGATTGAAAGGCGCTTGACCAATTTGACACTCATCTTTTTGTTGCGTTTCTACCGAACCATCATTTTCAAATATGAGTTGCTATGATCATGAAACTCATTGTCTGATTTAAGTTCGCAAGCATTATGGCTACACAAGTTTGAGAAAGATCATGCCACCAGCTTTTTATTAGAAGCTTTCATCAAACGGGAAGACCTAAACCGGTGACAAGTCACTCCCAATTGGCAAGGTTTATGGCGCCTGAAAGCTTGCGGAATCTAAAATCAACATCATTCAATCCCTTAAGTGATTTCTGAACTCTACGAACACAATTGTTTTGATTGCATATCATCCACTAAAGCTATTCCTGTGCTTCTTACCGTCATCATCTCGACACCATGATCCATTTTCTTGTTTTCTTGTCTCTTCGCATTCGCAGAAAAGCCACAGCATCGCTCCATCCATAATGACTAACTCGTCCGTAGCACACTACATCTACGACTGCGCTACAAATAAAAAAGGACGTTTTGACGGCTGAGAATATTCATGACCCTCAAATAAACAAACAAAATTAACAGTGAAATGAATGAAGTGAGATAAACGACAGACCTAATTGTCATCCAAAACATACGAGTAAGCGGCTGCTAGACTATTAGGACTAACCTACGACCCAAAGCTTGTCTATGTAGACCTGACGCTGCACCAACTGAGCTACGACCGCGCACGCGCGACCAATGTCAACTGGTAGGATCAAGCCATCACATCACACATTCGTGTCATAGCAATTATACTCAGCAATTATGATAAACAACTACTTCTTCATACAACAAACGTCATACGCGGCAATTCTTGGTACTTGTCGCCTTTCTGTCACAGGACTTCAAAACTGTCTATAACCTCGAAAGCTTGATCAAGTGCCACGAAACTCTTGTGCTAGTACAATAAAGTATATTCTATATGCATAAAGTAATTCAATTCTCAAGCACAAGTTCGTTTTAATGACTACATTTCATTTACAAAAATTTTCACTTTTATATTTTTAACAGTGCTCATTCGACGGTTGAACACGAATAATTGCATCATTATCGCACATGAATGGCATCAGTCTGATTGCCCACAACACTCCACTCCATCCAGGGAGATCTGATCCATTCTCAAGTCTGTAGAATGAATTTAAGCAATCCGTGAAATATCGTTGTTTTTACATGCATCTACAATGTTCGTGGTATGACAATGCAATGGAAAAGTTCCATGCCATCATTGGCTCATGAGCACAATCCATGATCTATAGCATTGATCGGCTGTGGTGCCTCGCACCGTGATGATCACTTGAATCTCATCTCATGTATTGTAAATCATAGTCAAGTTTCCTCGCTGTTCTACAGTAGAGGTCTGTAGTCGTCGGACATTTACCCTCAACACGACAAGAAGTTTTTAATTCAAAACACGAACACGAACACGACACGACGCGAGCACGAAATTCAAACCGCCTGCATCTAACAGGAAAGCAACACGAACTTTGTCTTATGAGTAACTCATTTAATTATAGTATATCATTCAATGGAAAACAATTGTTCACTGGTCGAGGAGACTACATCAGCTTAAACAAGTCACGAAAGCAATTTGAAACAGATTAACAGTTCAATGATTAATGTCAAAAGGCTTTAGACCGGTCAGCGATTTAATAGAGGGCTGCTCATCAATATGCTCTCGACTCATGTTGTTATGAGTACACCGCTTATTGTCTGACAAACCTCGCTGCTGAAAATCCACTTTCGCTTATAAGGGAAGTGGCTGGTGGCAGCAATGGTGTGCACTGCTCTGTTATAATTGTGGCACAGGACAGACACCGCACTTGGCTCACCCCAAGACTGAGGGTTCGCAGAGGAGGTGGATCATCCTCAAGGTTCGGAAAAGTATTGGTCAATTGTATGCATATACATGCACTGACCTTTCGTCGACCTAGCTGTTTAACTACATTAGCAGAATGTAGTTTATCCATCCTTTATCTTCGTGTACTAGATTACTTGTTTCAAGTTAGAACAGGCTAAGATATCAAATTATCTCGATTTATAATTCAGAGTGAATCCTTGTCAATACGAAAATAAAACTTGACTCTAATCATTGTCAAAACATGAGCACGAGCACGAGCACGAATGGAAAGACTCAACACAAAACACAATCGTGTTCGTGTTCGAGTCGTGTCACGAACGCAGACCTCTATTCTACAGTATAATCATGATTATCATCTGATTCCATCAGTGTAAATTGTCGTAAAATTTCTCTCCATTGTTTCATTATTCTCATGATCATCTGTGCGCTACTGATACCACATCCTTGACAGTAGACTCAAGTTATCGATCATCAAAATACGCAACAGAAAGAAATACATTGCAGACTCCCATCATGTCAAATAGGATTTCAATTCCAACTCACTGTCGGATGAGCCACGGTCTTGAGGCTACGGTCGCAGTGACGGAACCTCGCTACTCCTCGATCAAATTCTGATTGAAAGGCCGCTTGACCAATTTGACACTCATCTTTTTGTTGCGTTTCTACCGAACCATCATTTTCAAATATGAGTTGCTATGATCATGAAACTCATCGTCTGATTTAAGTTCGCAAAGCATTATGGCTACACAAGTTTGAGAAAGATCAATGCACCAGCTTTTTATTAGAAGCTTTCATCAAACGGGAAGACCTAAACCGGTGACAAGTCACTCCCAATTGGCAAGGTTTATGGCGCCTGAAAGCTTGCGGAATCTAAAATCAACATCATTCAATCCCTTAAGTGATTTCTGAACTCTACGAACACAATTGTTTTGATTGCATATCATCCACTAAAGCTATTCCTGTGCTTCTTACCGTCATCATCTCGACACCATGATCCATTTTCTTGTTTTCTTGTCTCTTCGCATTCGCAGAAAAGCCACAGCATCGCTCCATCCATAATGACTAACTCGTCCGTAGCACACTACATCTACGACTGCGCTACAAATAAAAAAGGACGTTTTGACGGCTGAGAATATTCATGACCCTCAAATAAACAAACAAAATTAACAGTGAAATGAATGAAGTGAGATAAACGACAGACCTAATTGTCATCCAAAACATACGAGTAAGCGGCTGCTAGACTATTAGGACTAACCTACGACCCAAAGCTTGTCTATGTAGACCTGACGCTGCACCAACTGAGCTACGACCGCGCACGCGCGACCAATGTCAACTGGTAGGATCAAGCCATCAACATCACACATTCGTGTCATAGCAATTATACTCAGCAATTATGATAAACAACTACTTCTTCATACAACAAACGTCATACGCGGCAATTCTTGGTACTTGTCGCCTTTCTGTCACAGGACTTCAAAACTGTCTATAACCTCGAAAGCTTGATCAAGTGCCACGAAACTCTTGTGCTAGTACAATAAAGTATATTCTATATGCATAAAGTAATTCAATTCTCAAGCACAAGTTCGTTTTAATGATTACATTTCATTTACAAAAATTTTCACTTTTATATTTTTAACAGTGCTCATTCGACGGTTGAACACGAATAATTGCATCATTATCGCACATGAATGGCATCAGTCTGATTGCCCACAACACTCCACTCCATCCAGGGAGATCTGATCCATTCTCAAGTCTGTAGAATGAATTTAAGCAATCCGTGAAATATCGTTGTTTCTACATGCATCTACATGTTCGTGGTATGACAATGCAATGGAAAAGTTCCATGCCATCATTGGCTCATGAGCACAATCCATGATCTATAGCATTGATCGGCTGTGGTGCCTCGCACCGTGATGATCACTTGAATCTCATCTCATGTATTGTAAATCATAGTCAAAGTTTCCTCGCTGTTCTACAGTAGAGGTCTGTAGTCGTCGGACATTTACCCTCAACACGACAAGAAGTTTTTAATTCAAAACACGAACACGAACACGACACGACGCGAGCACGAAAATTCAAACCGCCTGCATCTAACAGGAAAGCAACACGAACTTTGTCTTATGAGTAACTCATTTAATTATAGTATATCATTCAATGGAAAACATTGTTCACTGGTCGAGGAGACTACATCAGCTTAAACAAGTCACGAAAGCAATTTGAAACAGATTAACAGTTCAATGATTAATGTCAAAAGGCTTTAGACCGGTCAGCGATTTAATAGAGGGCTGCTCATCAATATGCTCTCGACTCATGTTGTTATGAGTACACCGCTTTATTGTCTGACAAACCTCGCTGCTGAAAATCCACTTTCGCTTATAAGGGAAGTGGCTGGTGGCAGCAATGGTGTGCACTACTCTGTTATAATTGTGGCACAGGACAGACACCGCACTTGGCTCACCCCAAGACTGAGGGTTCGCAGAGGAGGTGGATCATCCTCAAGGTTCGGAAAAGTATTGGTCAATTGTATGCATATACATGCACTGACCTTTCGTCGACCTAGCTGTTTAACTACATTAGCAGAATGTAGTTTATCCATCCTTTATCTTCGTGTACTAGATTACTTGTTTCAAGCTAGAACAGGCTAAGATATCAAATTATCTCGATTTATAATTCAGAGTGAATCCTTGTCAATACGAAAATAAAACTTGACTCTAATCATTGTCAAAACATGAGCACGAGCACGAGCACGAATGGAAAGACTCAACACAAAACACAATCGTGTTCGTGTTCGAGTCGTGTCACGAACGCAGACCTCTATTCTACAGTATAATCATGATTATCATCTGATTCCATCAGTGTAATTGTCGTAAAATTTCTCTCCATTGTTTCATTATTCTCATGATCATCTGTGCGCTACTGATACCACATCCTTGACAGTAGACTCAAGTTATCGATCATCAAAATACGCAACAGAAAGAAATACATTGCAGACTCCCATCATGTCAAATAGGATTTCAATTCCAACTCACTGTCGATGAGCCACGGTCTTGAGGCTACGGTCGCAGTGACGGAACCTCGCTACTCCTCGATCAAATTCTGATTGAAAGGCCGCTTGACCAATTTGACACTCATCTTTTTGTTGCGTTTCTACCGAACCATCATTTTCAAATATGAGTTGCTATGATCATGAAACTCATCGTCTGATTTAAGTTCGCAAAGCATTATGGCTACACAAGTTTGAGAAAGATCAATGCCACCAGCTTTTTATTAGAAGCTTTCATCAAACGGGAAGACCTAAACCGGTGACAAGTCACTCCCAATTGGCAAGGTTTATGGCGCCTGAAAGCTTGCGGAATCTAAAATCAACATCATTCAATCCCTTAAGTGATTTTCTGAACTCTACGAACACAATTGTTTTGATTGCATATCATCCACTAAAGCTATTCCTGTGCTTCTTACCGTCATCATCTCGACACCATGATCCATTTTCTTGTTTTCTTGTCTCTTCGCATTCGCAGAAAAGCCACAGCATCGCTCCATCCATAATGACTAACTCGTCCGTAGCACACTACATCTACGACTGCGCTACAAATAAAAAAGGACGTTTTGACGGCTGAGAATATTCATGACCCTCAAATAAACAAACAAAATTAACAGTGAAATGAATGAAGTGAGATAAACGACAGACCTAATTGTCATCCAAAACATACGAGTAAGCGGCTGCTAGACTATTAGGACTAACCTACGACCCAAAGCTGTGTCTATGTAGACCTGACGCTGCACCAACTGAGCTACGACCGCGCACGCGCGACCAATGTCAACTGGTAGGATCAAGCCATCAACATCACACATTCGTGTCATAGCAATTATACTCAGCAATTATGATAAACAACTACTTCTTCATACAACAAACGTCATACGCGGCAATTCTTGGTACTTGTCGCCTTTCTGTCACAGGACTTCAAAACTGTCTATAACCTCGAAAGCTTGATCAAGTGCCACGAAACTCTTGTGCTAGTACAATAAAGTATATTCTATATGCATAAAGTAATTCAATTCTCACGCACAAGTTCGTTTTAATGATTACATTTCATTTACAAAAATTTTCACTTTTATATTTTTAACAGTGCTCATTCGACGGTTGAACACGAATAATTGCATCATTATCGCACATGAATGGCATCAGTCTGATTGCCCACAACACTCCACTCCATCCAGGGAGATCTGATCCATTCTCAAGTCTGTAGAATGAATTTAAGCAATCCGTGAAATATCGTTGTTTCTACATGCATCTACAATGTTCGTGGTATGACAATGCAATGGAAAAGTTCCATGCCATCATTGGCTCATGAGCACAATCCATGATCTATAGCATTGATCGGCTGTGGTGCCTCGCACCGTGATGATCACTTGAATCTCATCTCATGTATTGTAAATCATAGTCAAAGTTTCCTCGCTGTTCTACAGTAAGGTCTGTAGTCGTCGGACATTTACCCTCAACACGACAAGAAGTTTTTAATTCAAAACACGAACACGAACACGACACGACGCGAGCACGAAAATTCAAACCGCCTGCATCTAACAGGAAAGCAACACGAACTTTGTCTTATGAGTAACTCATTTAATTATAGTATATCATTCAATGGAAAACAATTGTTCACTGGTCGAGGAGGACTACATCAGCTTAAACAAGTCACGAAAGCAATTTGAAACAGATTAACAGTTCAATGATTAATGTCAAAAGGCTTTAGACCGGTCAGCGATTTAATAGAGGGCTGCTCATCAATATGCTCTCGACTCATGTTGTTATGAGTACACCGCTTATTGTCTGACAAACCTCGCTGCTGAAAATCCACTTTCGCTTATAAGGGAAGTGGCTGTGGCAGCAATGGTGTGCACTACTCTGTTATAATTGTGGCACAGGACAGACACCGCACTTGGCTCACCCAAGACTGAGGGTTCGCAGAGGAGGTGGATCATCCTCAAGGTTCGGAAAAGTATTGGTCAATTGTATGCATATACATGCACTGACCTTTCGTCGACCTAGCTGTTTAACTACATTAGCAGAATGTAGTTTATCCATCCTTTATCTTCGTGTACTAGATTACTTGTTTCAAGTTAGAACAGGCTAAGATATCAAATTATCTCGATTTATAATTCAGAGTGAATCCTTGTCAATACGAAAATAAAACTTGACTCTAATCATTGTCAAAACATGAGCACGAGCACGAGCACGAATGGAAAGACTCAACACAAAACACAATCGTGTTCGTGTTCGAGTCGTGTCACGAACGCAGACCTCTATTCTACAGTATAATCATGATTATCATCTGATTCCATCAGTGTAAATTGTCGTAAAATTTCTCTCCATTGTTTCATTATTCTCATGTTCATCTGTGCGCTACTGATACCACATCCTTGACAGTAGACTCAAGTTATCGATCATCAAAATACGCAACAGAAAGAAATACATTGCAGACTCCCATCATGTCAAATAGGATTTCAATTCCAACTCACTGTCGGATGAGCCACGGTCTTGAGGCTACGGTCGCAGTGACGGAACCTCGCTACTCCTCGATCAAATTCTGATTGAAAGGCCTCTTGACCAATTTGACACTCATCTTTTGTTGCGTTTCTACACTACCGAACCATCATTTTTCAATATGAGTTGCTATGATCATGAAACTCATCGTCTGATTTAAGTTCGCAAAGCATTATGGCTACACAAGTTTGAGAAAGATCAATGCCACCAGGCTTTTTATTAGAAGCTTTCATCAAACGGGAAGACCTAAACCGGTGACAAGTCACTCCCAATTGGCAAGGTTTATGGCGCCTGAAAGCTTGCGGAATCTAAAATCAACATCATTCAATCCCTTAAGTGATTTCCTTTCCTGAACTCTAACGAACACAATTGTTTTGATTGCATATCATCCACTAAAGCTATTCCTGTGCTTCTTACCGTCATCATCTCGACACCATGATCCATTTTATTGTTTTCTTGTCTCTTCGCATTCGCAAAAAGCCACAGCATCGCTCCATCCATAATGACTAACTCGTCCGTAGCACACTACATCTACGACTGCGCTACAAATAAAAAAGGACGTTTTGACGGCTGAGAATATTCATGACCCTCAAATAAACAAACAAAATTAACAGTGAAATGAATGAAGTGAGATAAACGACAGACCTAATTGTCATCCAAAACATACAGATGTTAAGCGGCTGGCTATGACTATTAGGACTAACCAACGACCCAAAGCTTGGTCTATGTAGGGTACCTGACGCTGCACCAACTTGAGCTACGACCGCGCCAACGCGCGACCAATGTCAACTGGTAGGATCATGCCATCAACATCACACATTCGCGTGTCATAGCAATTATACTCAGCAATTTATGATACGAACAACTAACTTCTTGCATACAACAAAAACGTCATACGCGGCAATTCTTGGTACTGTGTCGACCTTTCTGTCACTAGGGACTTCAAAACTGTCTCATCTTAACCTACGAAAGCTGCTGATCAAGTGCCACGAAACTCTTGTGCTACGTACAATAAAGTATATTCTATATGATAAAAAGTAATTCAATTCTCAAGCACAAGTTCGTTTTAATGAATTACATTTCATTTACAAAAATTTTCACTTTATATTTTCAAACAGTTGCTCATTCGACGGATTGAACACAATAATATGGCATCATTAACGCACATGAATGGCATCAGTCTGATTGCCCACAACACTCCCACTCCATCCAGGGAGATCTGATCCATTCTCAATTCTGTAGAATGAATTTAAGCAAATCCGTGAAATATCGTTGTTTCTACATGCATCTACAATGGTTCGTGGTATGACAATGCAATGGAAAAGTTCCATGCCATCATTAAGGCTCGATGAGCACAATCATGATCTATAGCATTGATCGCTGTGGTGCCTCGCACCGTGATGATCACTTGAATCTCATCTCATGTATTGTAAATCATAGTCAAAGTACTTCCTCGCGTAAGCTTCTACATGTAGAGGTCTGTGTCGTCGGACATTTACCCTCAACACGACAAGAAGTTTTTAATTCAAAACACGAACACGAACACGACACGAAAACGCGAGCACGAAAATTCAAACCGCCTGCATCTAACAATGAAAGCAACACGAACTTTGTCTTATGAGTAACTAATTTAATTATAGTATATCATTCAATGGAAAACAATTGTTCACTGGTCGAGGAGACTACATCAGCTTAAACAAGTCACGAAAGCAAATTTGAAACAGATTAACAGTTCAATGATTAATGTCAAAAGGCTTTAGGGACCGGTCAGCGATTTAATAGAGGGCTGCTCATCAATATTGTGCTCTCTGGAACTCATGTTGTTATGAGTATCACACAGACCGCTTTTATTGTCTGACAAACCTCGCTGCTGAAAAATCCACTTTCGCTTATAAGGGAAGTTCGGCTGGTCGGCAGCATATGGTGTGCACTCCATATCTGTTATAATTGTGGCATTCAGGGACAAGACTTAACCGCACTATGGCTCACCCCAAGACTGAGGGTTCGCAGAGGAGGTGGATCATCCTACAAGGTTCGAAAAGTATTGGTCATATTGTATGCATATACATGCACTGACCTTATTCGTCGACACTAGCTGTATTAACTACATTAGCAGAATGTAGGTTTATGCCATCCTTTATCTTCGTGTACTAGATTACTTGTTTTCAAGCTAGAACAGGCATAAGATATCAAATTATCTCGATTTTATAATTCAGAGTGAATCCTTGTCAATACGAAAAAATAAAACTTTGACTCTAATCATTGTACAAAACATGAGCACGAGCACAGAGCACGAATGGAAAAGACTCAACACAAAACACAATTCGTGTTCGTGTTCAGAGTACGTTGGTCACGAACGCAGGACCTCTATTCATACAGTATAATTCATGATTATCATCATGATTACCATCAGTGTAAATTGTCGTAAAATTTCTCTCCCATTGGATTTCATTATTCTCATGATCATCTGTGCGCATACTATCTGTGTGATACCACATCCTTGACAGTAGATCCATCGCAAGTTATCGATCATACAAAATACGCAAACAGAAAGAAATACATTGCAGAGTCCCATCATGTCAAATAGGATTTCAGATTCCAACTCACGTGTCGGATGAGCCACGGTCTTGAGGCTAAGTACGGGTCGCAGTGACGGGAACCTCGCTACTCCTCGATTCAAATTCTGATTGAAAAGGCCGCTTTGACCAATATTGACACTCATCTTTTTGTTGCGTTTCTACCGAACCATCATTTGTCACATATGAGTTGCTATGATCATGAAAAACTCATCGTCTGATTTAAGTTCGCAAAGCATTATGGCTACACAAGTTTGAGAAAGATCAATGCCACCAGCTTTTTATTAGAAGCTGTTCATTCAAACGGGGAAGACCTAAACCGGTGACAAGTCACTCCCAATTGGCATAGGTTTATGGCGCTGAAAAGCTTGCGGAATCTAAAAATCAACATCAGATCATATCCCTTAAGTGATTGTCTGAACTCTACGAACATCAATTGTTTTGATTTGCATATCATCCACTAAAGCTATTCCACGTGCTTCTTACCGTCATCATCTTCGACACCATGATCCATTTTCTGTGATTTTCTTGTCTCTTATTCTCGCATTCGCAGCGAAAAGCCACAGCATCGCTCCATCTCCATAATGACTAACTCGTTCCGTAGCACACTACATATTACGACTGACGCTGACAAATAAAAAAGGACGTTTTGACGGGCTGAGGAATATTCATGACCCTCAAATAAGAACAAAAACAAAATTAACAGTGAAATGTAAATGAAGTGAGATAAACGACAGACCTAATTGTCATCCAAAACATACTTAAGAGTGGAAAGCGGCTGCAAGACTATTAGGACTAACCTATACGAGAACTCCAAAGCTTGTCTATGTAGACTGACGCTTGCAATCCAACTGAGCTACGACCGCGCACGCGCGAAACCAATGTCAACTGGTAGGATCCAAGCCCGAATCAAACATCACACATTCGTGTCATAGCAATTATACTACAGCAATTATGATAAACAACTACTTCTTCATACAACAAACGTCATACGCGGCCCCCCAATTCTTGGTACTTTGTCGCCTTTCTGTCACAGGACCTTCAAAACTGTCTATAAGAACCATACTCGAAAGCTTGATCAAGTGCCTGACGAAACTCTTGGTGCTAGTACAATAAAGTATTATTTGCTGATATGCATAAAGTAATAGTCAATTCTCAAGCCACAAGTTCGTTTTAATGATTACATTTCATTTACAAAAATTTTTCACCTTTTAATATTTTTAACAGTGGTGCTCATATCGACGGTTGAACACAGGAAATAATTGTGGCCATCATTATCGCAGCAATGAATGGCATCCAGCTCTGATTGCCCACAACACTCCACTCCATCCAGGGAGATCTGATCCATTCTCAAGTCTGTAGAATGAATTTAAGCAATCCGTGAAAATATCGTTGTTAATCTACATTGCATCTACAATGTTCGTGTATGACAATGCAATGGAAAAGTTCCATGCCATCATGGCTCATGAGCACAATCCATGATCTGTATAGCATTGATCGGCTGTAAGGTGCCTCGCACCGTGATGATCACTTGAATCTCATCTCATGTATTGTAAATCATAGTCAAAGTTTCCTCGCTGTTTCTACAGGTAGATGAGGTCTGTAGTACCGTCGGTGGACATTTACCCTCAAACACGACAAGAAGTTTTTACTTACAAAAACACGAACACGAACAATGCGATACACGACGCGAGCACGAAAATTCAAACCGCCTGCATCTAAACAGGAAAGCAACACGAACTTTGTCTTATGAGTTAACTTTGTCATTTAATTATAGATAATATCATTCAATGGAAAACAATGGTTCACTGGTCGAGGAGACTACATCAGCTTAAACAAGTCACGAAAGCATTTGGAAACAGATTAACAGTTCAATGATTAATGTCAATTAGGCTTTAGAGGACCTGGTCAGGCCGATTTAATAGAGGGCTGACTTCATTCCAATATGCTCTCGACTCATTTTGTTATGATACAAGCAAACCGCTTATTGTCTGACAAACCTCGCTGACTGAAAATCCACTTTCGCTTTCTCTTATAAGGGAAGTGGCTGGTGGCAGCAATGGTGGTGCACTACTCTGGTTAAAATTGTGGCAACAGGCACAGGCAGGGACAGTACACCGCACTTGGGCCTCACCCCAAGACTGAGGGTTCGTTCGCAGAAGAGGAGAGTGGATCATCCTCAAGGTTCGGAAAAGTATTGGTCAATTGTATGCATATACATGCACTGACCTTTCGTCGACCTAGCGTGTTTAACGTAAGCATATAGCAGAATTGTAGTTTAATCCATCCTTTATCTTCGTGTACTAGATTACTTGTTTCAAGCTAGAACAGGCTAAGATATACAAATATACTCTCGATTTATAATTCAGAGTGAATCTCTTTTGCAATACGAACAAAATAAAACTTGACTTCTAATCATTGTCAAAACATGAGCACGAGCAACGAGCAACGAAAATGGAAAGACTCAACACAAAACACAATCGTGTTTTCGTGTTCGAGTCGTTGTCACAGAAACGCAGACCTCTATTCTACAGTATAATCATATGATTATCATCTGATTCCATCAGTGGTAAATTGTCGTAAAATTTCTCATTCGCATTGTTTCATTATCTCATGATCATCTGTGCGCTACTGATACCCCATCCTTGACAGTAGACTCAAGGTATCGATCATCAAAATATGCAACAGAAAGAAATGACATTGGCAGACTCCCATCATGTCAAATAGGATTTTCAATTCCAACTCACTGTCGGATGAGCCACGGTCAATGAGGCTACGGTCGCAGTGACGGAACCTCGCTACTCCTCGATCAAATTCTGATTGAAAGGCCGCTTGACCAATTTGACACTCATCTTTTTGTTGCGTTTCTACGAACCATCATTTTCAAATATGAGTTGCTATGATCATGAACTCATCGTTGATTTAAGTTCGCAAAGCATTATGGCTACACAAGTTTGAGAAAGATCAATGCCACCAGCTTTTTATTAGAAGCTTTCATCAAACGGGAAGACCTAACCGGTGACAAGTCACTCCAATTGCAAGGTTTATGGCGCCTGAAAGCTTTGCGGAATCTAAAATCAACATCATTCAATCCCTTAAGTGATTTCTGAAACTCTACGAAACACAATTGTTTTGATTGCATATCATCCACTAAAGCTATTCCTGTGCTTCTTACCGTCATCATCTCGACACCATGCCATGATCCATTTTCTTGTTTTCTTGTCTCTTCGCATTCGCAGAAAAGCCACAGCATCGCTCCATCCATAATGACTAACTCGTCCGTAGCACACTACATCTACGACTGCGCTACAAATAAAAAAGGACGTTTTGACGGCTGAGAATATTCATGACCCTCAAATAAACAAACAAAATTAACAGTGAAATGAATGAAGTGAGATAAACGACAGACCTAATTGTAATCCAAAACATACGAGTAAGCGGCTGCTAGACTATTAGGACTAACCTAACGAGGGGCTAAAAACTTACGACCCAAAGCTGGTCTATGTAGACCTGACGCTGCACCAACTGAGCTACGACCAACCGAAGGCGCACGCGCGACCAATGTCAACTGGTAGGATCAAGCCATCAACATCACACATTCGTGTCATAGCAATTATACTCAGCAATTATGATAAACAACTACTTCTTCATACAACAAACGTCATACGCGCCATAACGCGGCAATTCTTGGTACTTGTCGCCTTTTTTTTTTTTCTGTCACAGACTAAGTAGTATCAAAACTGTCTATAACCTCGAAAGCTTGATCAAGTGCCACGAAACTCTTGTGCTAGTACAATAAAGTATATTCTATATGCATAAAGTAAGTTCAATTCTCAAGCACTCTCGCCTAAAGTTCGTTTTAATGATTACATTTCATTTACAAAAATTTTCACTTTTATATTTTTAACAGTGCTCATTCGACGGTTGAACACGAATAATTGCAATCATTATCGCACATGAATGGTGCATTCAGTCCTGATTGCCCACAAAAAAACACTCCACTCCATCCAGGGAAGATCTGATCCATTCTCAAGTCTGTAGAATGAATTTAAGCAATCCGTGAAATATCGTTGTTTCTACATGCGATCTACAATGATTCGTGGTATGACAATGCAATGGAAAAAGTTCCATGCCATCATTGGCTCATGAGCACAATCCAATGATCTTAATAGCATTGATCGGCTGTGGTGCCTCGCACCGTGATGATCACTTGAATCTCATCTCATTGTATTGGTAAATCATAGTCAAAGGTTTTCCTCGCTGTTCTACAGTAGAGGTCTGTAGTCGTCGGACATTTAACCCTCAACACGAACAAGAAGTTTTAATTTTTAACTTCAAAACACTGAACACGAAACACGTACACGAATTCAAAACACAACACGGAACACACGACAACGAACGCGTAGCACGAAAATTCAAACCGCCTGCATCTAACAGGAAAGCAACACGAACTTTGTCTTATGAGTAACTCATTTAATCTATAGTACTATCATTCAATGGAAAAACAATTGTTTCCACGATGGTCGAGGAGACTTACATCAGCTTTAAACAAGTCACACGAAAGCAATTTTGAAACAGATTAAAACAGTTCAATGATTAATGTCAAAGATGGCTTTAGACCGGGTCAGCGATTTAATAGAGGGCTGCTCAACAATATGCTCTTCGACTCATGTTGTTATGAGTACAATCCGGCTTATTGGTCTGACAAACCTCGCTGCTGAAAATTCCACTTTCGCTTATAAGGGAAGTGGCTGGTGGCAGCAATGTTGTGCACTGCTCAGTTATAAATTGTGGCACAGGACAGACACCGCACTTGTCTCACCCCAAGACTGAGGGTTTTCGTCAGTAGGAGGTGGATCATCCTCAAGGTTCGGAAAAGTATTAGGTCAATTGTATGCATATACATTGCACTGACCATTTTCGTCGACCTAGCTGTTTAACTACATTAGCAGAATGTAGTTTATCCATCCTTTATCTTCGTGGTACTTGAATTACTTGTTTCAAGCTAGAAATCAGGCTAAGATATCAAATATCTCATTTATAATTCAGAGTGAATCCTATGTCAATACGAAAATAAAACTTGACTCTAATCATTGTCAAAACAAATGAGCACGGAGCACGAGCACGAATGGAAAAGACTCAACACAAAAACACAATCGTGTTCGTGTTCGAGTCGTGTCACGAACGCAGACCTCTAAACATCTACAGTATAATCATGATTATCATCTGATTCCATCAGTGTAAATTTGTCAGTAAAATTTCTCTCCATTGTTTCATTATTCTCATGATCATCTGTTGCGCTACTGATACAACATCCTTGACAGTAGACTCAAGTATATCGATCATCAAAATAGCGCATACAGAAAGAAATACATTGCAGACTCCCATCATGTCAAATAGGATTTCAATTCACAACTCACTGTCGGATGAGCCACGAGTCTTGAGGGCACACGGTCGCAGTGACGGAACTCGCTACCTCCTCGATCAAATTCTGATTGAAAGGCCGTCTTGACCAATTTGACACTCATATCTTTTTGTTGCGTTTCTACCGAACCATCATTTTCAAATATGAGTTGCTATGATCATGAAAAACTCATCGTCCTTGATTTAAGTTCGCAAAGCATTATGGCTATACACAAGTTTGAGAAAGATCAATGCCACCAGCTTTTATTAGAAGCTTTCATCAAACGGGAAGCCCTAAACCGGTGACAAGTCACTCCCAATTGGCAAGGTTTATGGCGCTCAGAACGGTGGGAAAGCTTTGCGGAATCTAAAATCAAACATCATTCAATCCCTTCTTTAAGTGATTTCTGAACTCTACGAACACAATTGTTTTGATTTGCATCTTCATCCACTAAAGCTTTTCCTGTGCTTCTTAACCGTACTTTCATCATCGACACCATGATCCATTTTCTTGTTTTCTTGTTCTCTTCGTACATTCGCAGAAAGTGCCACAGCACTCGCGTTCCAATCCATAATCCATACTAAACTCGTCCGTAGCACACTACATCTAACGACTGCCGCTTAACAAATAAAAAAGAAAGGACGTTGTTTTGGACAAGGCTGAGAATATTCATGACCCTCAAATAAACAAACAAAATTAACAGTGAAATGAAAGTGAAGTGAGATAAACGACAGACCTAATTGTCATCCAAAAACATATACGTGTAAGCGGGCTGCTAAGATATTAGGACTAACCTAACGACCCAAAGCTTGTCTATGTAGACCTGACGCTGCACCCAACTGAGCTACGACCGCGCACGCGGGCGGACCAATGTCAACTGGTAGGATCAAGCCATCAAACATCCAACACATTCGTGTCCATAGCAATTATACTCAGCAATTATGATAAAAACAACTACTTCTTCATACAATCAAACGTCATACGCGGCAATTCTTGGTACTTGTCGCCTTTCTGTAACAGGACTTCAAAACTTGTACGTATAACCTCGAAAGATTGATCAAGTGCCACCGTAACCTCTAAATGCTAGTACAATAAATGTATAGTTTTATGCATAAAGTAATTCAATTTCTTCAAGCACAAGTTCGTTTTAATGAAAAAAATTACATTATCCAATTTACAAAAATTATTTCACATATTCTATATTTTTAACAGTGCTCATTCGACGGGTTGAACACGAATAATTTGATCATTATCGCACATGAATGGCATCAGTCCTGAATTGCACCACAACACGTCCACTCCATCCAGGGGAGAATTCTGATCCATTCTCAAGTCTGTAGAATGAATTTTAAGCAATTCCGTGAAATATCGTTGTTTCTACATGCACTCTACAATGTTCGTTGGTATGACAATGCAAATGGAAAAGTTCCATGCCCAATCAATTGGCTCATGAGCACAATCCATGATCTATAGCATTGATCGGCTGTGGTGCCCTCGCACCGTGATGATTCACTTGAACTCTCATCTCATGTATTGTAAATCTATTAGTCAAAGAGTTTCCCTACGCTGATTCTAAACAGTAGAGGTCTGTACGTAGTCGGACATTTACCCTCAAAAAACGACAAGAATGTTTTTAATTCAAAACACGAAACACCGAACACGACCACAGACGCGAGCACGAAAATTCAAACCGCCTGCATCTAACAGGAAAGCAACACGAACTTTGCTCTTATGAGTAACTCATTTTAAATTATAGTATATCATTCAATGGAAATACAATTGTTCACTGGTCGGAGGAGACTACATCAGCTTAAACAAGTCACGAAAGCAATATTTGAAACAGATAAACAGTTTCAATGATTTAATGTCAAAAAGGGCTTTTGACCGGTTCAGCGATTTTAATAGAGGGCTGCTCATCAATATGCTCCTCGACTCATGTTGTTATGAGTACACCGGCTTATTGTCTGACAATTCCTCGCTGTCTGTAATAATCCACTTTCGCATTATAAGGGTAAGTGGATTGGTCGGGGCAGCAATGGTGTGCACTGCTCTGTTATAATTGTGGCACAGAGAACCAGACACCGCACTTGGCTCACCCAAGACTGAGGGTTCGCAGGGAGGGAGGTGGGGGGGGGGTATTTTTTTTCATCCTCAAGGTTCGGAAAAGTATTGGTCAATTGTATGCATAATCATGCACTGACCTTCTCGTCTACGACCTAGCTGTTTAACTACATTTAGCAGAATGTAGGTTTATTCCATCCTTTATCTTATTGTACTAAGATTACATGATTTCATCAAGCTAGAACAGGCTAAAGATAACAAATTATCTCGATTATATAATTCAGAGTGAAATCCTTTGTGTCAATACGAAATATAAAACTTGACTCTAATCATTGTCAAAACATGAGCACGAGCACGAGCACGAATGGAAAGACACAACACAAAACACAATCGTGTTCGTGTTCGGAAGTCGGTGTCACGAACGCAGATCCTCTATTCTACAGTATAATCATGATTACTCAATCTGATTCCGATCAGTGTAAATTGACGTAAAATTAATCTCTCCATTGGTTTCATTATTCTCTATGATCATCTGTGCGCTACTGATAGATACCACATCCTTGACAGTTAGACTCCAAGTTATCGATCATCAAAAATATGCAACAAAAGAAATACATTGCAGACTCCCATCAATGTCAAATAGATTTCAATTCCAACTACACTGTCCGATGAGCCACGGTCTTGAGGCTACGGTCGCAGTGACGAACCAGCGCTTACTCCTCTATCAAATTCTTGATTGAAAGGCCACTTGACCAATTGGACACTCATCATTTTGTTTGCGTTTCTAACCGGAACCATCATTTTTCATAATATGAGTTGCTATGATCATGAAACTCATACGTCGATTTACAGTTCTGCAAACATTATGTCTACAACAATTTGAGAAAGATCAATGCACCAGCATTTTATTAGAAGCTTTCATCAAACGAGGAAGACCAAAACCGTGACAAGTCACTACCCAATTGCAAGGTTATGGCGCCTGAAAGCTTGCGTAATCATAAAATCACCATATTCAATCCCTTAAGTTGATTTCTGAACCTACGAACACAATTGTTTTGATTGCATATCATCCACTAAAGCTATTCCTGTGCATCTACCGGCATCATCTCGACCAACCATGATCCATTTTTCTTGTTTCTTGTCTCTTCGGCATTCGCAGAAAAGCCACAGCATCGCTCCATCCATAATGACTACCTCGACCGTAGCACACTACATTACGACTCGCGCTACAAATAAAAAAGACGTTTTGACGGCTGAGAAAATACATGACCCTCAAAAAATACAAACAAAAATAACAGTGAAATGATATGAAGTGAGATAAACGACAAGACCTATTGTCACCAACATACAGTAAGAGCGGCTGCGTAGACTATTATGGCTAACCTACACCCAAAGCTTGTCCCTATGTAGACCTGACGCTTGCACCAACTGAGCTACGACCGCGCACGCGCGACCAATGTCAACTGGTAGGATCAAGCCATCAACATCACACATTCGTGTCATAGCAATTATACTCAGCAATTATGATAAACAACTACTTCTTCATACAACAAACGTCACACGCGTCCAATTCTGGTTAACATGTCGCCATTCTGTCCACAGGACTTCAAAACGTCTATAAAAACTCGAAAGCATTGATCAAGTCCACGAAACTCTAATGCTAGTACAAATAAAGTATATTCTATACTGCATAAAGTCAATTTCAATTCATCAAGAACAAGTACGGTTTAATGACTACACATTACATTTACAAAAATATTCACATTTAAATTTTTAAAACAGTGGCACATTCGACGGTTGAACACGAATTATTGCATCATTAGTCGCACATTAAAGGCATCAGTCGATTGCCCACAACACTCCACTCCATCCAGGGAGATCTGATCCATTCTCAAGTCTGTAGAATGAATTTAAGCAATCCGTGAAATATATCGTTGTTTCTACATTCATCTACAATGATCGTGGTATACAATCGCAATTGAAAAGTTCCATGCCATCATGCTCATGGAGCACACTATCCATGATCTATACCATAGAACGCTGTGGTGCCTCGCAACCGTGATGATCACTTGAATCTCATCTCATGAATTGTAAATCATAGTCAAAGTTTTCCTCGGCTGTTCTACAGTAGAAGGTCTTAAGTCGTCGGACATATACCCCACAACACGACCAGAAGTTTTTAATTCAAAAACACGAACAACGAACACACTCGACGGCGAATCACGAAAATACCAACCCGCCTGCCCTCTAACAGAAAGCAACACGAACTTTGTCTATTGAGTAACTCTCATTTAATTATAGTATATCATTCAATGGAAAACAATTGTTTCACTGGTCTAGGAGACTACATCATCTTAAACAAAGTCACGAAAGCAATTAGAAACAGATTAACAGTTTCATGATTAATTCAAAAGGCTTTAGTACGGTCACGCTTTAAAATCTAGGGCTCCCATCAATAGCTCTCGACTCCTTGTTAATGAGTACACACCGCTTATTGTCTGACAAAAAAAACCTCGCATGCTGAAAATCCACTTTCGCTTATAAGGGACTGTGGCTGTGGCAGCAATGGTGTCACTGCTACTGTATATAATAGTGGCAACAGGACATACACCGCACTTGGCTCACCCAAGCCTGGAGGGATCGCAGAGGAGGTGGATCAACCTCAAGGTTCGGAAAAGTATTGGTCAATTGTTAAAAGCATATACATGCCACTGACCTTCTCGTCGACCCTAGCAGATGAACCTACATTAGAAGAATGTATATTTATCCATCCTTTATCTTCGTGTACTAGATTACATGATCAAGCTAGAACAGGCTCAGATATCAAATTTCTCGCTTTATAATTCAGAGTGAATCATTGGTCAATTCGAAAATAAAACTTGACTCTAATCATGTCCAAAACGTGACACGAGGCACGAGTGGAAAGACTCAACCGAAACAACCATCGTGTTCGTGTTCGAGTCGTGATCACGAACGCAGACCTCTATTCTACAGTAAAATCATGATAATCAACTGATTTCCATCCAGTGTAAAATGTCGAAAAATTTCTCTCCATTGTTTCATATTCTCATGACAAATCCTGTGCGCTACTGATTACCAACATCCTTGACATTAACTTCAAGTTATCGATCATCAAAAATGCAACAGAAATAAATACAATTGCAGACTCCCATCCTGTCAAAATATTCAATTCCAACTCACTGTCGGATGACCACGGACCTTGAGGCTACGGTCGCAGTGAACTGGAACCTCGCTACTTCCTCGATCAAATTCCCTGATTGAAAGGCCTCTTAACCAAATTTGACCACTCATCTTTTTGTTGCGTTTCTACCGAACCATCATTTTTCCAAATATGATTGCTATGATCATAAACTTCAATCGTCTGATTTAAGTTTCGGCAAAGCATTATGGCACACAAGTTTGAAGAAAGATCATGCCACCAGCTTTTTATTAGAAGCTTTCATCAAACGGGAAGACCTATACCGAGACAAGTCGCTCTTCCAAAGGCAAAGGTTAATGCGCCTGAAAGGCTTGCGGAAATTCTAAAATGAGCATGTTTTCAATCTCTTAAGTGATTTCTGAACTCTACGAACACAATTGTTTTGATTGCATATCATCCACTAAAGCTATTCCTGTGCTTCTTACCGTCATCATCTCGACACCATGATCCATTTTCTTGTTTTCTTGTCTCTTCGCATTCGCAGAAAAGCCACAGCATCGCTCCATCCATAATGACTAACTCGTCCGTAGCACACTACATCTACGACTGCGCTACAAATAAAAAAGGACGTTTTGACGGCTGAGAATATTCATGACCCTCAAATAAACAAACAAAATTAACAGTGAAATGAATGAAGTGAGATAAACGACAGACCTAATTGTCATCCAAAACATACGAGTAAGCGGCTGCTAGACTATTAGGACTAACCTACGACCCAAAGCTTGTCTATGTAGACCTGACGCTGCACCAACTGAGCTACGACCGCGCACGCGCGACCAATGTCAACTGGTAGGATCAAGCCATCAACATCACACATTCGTGTCATAGCAATTATACTCAGCAATTATGATAAACAACTACTTCTTCATACAACAAACGTCATACGCGG
>CAJQUW010014900.1:0-62275 GCA_907163375.1 Prostheceraeus crozeri
CTTGTGGATCATCTGGTAAGAATACAGTTGTTTCAGTTTTCTGTTTTTCAGATAAACCTTTGCCTACTTTAACTCCCGTTGATAATAAATTTTCTAATTGTTTATAACGTCTAAGAGATTTTACTGCACCAACTCTGTCTAACATAGCTTTATATTTTATGAGATCTTCTACAGCATAATTATTTAAATCTGCTCCTCTTAAAAGATTAACAAAATTTCTATCTAAATTAAAAGGAGATTTATCTGGTGAAAAAATTAAACCTCGAAAAGGTTGTGGAAATATTTCTTTTTGTCCGAGATAAAATCTAGGTATTGTTTTTCCATCTATAAATGAAATAGAATGTTCAAATTGCATAGATTTTGGTAATTTCTTATTAATGTTTGATTCTAGTAATCCATAGTCATTTAATATAGTTTTGTGCTCTGGATCTGTTATATCAATTTGTTTATCATTATTTGTAAGTTCTTTTTCAAGAGTTTTAAATGGTTTCATAGTTTTTTCAAAATCAGTTTTTACTTGCTCGGTTTGCTGCATTTTTTCAAACATATCAGATTGAATACCAGCTTTTATCATTCTATGTTGAAGATGATTTTCTTTCATAATATTTCTTTGTTTTATTAACTCTTCTAATTGTTTTATTCTTTTAAAATTATCAGCTCTAATTTTATCCATTTTTAAAATATAATATTTGAATTTTGTGGTAACATTGGAATACAGCAAAAACATTTTACTGAACAAATTATTTTTTTATTGCTTTGTTGTTTGACATCTTTTCGTTTAAAATTTTCTCGTATTAAGTTTTGTTTAATAAAGTTTTGTCTAATAAAGTTTTTAGCTCTTCTAAAAAAATTTTATCATTTTCTTCATTAAAAATTTTATCATCAATAAAAGTTTTACCATCACTAGAAATTTTACCATCCTTTTTATTTTTATCATTAACTTTTTCTGTCTGTGATTGAAATGATATTTGATTTACTTCATTAGCTATTTGATCAAATTTTTCAATCTCATCTAACGTAATAACATTATCATCACATACTCTCTGAAAGTAGTAATGTAGTTTATCATAGACTTCTTTAATATGTAAATGCTTAGTTTTTAATGATTTTCGTTTCTTAGTTATTAAAGATTTATCTAACATTGTAACAAGTGAAGTTGCAAAAACACCCGTACCTGTTAAAGCTGTAGCAACTACTGGAATTACTAAAACACCTGAAGATATAACAATTGTCAAAGCACCTAAACTTATTGTTAAGAATATGCCAATTCCTTGTGTTACATTCTTAACTTTAGTCCATCTCTTTCTTAATTTTTTATAATGCTCTAATCTTAATAATAATTGAGATTCCTTATCTTTCATATACCTAACTCTATCTTTGTGTTTTTCTTTATTCATTTTTTCAATGTTTATCTTTTCAATGTCCATTAAAGTAGAACTACGTTCATATGATATTGAAGGATATATTCTTGCGGTTTCTTCCATTTTTAAAGAAATATTTTGAATAAATATTTTGAATACAATCTTCTGAATTTTGATTTAAATAGAAATACGCAGTTGTTTGTTTGCCGTATATTTCTAAGAACACAGTCAGACCAAAAGCTCTGGGAGAGGATGAGACGAAGAGGGAGAGAGAACAAAGGAATTGTTTGCCAGTATGAATCGTAGATTAGCAATTGAATTTTTTGTTTACTCCAGTATAGCTCTACTGACCAATACCGATGCAATCGTACATGTTATGAGGATAAAAAACTACTCTTCATTCCACGAAAAATATCCTTTTTGGGAAGAAATGCATCTTAATGCACATTTTAATTAGTTTTCTGCAGAAGAAGTCGATAATCTTCGTTTTGTTTCGCTTGACTTGGTTTTGACGTTGAACATTGAAGTGGTGACAGCTGCGGCGGCTTGTGGCAGACAATAGCGCCAATGCGGGTATGCTTTAGTCGCTTGCTGGGGCAAAGGTCATAAAGATTCTCTCTCTCTCAGAAACAGCTGCTGCCATTATTCCAAGTATTACAATTTTAGTCTTACTGCGTGCTCTAATTACTGCGTGCATTCATTCTGTGAGCGTTCTACGAGACTGTTGACTGTTTACAATTTATCCGAGACCCAAAATATCGAAGCTGTGTCAAAAATGAGTGCTTCTATTCATCGCGAATTCCTCAAATTTTGTGATCAAGTACTTCCACTCATCAAAGATGAGAAGATAGATTTTTTCAAAACTCTTATTGTAAATCATGAATTCTATTTTCAAAAGAAGATAAAACCAGAAAAAGAGGACAAGAAAAATGAGATTTTTTCTGAAATAAGAAACTCATTTTCATCAGGACAACTAATCCAACGACAGCTCGACGTGAGTGCACAGGCGACATGCACTATCCAAAACTGTGTTACAACTCTACATTCTCTAATTTATCAAGAAAAAGTACACAATAATTCTTCCTTATCAATTGCTATTTGCCAAGGATTTGTGATATCTAAATTAAAATCAATGGAACATTTGTCAATGGTAGGGCCTTTACTCAAAAGTTGGAGAGTGAATATAACATTAAATTCTCAAGAAGGTATGTAACGTTTTTGATAAAATTATATCGCCTTTCTCAAGCTAACACAAAGCTTCAAACATGTACTTTAAGTATATTCTTTGTTTTCAAAAACTTTAAGTATTTTGAAGATTATTTTGAATTTGAAAAAGAGGAACAGTTGCTTCAAATTAGCTCAGGGATATTTTCTTCCCAAGAATCCAATCAAACATCTGATATGACAACTGGACTAACGCAGCAATTAGAGACACAACATATACAGGAGCGCCAAACACAAAATGAGTAGTATGTATTGACAATCATTTTATGTAACAGAATAGAAAAATGGGAATGAGCATTCGCAGTTTATAAATGAAACAGTGGTTGCTTTTTCTTGTATTGTAAGACTTTGCTATATTATGTGAGTAGCATGCATTAACATTTTATTTTGTGAGACGGAATAAGAGAATGGGAATGAGCATTCGCAGCTTATAAATGAAACATTCTTTATTTTTTCTTATACTGTGTGACTTCTAGCATATTATTTGACGTAGTGGTGTGTATTGTCAATCATTTTATGTAACAATAGAAAAATGGGAATGCCATTCCCAGTTTATGAATGTAACATTTTTCTAGTTGTCATATATTTACTTTGTAATCTAAACTACTTGCACATATATGTGAATAAAATATTTCATAAAGAAAAAAGAATGTGTTTTCATTTTGCATTAACCGCTACCTGTTAAAGAAATATTATTAGTCACATGATATATTTTAAAAACCTGAAAGATGGATAAAATTCATGAATTTGAAATTCTCAACTTTTATGATTTTCGCTGTCCTTGTACGGTCATGATTTTGGGGGTGAAAATTGTAATTCTCAAATTTTGAGATTCTTAACTTTTATGATTTTTTCGGTGTCCTGGAACGGTCATGATTTGAGCAAGAAAATGATCATAATCACAAATTTGAGATTCTTAACTTTTATGATTTTCGGTGTCCTGGAACGGTCATGATTTTGGGGGTGAAAATTGTAATTCTCAAATTTGAGATTTTGAAAAATTTGAAAATTGGGTATTTTTTAAAAAACGCCCAAATTTATGAATTTAGGTCTTCATAACCTGAAAAAAGGTTCAAATTCATGAATTTATGTCGTTTTTAAAAATGTCATTTTTTGAAAAAATGGTACTTTTTGAATGGACTAAATTCATGTATTTAAGTCTTAATAACCTGAAAAAGGGTTCAAATTCATGAATTTATGTCGTTTTTAAAGATACTATTTTTTTGAATTTTATGGTGTCCTGGAACGGTCTTTTGCCCATTACTTGCATCGGCTCTTGACTGGAAGTAATTGTTCATCAATGGTTAGATTCATTGACGGAGTAAATGCCGAAACACAGTTGGATCTGAAGGATTCAAAAACCTCTCGCACATGAGCAAATTTGTCATCATTGAGACGATTTCTTCTAGTCTTTTTCCAGTCAAAACGGAAGCAGCGAAGAATCTTCTTGAATTTCTTCTTCGACATCGTTGAAGAAAACAACGTCGGCCCATACTTGCGATTCCAAAGAAAGTCAGCTGATAGAGTCTTATTATAAATTCCTCGCGCGTACTGTAGAGAAATGAACAATTCTATGTCTTCGATTGTAAATACATCACTAAAGCCGGACTCATTGGCGTATCTGTTTGTGCACTCCAAGACATGACGCACCATCTTCTCGTCAATGAATATTTTCCATGCGTCGTATACAGATTTTACGTTCGCTGATCTTGGTCCTGGTTTAGCTTTGAACACGTTCTGTTTAGCCACTCTACCAACTTTACTCGCCGTGAGCTTCTGCCATTTTGTTCCATCCTTTCCGAATAAGCATCCGATGTCTCCTTGTGACGTCACAGACACCGGGTCAGACATATCACTGTCACTTTCACTGTCCGAAGAAACATGAAACTCGACGTCAGACGATTCTGATTCCTCTGAAGACCATTCTTCAATTCTGCGATATATTTCATCTGGTGTTAGCTTTTTCCTTGCCATTTTGAAGTCGACGGACGCAATGATATCAATCACGATCTCATGAACACTCATATACTGTGTGCTGACATTGTATGAATCTGTATTGATTTTCCGAAAACGTCATAGCATCGAACACAATAGCCTCACTTGTGCTTGCAATTTCAATGTCTGTTTCACTCAGTGACTACCATACATATCGACGCTTTTCATAGATTTCGAATGAGCCGGGATTCAATTCATCTTTGAATCGTTTTGTAGACATTGTACTTCAGATTATTCCAGTAATGAGTGTGATCAGCGCGTGGTATCAAAATTGATACCACTGACCATTTAAGGGGTAGAACTCATGTTTGGGCACTACTCAAATATTTTTAATACATCGTATAGGTCATAAGGTAGTATTTGTAAAAATAATAATTGTTGCATATCCTTCAATTGATTTGAATTGATAAACCTCAGGAGAGGAGACTATAAAAATCAGTTGGTATCAAAATTGATACCATGACCATTCTAGTGTTGAGTGTATATGAATTTAAATGGAATCAGTGAAGTACAGCTGAGGCGTCTTTTGAAAACAGCTAAGTCAAGAGTGCATAAAAATAATACTTCAGCTACTTCCCGCGAGAAAATAAGTCCGCGGACCCTCGAGGGCCGGCCCACGACTAAAAGACGAGGGCGAGTCCCTCGAAAAGTCGTCAAAAAGCCGAGGGCCAGCCCTTGACTTTCCAAAAAAAATGCCACCCCCCTTGCGTTGTACTACTAAAAAGTACAACGCAGGAAGGGTGGCAAGTGGCATAAATCTGAAAACTATTGAACCTACCTTAGACCTTTCTATTCACGCAGGTCGATAGTGTCACTCCACTAAGTGTTCCATGTACTAATAGAAAAATAATAACACTCTATTAGAACCGAAACATTCGGAGGCAGTGACGAGTTCCGCGAAGACTGAAGACCATAACGTCTGAAATATGAAAGAAGGTTCTCAAGATTATGTAATATCATTGTTAGAAATAGCCTATACATCATTACAATTTTAGAAATTGTTTCCTTAGCTCTTGCTTCAAAATTTCATGTTAATGTTTATAAGAAAATGATAATATCACTCACACGGCATAATTGGATGATCATACGACCCTGCATTTATAAAAAGGAAATATTTGTCAGGAGAGAGGCGATTAGGAGTGTTATAGGCCAGCATACTATCCCAAGCATATGAAACGGATTTCATTAAAAATGTTGTTGGGTTGGCAATAAAATCTCACGAAGACAGACTGAAAAATTGATCGATCGACCAATATCAAATATTACAATTATACATAGGAGGATATTATTACGTTCGAGTTTAAAGCTGATTAAGGACACGGTCGTTTTGTAATGTAATCCACTCTGTATTATAGAGATAGGCTTAATCAATAACCGAAGATTTGAGAATTCATAAATAATTCAGCGCTTCCGTTTCATTTGTTAGATACAGAATATCTACTGAGAACACGGTAGGATGTCTGATGATAATTTGAGAAGCTCTTCGAAATCCTGTTGTATGTAAAGCAAGGGATTATATCAAGACCATGTAGGTCGTATCGTCAGGGCAGACTGTACATTGCTAAGTTCCGAAAATTCAATGCATATCAACATGGCTGTCAACGCAGTAGAGATAAAGCGGTAGATGAAGCAGGACAGCAATAGCAGAATATCTGTGCACAAATCAGTATAAAAATGAATTTGTACATACAGTCAAAGCTCGATTCAATTCTGGCGACGTGACATTAGACGGGCAAAATCAATCAATACGGCATGTAAAAACCAATGAAACAGATTAAGTTAACGAAGGACTTTAATTGAATATCTGTAATAAGAGTACAACGGTGTTTCCTTCTTATTAAAGATATTCAATTAAAGTCCTTTGTTAACTTTATCTGTTTCATTGGTGTTTACATGCCGTATTGATTGATTTTGCCCGTCTAATGTCACGTCGCCAGAATTGACTTTATCTCAATGCAGCGAACCATCAGTTAGCGCCAACGCTGTGCAAAGTATTTTGCAGTCAAAGCTCGATAATTAAGAGCATAAATACTAGGTTTTCTATCTCTTAATTATTGAAAGTCTGAATTCAAAAGCAACCTATATAGGCCGCCAAATATACAAAAAAATACCGCGACCGTATGATCTTAATTGACCGAAGTCTAAATTATCCGTGTCCGAATTAACGAGCTTCGACTGGATTTACGGTATTCATACGAAGCGATTCGTTTACGATGTCAGTCTGTCCGCACGATTCGATCTGAATGGTCGTGAAATATTGGCTTGCTTTACCTATATAGTCAAACATTTATAACCAGAGGAACATTTTTTACATCACATCTAATTCAAAAGTTATCTGTTGAAATATTTCAGTTAATTCAGTGTTTGGTATAATGTGTAATGCGCAGGTTAACCGCTAATATTTGCTAAATTTATCTATCATCACTTCATTCGACTTACCTGATACGAATTTCGTTTGATAAATAATCATTCCATCAATATTTTCGGCTCAGGATATTCCTCGCATTTTCTATATTGTAATTTGATTTATAATCCATTAATAAGATCAATCAATTTACACAGCGATGTCCACAGGTGTCAGTCCGACAGCTCCTAAGATAGAGACACAAATGAAACGTCTAGATTATTCTGCGCTATTTCTCTTTGTGAAATGAAGCGATGACCTCTATTTCAACCCTCGAGTTGAAATGTGATCTTCTAATTGCGCTGCGCTATCGAAGGCGCACGAGAAAGTTATCTGTTATCGGGCTGGACTGGACAAAGCGCGCTTCTATTAATAGAATTCTCTCTCCCTTCTCTCCCTCACTGTATAACAGGCTTGAAGCGACCGATATATTATGCAATACTCATTGAGGATTCTTCCATTCATTCACAATTTAATGAATGAACAATAATGCAACTTGCAACCTTAATTGACGAAAAAATTGACAAGCATTGAAATTCAGGCATAGTCAGAATCATGGTCAGAATGATTTGAAGTTCAGGGTAAGTCAGGAATTTTGAGTATACTGCATATAATTATAATTATATGCATTGTCATCGATGCGTCATGCAAATGTATAAAGTATCGCAACCAAAAATGTTTATCGCAACATTTCACGATTGAATTCATCATCATCATCATGTAGCGAAAATCATTGAGAGAAATGAGAGCTAAGGTTATTTATTCCAAGGAAAAACTTGCCTAGATATGCCAGACAGCCGATCGATGACAGTTTTGGGCCACTAGCATCAGAGATACGTTTTTTTTAGAAATCACAACAAATTCGCTGCTCAATGTGTGTGACAACTCTGGGGTCATTCTTATTCAAAATTAGAGCTCGTGTGAACTTAAGGGTCGACCCACGACCACCGTCAAAAGATAACCGTGAAAATTGGGGGGCCAACCCTCGACTTTAAGAGATCACATTTCACGTCATTTTTTGAAGAGAATGGTCGCAAATTGACATGATCATGCATTTTTACTTCCAAATAAGCCATTTTCGAAAAATTTGTTGGCCCCCATATTTTCACGTGGCCCACGACTTTTTGACGAGGGGCCCACGACTCATTTTCTCGCGGGTTATTCTTTTCGCTTTCTAACTCCTTTATTCTTCTCTTGAGGGGGCGAATATCGGCATCCTCCTGCTTCGGCTTAGTTGTCGTGTACGTATTAAAAGCATTTCCTCGTCTTCTCTGTCGTTGTAGACCCCTTTCACTGTACCACTCCATTCCTTCTTGCTTTTACCGCGCTTGAATTTTACTCATTTATTCTTCGCCACTTCCCCGTCAGCAACAGCTGTTGAGCTCAGCATGACCAACGAATGATCAGAATCGCATCGAGCGACAAGAAACGACATAATGAAACGTACAGAATGGGCACAAAATTCCCTTCGCAGTTTCAATAACACACGAATGTCTGCTGGCGAAACTCGAGGCGTTTATGAGCAGCTTGACCGAGACAAACAATAGAGCAATTATGACTGGCCGAGTTGCGTCACGCTTCACATTGCACTGTCCCTATAGCCTCGCATGTCTTGCCTCTCGTTGTCACATGACAGCGAGACATTATTCATACATGTTTCATGCATGAAGCTTCGGGCTAGATGATGTATATGAAAGACCCAACCTTCATGTATATGTTTCATATAGGTTCACATATGCAAAGTCGTTTAAAAACAATATATGTAAAAGTCCAGTTTACATACATACGTTTCATATAGGTTTCATGTATATGATAAAGACGAAAAAACATATATATATGATAATCTCGTCATTCATATATATACGTTTCACATATACTTCATACATTAAAATTCCGATAATATCTTATATATGAACAACTTTGGTTTTCATATACTTGTCATATACATGTTTCATGCATGAAAATCAAATGAAAATTCATCACTTCCTCATGGATGATTCATGTATATGATTAATATATTAAACATACATGAAATTTGTTTACTTACATGATTCTCATATGATTCATATATGCTTCCGGTATGTTATGTATACGA
Organism: Prostheceraeus crozeri; assembly: GCA_907163375.1. Classification (NCBI taxonomy): domain Eukaryota; kingdom Metazoa; phylum Platyhelminthes; order Polycladida; family Euryleptidae; genus Prostheceraeus; species Prostheceraeus crozeri. The sequence continues at coordinate 9,080 of CAJQUW010014900.1, forward strand.
AATCAACATTTTTTTTCATACGGGATGCTGCTTCTCCGAATTGTAATGACGAACCAAATACGAGGGACTGCATAGAAATGACGGAGATGGTAATCAACTGATTTTGCAGTCTGGCAGACAGAACGAGTTTCTGTAGGGAACGAGGCCGAAAGTGAGACTTTCACAGACTGATGTACATCCTATGCCTACTATGAATCTGAACGTCTGCCGAGTTCTAGTGAGTTCCTCTTCTTGTCAGACATGATCAAAGAAAAACATGTCAATCCAATGGGATGCATGTTGAAGTTTTTGGCAAAAGCGAAATGTTTCAAAAAGATTTCAACCACATTCTCGCATACATTGACGATCTAAAACGTGATAATAACACATGACAGGAAATGACCTGAAGATATTCCGTGTAAAATATTATGGCTTTGGACTTAGTACTTTTCGTTTAATCAATGAAAACATAGAACATTTCGCTTTTGCCAAAAACTTCAATCTGCGTCCATTGGATTGACATGTTTTTCTTTGATCTTGTCTGACAAGAAGAGGAACTTACTAGAACTGAGCATACGCGCAGATTCATAGTAGGCATAGGCTATACATCATTCTGTGAAAGTCTCGGACTCTTTCCCTGCAGAAACTCGTTCTGACTGCCGGACTATACGTTGTTGTCTTTTGACAGATCATAAGTGATAAAAGTTGAAAATTTGAGAAATTGCTGTGGCGTAGTTCTTGAATATATCTTTCCTTAAGGGGCGTAAAACTCAAGGCATGCTTTTTTCGTGAGGAAGATCTGATTTAGTTGGTCAAAACAGAACAAGAAAACAAACGATAGATGTGAATATATACAGCATCGTTTTCAACTAGCAAGGATTAGCCTATAGCCTACTTGTGGATAAAAAACCTTATTCGGCGATCTTTTGTCAAGCCAAAATAAATGGTCGTATCCCCATTTGCTAAAATTTTCCGATTTGGGAGGAGTTCGCTTCAGATGAGAGGGCTTTTTCATTTTCTTAATTCTGACTCATTGACTTTCATTTCATCCGAATCGCAGCATAATTGAAAACCTATAAAGATGATAATCAACTTCATCGTATAGTCATAAGAATTATCTACCAGTGTGAATCTATAGACGTAATGAAGAATGATATGGAGTATGTGAAGAATGTAAATTATGTAAATTCACTACGTGAGTATAGATTGCTTGTCCCTTGTCAGAGTCGCCGTGAAAAGCCACTCAGTTTTGTGTCTTGCAAGGATCTCTTCGGCCGAGTTACATCACCAAGATGGATTGCTTGTCTGTTTGGTTGCATGCAGTGGTCGCTGCGAAATGTGTGGCGTCGCCGAGATGTAGGGCGCGCGAGCGGTTTTTCATTGGCTCATTTGTCGATGACATAAACTGAGTCATGGCTGATCACTTTGAAAGGATCGTGCTTAATTTTGGCGAATCGCTGCTAACTCGGCGACACTGCGCAGACAGCCTTACTGTACGGGAGGTTGGGAGAAAGAATTACGGACATTAACTCGAAAGATAAATGGAAGCTGCTGATGGGAAGAAGTTATTGATTTTCATACAGTAATTCGATTTATCAGAATGCATTTTAAAAGAACAGAACTAATTTCGACAAGTAACTTAGCAGAAGCATGACAGGGAAATACTTCGAAGAGTAGATTCCGAACTCCACCGTAGCATGAAAAATCACCTCCGTTCTGTACAATTTTACAACGTTTCAAACAGGCATTGATTGCGATTTTTCTTTTGTCCTGTTGGTTGTTCTTCACAAGATTAGCAGAAATGGAAACCTAATGATAGACTAAGTTTGACTATCCACAAAGCTAATATTGTGCGACAATGCGCAAGCGCTCACTTGTCATGTTTCTGTTATTTGAGTCATAAGACAAAGACCAGTAACCGGTGCATACATGTGTATGAGGCCTTTTTAAAAGTCGATTTTGAGATTTCATCCCTCACCGGAAGTTGTTGACTAAAATAGAGTTTGTACTGACAAAACCTGCTCATTTATTGATAGATTCAGCGTCTACCAATACTTTTATAAATATCACAATCTTACTTTGGCAAAACTGCAAAAAGGTTCAATATATTCATTTGAAGGTACTAAAAATCGTAGCAAAAAAGCGCCCTCACTAGTGATGAAGTCCTATTAAAAGATCGCTCTCAAGATCAATGCATAGAAGTGTTTGACATTATAATCCTAGCAAAAGAAATAAACCCGCGTGACCCCACCATCTCTGTTTACGTGATGCACATCGTCCGCGGAGGTCACTGATGCCGCAGTGCCGACAATGGTAGTATCTTTGAAACATCATTTTTACCTCGCCAAACATCCAAACGGAGAGTAACAAACTGTTTTCTATGGGAAATTTACTTATCCTCCAGGCGTGATCGGCTCAAAGTTTATTATTGCACTTCTTGTAAATTGATCCATATAAACAGTGTCAAATCTATTAGGTGAAATTTTATAATGGTACTCATTGCCTGCTACTTTCAACACACTACTGGCAAATCGCCTAAGATAAAGCGCCTGTAATAATTAAGAAAAGCTGCTTTTTGCAAATACGTTATAAATTGAATAATGAAATATTGAGTTGCATCCTCAGTTGAAAAATGGGAACAGACATGAATAGCTGCCATTTCATTAAATATCGGGAGTGTTTGTTGATTATTCTATTTAAATTGTGTTTACAAAAAGCAGCATTTATTGATTATTGCACGCGCACTAACTTGTAGGCGCCAAAATTTTACAAAATATGGAATTGTGCATCTCAAATTTGCTCTGGTGTCAAATCTAAGTTCTGATCAGCTGATACTCATGTTTCTTAGATCTACAAAAGATGCCTCTCATCGTTCTCGAACCAAGGGATTCGTATCTTTCTTGCAGTCGCTTAGCCAACTGCGCCATCGTACTAATGAGAATGCACCTGAATGACCTGAATGGGATTGAAGTTGTCATAGTATTGCTTTACTTCGCTCATTGGAGTAGCAACACTCACTTGGCTGTTGTTGACATTTCGCGTCTGGCTAGAATGATTGATTACTGACTTGTTAAAAGGCTGAAATGTCCCTTGTACAGTGCATGACAACGCTCAGTAGCTCATTAAAGTGCAGTACTTTCGCGATTACCTAAACGCCGGAAATGAAATTCATAGGTTCATTAAAATATTGAAGTATAGGACGATAATCACAATCAGTCCAAGTTTCACAAATAATAGATTTCAACAATTTGATTCCCCTGATATCGTCTCGATAACTTTCATTGCAGAAGTAAAGGTCAAATCAAATGTCCGTTCAAATCTAGAGTTGTAGAATTGAAGAGAATTAGAATTTCCTGAAATTGGTACAGCCGGACAAAGGCTTGCAAGGGGAATCAATTACATCAGCTTAGTTTCGCTGATATTCTGTTCAGGAGACCAGTATATCATCTAACCAGCCTTTCTTTAAACAACTAAAACAAAGTTCCTCAAAATGTCGACTTATCGGGTACGGCATTGATCGAATTTCGACTAACAGAGAAGAGAATTGTTTGGATTTCGGGTAATCGAGAAAGTAATTAGGCCTATATGTAGCGGACCAGACGTTAGTTTTCTATCAACGAATGCCTGTTCCAAAACTGCCACAAACTATCCCTGATTACACATTCCATAAGTTTGGAGGCTGTGCAAGTAAGACTGACGGGACGATAATTAACCGTCTGCTTACGACTTCCCTTCTTGTAAATTGGAATAACAGTTTCCAAATAGTTGGCAGAAAGCCCTGAGTAAAAAAGAAAGAAAACATGTGTGACGGTAGAGGAATCAGAATGTAATATGATCAACTTCTGTCTGAATACTCTCTTGAATCAACAATATATTGTTTGAACGAAGGGGAATGATTATGTTCACGTCATCAGCATATTTGACGGTGCAGACGCCAGTCGGTTTAGAAGCAAAATCACCAATGAAGGCACAAAACAAGGAGGGAGCGAGTACGGACCCTTGGGGACTCCTGTGTTCATGTGAATGACTTCTGATAGTTCAGATTCAATTCTTATGATGCCTGTGCGCGCTTCGAGGTAGTTGTGAATCCATGTTAGTAATTCATTCGGAAATTATTTATTCTAAGCCGTTCGATGAGCACGTCGTGATTTACGAGATCGAAAGCACGAGAAAGGTCAAAGCTAAGGAGAGCAGCTCCAAAATTCGTCTTGTCGTCTATCATCTGGCTTAGATTATCAACGACCTCTATTGAAATCGTTGTCGTCGAATGTTGGCTGCGAAATCCATGTTATCCATCTCCATAAGTCTTCAAAATTTGATGTCTCACATTGTTCATTACAACTGCTTCTAACTTTTGCAGGAACAGGAAGGAGGGTGATGTAGCGCAATTTTGATACATTCGGAGGATTGGTTTTGGGAACAGGGGTGATGATGCCATGTTTCCACTGTAGAGGAAACATTTATTTCCGCTTATCGCATCAACAGGACCAGCAACTCCCTTTTATCTTCTGAAATTCTTGGCATTTTTAGCAAACAAACTGGATAATCTGAAATGGAGTGTTGCTTCATGATTACTATCATAGAATGTCGTTTGAATGAAAATTAATAATTCATCTTCTAAAATGCTGCAATTCAAAAGCGCGGTTCAGACAGGAAATTTAATTCTGCTTATTTATGTTTGTTATGAGTTTCCGGTGTACTAATTGATTATGGTCTTATTGATTTATGAAATAATTGAAATAGGCTCAACTAGCGCATAGATCGCTTGAAATTTCATCTAAGTGAGTTCAATAGGACCGAAGCTTTTAATCTAATGCGCTAATTCGACTAACATTCACTCACTTTGCTAGGATAATTTTAAACCACATCCTTTGTTGAGGAAGATATAGGCCTACTACATAAATCATTTTTTGTAGAATAACAAAAAATTGTTAAATTTCTCAGTTCTCTCTTTTTTAAGAATTTCTAGTACTAATTTATTTAGGTATATAATGATTGTTGTATATGTATGTGTACATTATATATGTCGGTATGTATGTCTTGTATCGGCATGGATAAATTCAGATTTACTTAGTTTCAACAGAAGCAGTTTTCCAACTCGACCAAACGTCAATAAGTCAGGGAATATCACAAAACAACTCAATTAAATACTGAAGATTTAACGATAATATGGACCTGCGAATCGGCAAATTTTGAGTCGAATCTTCGAATCACAGAAAACTTAAATAGGCCTACTTGAACTTATTACTGTGCTGAGCAGTAAAACCTTTACCCACCGTATTGCTAATTAAACAAAATATGTATCTACTTTTTTTATGTATGCAGCACGCGTTTGCTGATGATATGCAAGTTTATGGTTCCTGTTTCCGACATGTCCGCGTGTGTTACGGCTGTTGGCCATTGTCTTAGGGCCAATACCCTTCTACTGAACTCAAATAAGACCAACTTCATGTGGTGCTCCCACAGAATAAGATTCATCTGCGCCTTCTTCGGTTTCCTAGAAAGGAAGAATCATATCTTACCATAATATCGAAATGGCACATCACAGAATATTAGACAACTTGCTCCTTCTGGAATAGATAATTCGTGTATCACTTGCTATTGGAAATGGCAAACAATAAGCTGTCAGCCGAGGAACCAGAGCTAGTGAGAGATGCGTGCGTGCTGTGATATCACTTCGCACACACCAAAACACACATCTTCTAGCTAACATTCGATTCAGTGTATGCACTATACAGTGAGAAATGCCGAGGAGAGGATGTGAAATCATCAAGTGAACTAATTTTCGCACGCCTGGTACTTTTTCAAATAATGATCGGAAGGGCCAACATTGTGGAGAAAACTTGTGCGCAATGATCTGAATTCTTCGAATCTGAAGGAATTGTGGCAATCGAAACACTTTGCTGGAACTCACATTAATCCGCAAGCGACGCACCACTTTTTTCCTATCTCTGTAAGGTATTAGGAATTCCTTTTTGCTGACTTAATAGGTTCCTCGATGTGCCGTCGATTTCGTATTAATCACACTTCTAGCAAACCGAAGCAGATAAACTAAATATTTAGTTCTGTGGGTACTGCACAAAACAGCGTATGAGCAAGCATCCGCCATCTCTGACGCACATTAGAAATCACTTGGCTTATCCAGTCTCCACTCTTCGCTGTCTCTTGTCTTCACTGTCGCAGTGTGTTCTGGGGTTTTGCGTCAAATCTGTCGATCGCTATCACGATCGCTTACAGCTACTATGTGTGTCAGCCTTGTGCTTTCCAGGCTTGAAAATTGTATAGCTCTTCTGTCTGGTCTCCCACAAAGTGATACTTCTCGTCGTCAATCTATGATAAATGCTTCCGCCCGCCTTGCCAACAACCTCCAGCGATCCAGCGAACTTGAATGGCTATCAATTAATCAAGGAATCAAGTCAAAGAACTTCACAAAAAAACAATAATCTAAATTCTCAGAATTTAATCGAGTTGTTTAGTGATGCTATTTGACTTTTCTTGACTTATTCGTTTGGTCGAGTTGGAAAACTGCTTCTGTTCAAACCAAGTAAATCTGAATTCATCCATTCCGATAAAATTCTATCAAAATCTTCTATCAGCATCTTCTACTCGTATTATTGCTATTTTAATCTTATTCTTTATGCATGAAGGCCCTGACGATGGACAGCGGTGCTGTCTGAAATATCGGTCAAATTTATTTATGGATTTTTTCAATAAAGTCATCGTCGAAAAACTTCTATCTCATAATTTCTGAAAGACGACGAACACTGCGATGTTTTTTATTCTGTAGGAAACACCAATTTCTTCGAAATTTCGCAATGCGGCATGTCATGTGAGATTTCTACTAATTGTCTTCAAGACTTGTAGACTGGTAGACTTGTCCTTCAATGTCCTAAACATTTAAATGTCTGGCCAAAAATGCAATAAAGTCATTTATAAGATATTTGATTACATACTTGGTCTATAACCGGTCTAAAGGTGCCTGTACACGAGACAGTGAAATTGCGACAGTAGTTATATTACCCAATCACAAAGCGTCTTTTTTCTTTCCGCGTCAGCGGTCTGAGAGACTCCAGACAATTTTCTCTCTACATGTAAACAGCCTCGTAATAATCCCGACCTATTTTATCTGACCTTCAGTTCTTCTGTCATAGTGTAATGGGACACGTAACTAAATTTGCGGAGGCAATTGAGGATTGTCCGACAGAATGAATCACTTATCAGTCGTCCGTATATCATCGGCTGTCTGACATCGTCAAATGAGATAGAGCAGTGGTCTATCTGAATGGAAGTGTCTGAAGGTGAGATGGAAAAAAAGTGTGGAAGCCCTCAGAAGTAGAGTGTTTGATAGAACAATACAGGGAAAATCTCTGTTTGTGGAATATCAAAACGGAAGAGCATCGAAACCGATTGAAAAAAGACGATGCTCTGTCCAACATCGCTACAACATTCGGTACTTCTCCATCAGAGATTGTGCGAAAACTACATAATTTAAGGAGCCAGTTTTCAACCGAGTTCCAGAAACAGAAAATCGTAAAATCAGGAAGTGCTGCTGCTCCAACATCGAAGTGGCAATAATTTTCACGCCTTGAATTTCTTCGCGATGGAGTGGAAGCAAGGAAGTCAACATCAAATTTATCGACGGTAAGTAGGCCTAGATGTCATAACAACAAATTTACATAAGCTTTTATTATTCTACCTTAATTTCATAGTCATAACTTTTTTCAATACTATTTCCTTGGCTAACCTTGACTTAATGAATACCGGTAGGCCGGTAGGTGCCGGTTTCGTTGAGCAAGTTGTTATACGCTCCCAATTTATCTCGCCTCAAAATCCACTCACGAGTCCAACATGATCGGGATCTTCTCTTCTTCCCTGATTCACCTGCATACACAATTGCTGCCGCCGCTAACTTCTGTCGGTTCATGTTTACTGTCCTAGTGTACATGGGCTCGTAAGTTTTATTACAGTATGTGTCAGAGAGAAACGAGGAGAAAAGAAGGTCAGAAACTCATAGAGGTCAGACAGAGTTTAAGTACTTGCGACACGTGTTTATTTCAGTGCATGTACACAGCCTCGTAATTGTCAGCCATAACTGTCGCAATTTCACTGACTCGTGTACAGGCACCTTAAGACCGGTCTGAAATTATAGACCGGACCGGAATATAAATTTACAGACCGGACCGCAGCGACGAAAATCTAGACCGGACCGATTCCAAGTCTGAAATGCATGTTATCTCAAAATGTTTTATAAAGAAATACAAAAATTAGCAAGATATTTGATTACATTTTGAATCACTGGTTATTCTACCTTGGAACGTGGAGAGCGTTGTAAATGTGACCGCACCATTAATGAATATTGCATTCGCTTCACCAAGACGACAAATCTATACCGGTTATTCAATTGTTTCTGCAAAGTAAAACTTCAATGAATTGATAATGTAATGAGGTGTAGGAAGTCCATTGGGAGAGCATATTCATCAGCAATATTCCCTGAGTCTCCACCGACTGTTTGCAGACGATCGTGAACACACTCCTCTCCCTTATTATACCTGCATTGTTGACACTAAGTCTCCAAAATATAATCGTTAAACAAAACTTGAAACATTTACCTCAATTTCAACTTGTTCCATACACTACCTGATATCACAGAAATTGAAGTTGTTACAATGTAATAAAAGGGAACTATGATAATTTAATAATAAAAGAGAAAGTGCTCATTCATGCTGAAATTTCTGTTCAATAACAAGCTGTAATTGAAATTTCAACATCTATTTTTCTATTCTCCGTAATTTAATGAATTTCAACAGACCTTGTCGTTGCCAACTAGAAACATAAATTTCAAACTTTCAGTTGGAACAGCAAACTTTTGTAGTTTAGTATTTTTCACAGCAACAATTCAACAACATTTGCCGAAGTCATGGATATGTAGAGAAACGACGTGAATAGGAAGTTCATAATCAAGTCTTTTAGAAATATGACCATGAAGAGAGGAGGAAATGATTACAACATTTATCCTTACCTGAAGGGAAGATTACACCCCAATTAGTCGAATCTAGTTAGAGGAAGCCCATACAGAGCGGAATGCCTTGATCATCCTAGCATGCCCTTAAATAGTGCAACCTACAATACAGTATGCAGTACTTTATTTGAAACTGGTGAAGCAAATCACCATTTACTTTTATCAAGTTTGATCAATCCATGAATATTATGCCCGGTACTTCTACTTTTTCCTCTCCCACAATTTTCAAGTTTTCCAAAATCATCAAATTTCGCCGAAGTTATAGTCACATTGGGTTTAGAATAGACTTGATCTGTCACTGGGTGACACTACAACACGACTGAGAAGTCTCACTTGAACCCTGGGATGAAGGATTGGTCCCTCTGATACTCAGTTAGAATACAAGGTACAGCTGTGATCATGAACTTCGTGTGATTGTTGTCTACAGACAAATGACGAGCAGTTGTCTGATTCTGAGGTTGTAAAAGTTACATAAGAGGAGTTTTACACACGTAGCGCTATGCGACGTTAGTGAGACTACCCGCAGGAGCAAGAGAAGATCGTTGACGTTGCAACACTTCCGGGTGTCAACAACAGAAATGTGATGGGAGGAAGAATAGAAGTATCTTATTCCCGGATTTAGTTCGTAGAGGGCCCAATGATATATTATCAAAGAAGACTGAAATGAAAACCATCATAAAGGATCGAAATGTTCAATCCTTAAATTAAACATTCAAATGTGATTATAGGACACCATTGCAGAGCGTCATAACTGAATTAAAATGTGTAATAATGATTAGAAACTTTTGCTGTGTAGGGAAAAATCATGACGATCAAGCAAGTTTTCAAAGTGAATGAAGAAAACTTTACAGAGCTGTATACTGATGCTAAATTCATAGGTTTTGAAAGTGCGAAGGACTTGAAGGAACTTACGATTTCATTTTTTTCTGAAATTACAGTTTAATGTGTTGTGCTTGGAGCTGTGTCATCAATTCTCAAAATCCGATATCTTAAAGGTTATCTTGAAAGCAAAGTTAGGATATCTTAAAAAGCTAAGTTTACGTTATATTGGTGACGTTATTCGTAAAAGCTTTCAAGTTTTCGACAAAACCTTTTAACATTTGATTCCATTATTAATGATACAGTAATTAAGTTCACTCAAGAAATCCTATTGGCGTATATCAAGAATATTCAAACTTTTCGAAGCTTTCGGGACTCCATTAGAACTGCTTAGTTCTTGGCCTCCTTGGCTACGCTGCTAAGCTTGTATAATGCGCTTTTTTAGTTTGGATAATTCAAAAATTTTCAGGCGGGCCGACGGCCTCCACCCTGATTGGTCACCTTTTACTGAAAATCTTTCATGCTTCTTATGCACATGCTTGAGACGTATTCCTTCTTCAGATGAGCCTTATCGATCTCTCTTTGTACACAAAAGCAACTTATTCATCAGTACATAAATCCAGTCGGACATCGTAAATAACTGTGCAAAATACGGAAAATTTTCAAGAATGTGAAAAGTCGATTAAAATTGGTGATTTTGAATTTTGATTTGCTATTTCCAGTACAAAGATGACCACCATTGGAAAATTCACACACTAATTATGTTGAGTTGTTGACCATGAATTTCGTGTGTTTCGGAGCATCACTTCAAAAATGATGGAGGGGGAGAACCGTCCCCCCAGGAGATATGGATGCGCTTGGAGCATGGATTGGGGATGCATCACCTTCACGAGATACTCTGTTTGAGCATCCGGTTAGATTATGAGAGACTGTTGTTATCCCGTCTTGCATAATATACATCTAGTACAGGTACCTGCTTGATACACGTTCAATGTCCTGTCTTATTCAGAGCCTGATCCTCTGTGTCTTTTAGAAGAGCTTCAGTTATAGGCTGCTTATTGTCATTATAATTGAAATCAATTAGGGTTGAAACCCATTATTCTGAAATAATCTAAAACAGAAAAGCATAATGTTCTTGTTTTTTTGTGTTCCAGTTGTTCTTTTTGTTTTTAAATGCAATTATTTTACAGCGTTTTTTGACCTATTGAATGAGTTGTAACGTCATTTAATAAACATAAGAAGAACATTGAGCTGCACTATATGATGCACAGAAACTGAACATGCCACACCAGCGAGCTGCATTTTTTTCATAGGATAATAATAATAATATGTGTTTTTATTCAAACAAATGAAAAACAAACATTTCGAGGCTCAGTGAAAGACCAAGTAAAAAACAGTAAAAAGTCAAATTCAGCTCAGGTCAGCTTCATGGGTTGCGTGAGAGTATTCAGCACTCTTAAGTGGGCCATGGGTTTTCTCAGCAAATTCGGTTGTGAAGACCAGTTCAAAAAGGAATGGACGCCGAGCGACGACGTAAAATTCTGATTCGAGGCATAATAAATTTTCGGGAGTAATTATGTTTCTTAGGAATAAGTTTCTCTGTAAATGTCTCTCATTTAAAGCGGCGTCAAATACTTTTAGTGCGTGTTGGTACCTTCTTAAGAACAGAGGAGTGAAACAGCCACATGAACACTCTGAGCCGGAAACGGTGCGGTGACATTTGCGACGGATTTTTTCCAATCTTTCTGACTATTGATTGTTCAGACTAACAAAGAGAGTATTACAGTATTCCAAGCTGCCTAGTGTGAAAGCTGAATAAATTTTAACCAGATCCGTTTTTGAGATGTCCTTTCTTTGTTTTGACAGAAGAAATATTTTTTGTCTAGCTTTCTTTACTGCTACATCAATATGAGTTGCCCATGTGAGATCACTGTCATAAATAACTCCGAGAATTTTTCAGCTGTGAGCACATTTCTGCGTTAAAGTGTATGGTGATCGGACTTTGATTTCTGAACAAAATAGTCTTTGTTTTTGAAGCATTGACTGCCAAACCGTTTTGTCAGCACCATGTTCTTATATCCTCATTTTCAAAACGTATGAACTCGTCAATATCCGAACATGCACGGATTGGGACCAAGGTTACAACAAGGATTTAGCATCTCTTTGGTCGGTCTACACGTATTAAATTTCATTTTGTCAGTATTCCTTTTGTTGTCATGCTGACGTTTCTTTTGAAAGTCTTCTAAAAATTTCAGGAATGCTAAGTTGGAACCCGCGTCCACATCTGCCTCTGAACAGACTGAAACTACAGTCATCCCGCTTCTATTGTACTGCCTAAAACTTCTCCCAGAGGTGTATCCGGCGTTCTTACGTTACACTGACGCAGGATGTTCATCTCGATGTCAACTGTCTCTGTCATCAAATAATTAGGAAACTGGGCCATTACACTTGAACTATTCAAGTCGATGATTTCAATGACAGCATCGGTTTATTGCAGAATGGAATGCGTCTGCATCTCTACGACCGATGATTGATTGACAGAGAGGGATAAAAGACTTCTTCAGTCTACCTACTGAAACCTGACCTGATTCGGTCTTCTACTCACATAGTAAATTTGGCCTTGTTGTTAATTGTGATGCCTCCACGAGTGAGTTACAGTCGCATGAGTTTAGGAGTTAGGACTATGCCAAAACAGAAACTTTATTTGCTGAAAGTACTACACAACTTGCATTAAGTGCATCAATGGCTCAACTCCACCTTACCTGTGTGAATTGATCACCAGAACGAATGAACTGCCAAGTCGCTCTCACCTTCGCTCTGTAACAAAGAACTCTTTGATTGTTCCAAGATCACGACTGAAGTCAATTGCAAGGAGGCGATTTTCCTCGTGTTCCGCAATAGCATGGAATCGACTGCCCAGGGAAATTTCATCTATCGACTCCATGCGAAATTTCAAAAAAGCATGTAAGTCAATAAGTCAATAAATGTTTATTTCCAAATACTTTGGAAAACATGGAAAAATATGGGAAACATAGTGTGAACAAAAACATTCGTGTTTCAAACACAACTATTGAAACTCAGACATCAAAAGTACATTTCAAGCGTGCGGTCAATTTCAACAACAAAAAAATCGTATTCAGGAAGGAGAGGAGAAAAATTTGCTTCTAAATGTCATTCAGTTTGTGTTCTCTGTAGTAGACTGTCGCAACTCTTTAGGTTTTTGAAGGAATTAAGCAATGCATTTAAGATTATTTGGAATATGCGTGTTCATCAACTTGTAGAACTCAGTTGTACTTTTGCAGTGGCATAATATCGGTGCTAGTTCCTGTCGTAATTTCTGATATCTTGAACATTCAATCATGAAATGATGCAAATTTTCTACCCGTGAATCACTGCATTGCTCACATCGACGTTCTTCATACCTCAAACGATTTCCATAAATGCCGGTGACAACTTCTAAGTCGTGGTTTAATGCTCTATACTTCAGTATGATATTGATATAGTTATAATCGATATCGACATTTAGATACGACTTAATAGTATCGTTAAACAGACATAACTCCAAATAATTTATCCCAGAATGTCTTTTGCTGAGGACATCAGTAATGGGCAAAAGACCGTTCCAGGACACCATAAAATTAAAAAAAAATAGTATCTTTAAAAACGACATAAATTCATGAATTTAGACCCTTTTTCAGGTTTTTAAGACCTAAATACATGAATTTAGTCCATTCAAAAAGTACCATTTTTTCAAAAAATGGCATTTTTAAAAACGACATAAATTCATGAATTTGAACCCTTTTTCAGGTTATGAAGACCTAAATTCACAAATTTGGGCGTTTTTAAAAATACCCAATTTTTCAAATTTTTCAAAATCTCAAATTTGAGAATTATAATTTTTTCCTTGAAAATCATGACCGTTCCAGGACACCGAAAATCATAAAAGTTGAGAATTTCAAATTTGTGATTATGATCATTTTCTTGCTCAAATCATGACCGTTCGAGGACACCGAAAAAATCAGAAAAGTTAAGAATCTCAAATTTGAGAATTACAATTTTTACCTTGAAAATCATGACCGTTCCAGGACACCGAAAATCATAAAAGTTGAGAATTTCAAATTCATGAATTTTATCCATCTTTTAGGTTTTTAAAATATAACATGTGACTAACAATATTTCTTTAAAAATGGAAGAAACAAAAATGGAAGAAACCGCAAGAATATATCCTTCGTTATCATATGAAATGGATATTGCAAAACACAAAGATAGAGTTAGGTATATGAAAGATAAGGAATCTCAATTATTATTAAGATTAGAGCATTATAAAAAATTAAGAAAGAGATGGAGTAAAGTTAAGAATGTAACACAAGGAATTGGCATATTCTTAACAATAAGTTTAGGTGCTTTAACAATTGTTATATCTTCAGGTGTTTTAGTAATTCCAGTAGTTGCTACAGCTTTAACAGGTACGGGTGTTTTTGCAACTTCACTTGTTACAATGTTAGATAAATCTTTAATAACTAAGAAACGAAAATCATTAAAAACTAAGCATTTACATATTAAAGAAGTCTATGATAAACTACATTACTACTTTCAAAGAGTATGTGATGATAATGTTATTACGTTAGATGAGATTGAAAAATTTGATCAAATAGCTAATGAAGTAAATCAAACCTTTCAATTACAGTCCGAAAAAGTTGATGATAAGAATAGACAGGATGCAAAATTTCTAGAGATGGTAAAATTTCTAATGAAGAAAATGACAAAATTTTTTTAGAAGAGCTAAAAACTTTAAGCGAAAATTTAAGCAAAACTTTATTAAACAAAACTTTATTAAACAAAACTTAAAACGAGAAAACTTTAAACGAAAAGATGTCAGACAACAAAGAAATAAAAAAATAATTTGTTCAGTAAAATGTTTTTGCTGTATTCCAATGTTACCACAAAATTCAAATATTATATTTTAAAAATGGATAAAATTAGAGCTGATAATTTTAAAAGAATAAAACAATTAGAAGAGTTAATAAAACAAAGAAATATTATGAAAGAAAATCATCTTCAACATAGAATGATAAAAGCTGGTATTCAATCTGATATGTTTGAAAAAATGCAGCAAACCGAGCAAATAAAAACTGATTTTGAAAAAACTATGAAACCATTTAAAACTCTTGAAAAAGAACTTACAAATAATGATAAACAAATTGATATAACAGATCCAGAGCACAAAACTATATTAGATGACTATGGATTACTAGAATCAAACATTAATAAGAAATTACCAAAATCTATGCAATTTGAACATTCTATTTCATTTATAGATGGAAAAACAATACCTAGATTTTATCTCGGACAAAAAGAAATATTTCCACAACCTTTTCGACGTTTAATTTTTTCACCAGATAAATCTCCTTTTAATTTAGATAGAAATTTTGTTAATCTTTTAAGAGGAGCAGATTTAAATAATTATGCTGTAGATGATCTTATAAAATATAAAGCTATGTTAGATAGAGTTGGTGTAGTAAAAACTCTTAGACGTTATAAACAATTAGAAAATTTATTATCAACGGGAGTTAAAGTAGGGAAAGGTTTATCTGAAAAACAGAAAACAGAAACAACCATATTTTTACCAGATGATCCACAAGAATTACTAAATAGATTAAATATTTTAATATCTGCAATAAAAGAAGGACATAATTCTAGTTTCAATGAAATTCATGCTATATTGAAAAGACTGCTGGAAAAGAAGATTCTAAATGAAGAGGATTATAAAAGTATAACCGGACATCTCTGATGTCTTTAAGGGCTTCGCCCGTAGCTGAAATATGTTGTTTCTAATTTTTTTATAAAAAAATATTTATTCAAAATTTTAACTAAAAAATGTGTTCAGCAGATTTAGACAAAATTAATAATCATTTAGAAAATTTGACAGAGATTTTGGGTTCATCAAAATTTAGTACGACGTTAAAAATTATAACAACTACTTCATCACACACTTGTAATTTAGAACACATTCTACATTTGGAACAAAATAAAAATTATCAAATTGCATTGACTAGTTTCTCTACATTTAACACTATTCAAAACGTTATCAAAGATGCGAATGACCAATTTAGATATTCTACTGATAAAGGCAAAACATGGAAAATATTAACTTTTCTTCCTGGTTCTTACGAAGTTGAATCAATATCAAATGAAATTAAGAGACATTTAGGTATACCATTTAAAGATAAGAAACAATTACATTTTGCAGTTGAACCGGCAGTTAATAAATTTTCTCTTACTTTAGACGAAAATCATCAAGTTGATTTTAATCATGATAGATCATTGTCAAAGCTATTAGGATTTAATAAACAAACCTATAGTCAAGGTTATCATTTAGGTGAGACGATTCCAAAAATAACTGAAATAAATTCAATTGTTGTACATTGTGGCATTATTGAAGGGGATATATAAATGGTAAATTGTCAAATTTAATATTCAGTTTTCCAGCTTTTACTGTACCCATTGGTTATAGATTAAATGTATTTCCCCAAACATTAATATATTTTCCTATTACAAGAAAAACTATTAGCAACATTAACATTAGAATCACTGATGAAAAAAGGACAAGAAATAAATTTTGGAGGTGAAGAGATTATGATAGATCTTTTGGTTCGGGAGGTATAAACTCCCGTTCGAGAGGTATAAACTCCCACGCGAAGCTAGAGAAGTTTAATTTTCTGCTTTTTCTTTAAAAATAAAAATAAAATAAAAATAAATTTTTTTATTAAAAAATGAGTGAACTACCCCCATTAAACAAAAAAAAACTTAAATTTAATCATCATCCAAATTTATCTAATAAAGTTTTGTCAGTTATTTGTGGAAGATCAGGTTGCGGAAAAACGTATCTATTATTTAAAATTTTAACGACTCCAAATTTTTTGGATTATAACAATCTTATAATTTATACAACAACAGCAGAACAACCCGTCTATCAATTTTTAAAATATGGATTTGAAAATAATCTTAAAAAACAGCAATTGCTTCATTATTCAAAGAATATGAAAAATCTGAAGATGAAGAAGAAATAAGTTCGTGGTGTGAAGAAGCAGCAAAAAATAATCAGTTAGTAGAATCTAATAAAAATAAGCATATAAAGATACAATTAATAGATGATAGTGGTAATATGCAAGATCCTAGTAAACTAGATAAAACAATGAAACATTGTGTAATTTTTGATGATTGTGTTAATGATAGAAATCAGTCAGTTCAGAGAAATTATTTCACAAGAGTTAGACATAATAACTGTAGTGTATTTTATTTAACACAAAGTATGTATTCATTAGACGGAAGTGTTATTAGAAAGAATGCAAATATATTTATACTATTTGAAATAAATGCAAGAAACTTAAGTGATTTGTTAAGAGATTTATGCGTAAGAAATAAAGATGAATTTAAACAATCGTGTAACAATGCTTGGTCAAAAGATTATGGATTTATCACAATTAATATTGATAAAAAAATTCATGATAGAGTTATAGAACAATTGTTCACTGACTAGGCTTCGCCTCGAGGGGCTTCGCCCCGACTGAAAGTCGATAGAAGATTTGTTTACTGAGTGATAAAAATATACAAATATAGTGTTACAATATTTTTTTTTATTTTATATATATATATATATATCAAATTTGTCTATCTTAGAAATTAGAAAATTAAAAAGATGAAGTAGTTATTCCATCAGGTAAAATTTTTCTTTTATCATCAAATGGATCTAATGCTAATTTATGTTCTTCTTTTAAATACATTTTATGTTTCTTTGAATTAAGTCTATAATTACATGCTGTTTTTATTTCATTATTAAATAATGCATTTTTATAATCTTGAAATGTTATTTGATTAGCCACTGATGCCTTTGAAATTCCTTTTAATGTTTTATGTGTTTTAATATTATTAGTTGTATCATAACAGTAACATTTAGATTTTAAAAATATAGCTTCTGTTATGAAATCTTCATTTCCTTCTAGTTCATCTTTTACTTTACATAAATCAGAAGGATGAATGATATCTTTTATTTTATTAATTTCTTCATCAAGTGAAGAATTATACGGTATTGTTAATTCTAAGAAAACAGAATCGGTATCTGTAAAGTGTAATTTATAGTTTTTGCCATAAGCAGGTGCTAAATAATCATATATAAATCTATACATAAATAGTTTAGCTAATTCTAATATAGTGAATCCAATAAAATTAAACTTATCATGTTTTACGCTAATTCGACGTAAGTGTACAGCACATAGTTCATCACTAAATCTAGTAGTTCTTTTATATGTAGGTTTCCTTGTTAAATTTTGAAACCTATCTTTATCATAAACTATTTCAATATTTTGTCTATTACGCACATTTTCTAAAGTCTTACCATAAAATGCATTATTCATTAATTTGAAGAACACGTTTCCAAAATCATCTTTATTTCTTTTAGCTATTTTACGTTTTTCAATATTGAACTCTATATAATTTTTTAACCACCTAGATTTTTGATAAAATAGTTTTCGATGTATTTTGGTGAGAATCATTCCATGTTCTAAATACCAATCTAGCATTCTTCCTTCAACAACATACTTTCCTTTATTACTTTGTGTTAACATAAGTTTTTTTGTTTGTCAGTATTTCTTAGGAATTATAGATTTTTGATAATCTGAAAAATCTTCTATATTAGGAATTTTGTTTTCGGGACAGAAAGGAAAATATTTTGTTTTATCTTTTATTTCATCAGGATATACTAAATCAACTTCATATATATAACCATGATTATAATTTCCATCATATGTTTTTTGATAATCTAGAATATTACACCATTCCATCTCACCTGTTGGTAATTCTTGTATCATGCAAGAAGAATATAAGCTATTAAAATCATAATATAACAAATAGTTTTCTCTCATGATTTCATCAACTGCTGCTTGACTATCTTCATTTGATATAAGTCCTTCTATATTTTGATTAAACAATTTTATAAACTGATCACTTTCTTCTGGAGATAAAGGTTTCATTATTCCATAATCATCAGGATTTACTTTTTTATTGTAACACTGTACATAACGATTACCTAAAACTGATGAAACTCCACCTCTAATTCCAGATTCAAAAAATAATAATTTATCATATGTATTTTCTTTATAATGTTTAAGTTTAACGGACTTTGTCCTAGAGCCATCGGCTTGAACACCAGTATGTTTTAATCCTGCTAGCCATGTTAAACCTGGTGTAGAATAACAATAACATGGATCTATTCCGTAATATTCTAAACACATATCACGAAAGTTTTCAAAAAGATCAGCTAGTATTAATACATCTATCTGTAGATATTTCATTGTATAATCATACATTGTTCTACAATTTAACTCTCTCCAATTTTTTTCAGCTTCTGCATAATCTTCGTCAGATAATTGTGATTGTTTTAATGTTGATTTAAATTTATTTATTGGAGGAAGTTGTTTTTCTTCCATAATTTTATTCACAGAATTAAAATCAGTCTTCGACTGTGAACCACAGGTTTTATCTCCAGTTAAACCAGTCTTCGACTGTGAGCCGCAGGCTATATATTCATACGGAAATATGCCTTTTAAAGGTTTTAAATTATATTTATTTAATATTTTACATTGTTCAGATTTCAAAGTTTTTCCCATAACATCTAATGAATAAGGAGTAAAAAATCTAAATGCATCTAAAATTCTAATACAACCTAATTGCATTGAAAAATATTCTTCTTCTGTTTTACATAGTACATTTATTTGTTGTCGTTGTAATTTTTCAGATGAAAATAAATCTTTCATTACTAGATGGAAATCATATTTAGAACCATTGTAGAAATATAGAGGAACAAAGTTATATTTAAATTTATTAGCATTAAGATTACAAGAATTATGTGCTGCACCTCTATATAATCCATTTAGATGATCATGATCTTTTACCTTATCAAGATATCTACCTCTGCCATTTTTATAATTTTTTGCAAATTCTTTTCCACAGTAATAACATTTTGTTTCATTAATAAAATTTAATTTTTCTTTTTCTGTTAATGGCATCATTGGTATATTTGTTTTAAGCAATTGTGAAAAACGTCCTTGCAATTCTTCTACTTTCTTTGTAAACATTTCTGAACTATCTTCACCATAGTATTGATAATATTCTGATTTAAATAATTCAGGATAATTTGAATGAATGTACATTCCCCAACATAATGGTTTTTGTTCAAATAAATATTTTTCTTTACTTTGTTCAGCTGCACTTTTTTCATAATTGTCATTATCAGAATTATCATTTTCAGAATCGGGTGAAGCCCCGGAAGACATCTCCGTTGTCTCGTGATTTTGTGTCATATTAACATTATATGCTTCAAAATCACAATAAATAGTAAAGGGTACTTTATTTTTAAAATACCATTTATTATATTCTAAATAATCATCTTTTGGAAATGTGTTTCTGACTGCTTCATTTTGTTGGCAATTCTCCAAATGTCTATTCATTTCTTCTTTAGTTCTAAAGCTCGTCATACATTGGAGACAAGGAAAATTAGCATTATCTGAAGTTTTTGTAAATATAGAAACATCTTTACACAATATAAAATGACCCTGATAATATAATATATTCGCTTGTGCTGGTTGTTTTGTCTGTTCTAATTTTTCAAACTTATCTTTATATATTTCATGTGTTTCATCAATTTCTTTTGTAAGATTAAATGTATTTCGATGAAAATTTTACTTTAATATTTGTAGATGTTGTTCATATTCTTTATCATATTGTTCTTTATATTGTTGTAGACATTTTTTTAAACATTCATTTATTTTTTGATTGGTTTCATTTTCTTCATTATTTAATTCTTTATTGACTTCATTATTTTCTTCATTTAATTTTTGAATCGTTTCTATCTTATCTTGATATTTATGGCCATATTCTTGTACTAATATTTTTGTTTGTTGTTGATAATCTGTTTTACATTTTTGTAAACTTTCATTTAAATTTTGTAATTTTTGTTGATATTCTAAAGATAAAGATAAATAATCGGTATCATAATCATAATTATAATTACGTCCTTTATAATTATTATGATTAATCATTATTGGTGATAATGTTTTAACAATTTGAAATTTTTCAGTACATATTATATTTCCTTGGTAAAAAATATTATGATGCATGTAATTTCCTCTATCATTATATACTATTTCTGATTGACATAAATTTTTATTATTCAAATAAAATTTTTTTGAATCTGAGTAAAGTGGAGTAATTTTACCAATAGAAACATAATTCACATTTAATTCAAAAACATTTACTTCTATTAAATTTTTATTCTTTTTATGAAACTTTATTAACCTATTATAATCATATGGAAATTCATCTAAGCCATCAGAGAGATCAAATTCATTTATGTATTCTTCTTTATTGTAATGACTTAGTCTTTCTTTGTGATATTCTGCAGGATGTAAATGTGCTATAATACTCCACAGAAAACAATAATCATCTTCATTTTTTATGTTGATTATTTGTGGTGAACTGAAAGGCAAAGGAACATAACTACCACCAGTATTATTTTTATATTTATCAATTACTATTTTCTTAGATAGTATTTTAACAAATCTCCAACCAGATTCACGTAACTGGGCTTCAATTATACAATTTTCTAATTTAAGTATCATCGATTCAAATATGGGTTGTATATCATTTACATTATGAATTTCTTGCGAATTTGTAAAATGTCCTTGTATTATTTCTTCAGGAATTCCATCAGGTCCATTTTTTGTATAAAGTACTTCTACATTCATATAACATTTGAAAGATTTCTTAAATATATTATAAAAGTTTGTTAATACATTAAAAAAAGTTTCATCGGTTTCATTATGTTCAACGGACTGATTAAATAAATATTTTGTATCTGTTACTGGCGAAGCCCTAGAACCTTCGGTTCGTTCCGCTTCATCTGTTTTTTTAATTTCGTTTAATTCATCTATTTCGTTAAATTCATCAGTATCGCTAAATAAATATCTTCCATCTGGTACATGTTCATCTTCACTATTAAAAACTTTTTTATATTCCGAATGTGAATAATCATCAAACATTTTTTTAACTTTTATATCAGTAGGCAATGTTTCTAGATAGTTTATATAATTATTTAATTTTAATATATTTCCTTCATCAACTCGATCTACATTTTGTAAATGCAATTTACTATTTAAATGAGATTGATAACTTCTTTTTGTTTGCAACCTTTTTTACATAAGTTACAATAAAACTTGGTATTTTCCATTTTTTATTTTTTAGAGAAAATTTAAGAAAAAAAATGTGTTTTAATTTTAGATATGAACATTCTAATATCAAGGACTTGAGAGTTATTTTATATTATTATATATTTCACGTTCTTAAGTTATTTTATTTTCTTTATCATATTAAGTTTTATCATATTAAGTTTTATCATATTAAGTTAAATCATATAAAGTTTTATCAAAAGATAATTTAAATTTTTTTTCACTAACTATTGATTCTTCATCATCATCATCAATTGATTCTTCATCATCATCATAAATTGTTTCTTCAACATCATAAATTACACTTTTTGGTAAAGGATGCCATTCCCTGATAGGATACCATTCTCTTATTGGAATATCTAACTCTAAATTACATTTTTTATCTGATAATAATATAATAGAGAAAAATATTGGTCTTTGATCTCTTTTGGAAAATTTAATAACACCACCATAATCTGAATCACTTTTAGTTTTTATTAAAGATGATAAAATTTTAAATTGATTAGATGTAAATCCTAATTTAAATTTTGTAGACCCGACACATAGTTGTCTAACAGTATCTTCAACTATTCCATCATTATTATTTTCAATTGTAAGAAAATGAAATTTAGATAAATTTTGATTATATGTAGTATTAATATCATGTACATCAGTATGAGATATAAATTTTTCTTCACTTAAATTTTTATAATTACTAATATTTTCATAATCTTTCTTACCATTTACACCATTTTCAGATGTTTCAGAATCATCATCTATATTATCATCATCTATATTATTATCATCATTATTATTATAAGATTCTTTAAGATCGGGCAAAGCCCTAGAACCTTCGGTTCGTTTATTATGATTATGATTATGGACATTGTTAATAGTATAAGGTGTAGTCCACATATAAATTTTCTCTTGTTGAGCTAAGCCATTTATGTAAGATTTTAACAAATTAATATTTAAGTTTGAATATAATCCTATATAAGTATCATCATCATATCTTTGCGGCATTTCTAATGTTTCTTGTTTATAAATTGTATCTCTATAATATACTTGACATAATAATTCTTCGTTATGTTTTTTACTCTCGATATGAATGTTATATTGATTTTGTTCATCAACAAATAATCTAATTTTTTCTTTCAAAAAAGATTTTAATTTTTTAACTAATTCTTTAATATTGATATAATTGATAATTTTATTTTCTATCCACTCAGTATTACTAATCGGTAAAACTGCTCTAATGAATCCGTAAACATTATTATGTCCTATTATAACCATATTTTCTTTATTTAATTCTACATAAGCTACATCATTATATTTACTAACAATCTCCATAAATTTAATAAATGGATCACCTGAGAAAATGCAATAATTAGTTTCTATAGAAGGTAAACCTTTAGTCTGTTCTCTAAATATTTCGGCTTGTAATTGAAACAAAAGATTAACATCTATACATGGATTATTATTATTATTATTATTATCAAAACATTTGTTATCAAATCCCGTTGATCTCGTCGAATAAGAAGAACAGGATGATACGGGCGAATATGATTTTTTTAAATTTGGATTTTCCATTTTTTATTTTTATTAGAAAAAATTTTATTTTTTTATTTTTATTAGAAAAAATTTTATTTTTTTATTGTTAAAAAATGATGTTACCAAATGTTGGTGGAGGTGCATATATCCCGAATAATCGTGAATTAGAAATAGAGATAGAAAATTATATCATGAAAACTGGAGACGTTTTATCTGGTCCATTGCATCTTTCTATTCTTCCGCAACAAAATACAGAGTTGACAAATAAACAATATGTTGATACACAAATCAATGACTTAAAAGAAAAATATATAAACGATGTTTTGGTTCCACTGATGAACGAATTAAAGTTGCTTAAACTTAATGACAAATCATTAAACGAAAAATTATTAAAACTTGATAAAAAGGATAGAGAGCTAGAAGCAGATATAGCAAAACTTTTTAAAAAGATTTCAGAACAATCAAAAATTTTAATATTACTTTCTTTAAATTTAAAATCTGCAGTCATTAAAAATAAACATCAGATAAAAATGTTAAAAGAACAATTAGAAGATGAAATAGAAAAACTACCTGAAAGAATTAAAAAAACTTTAAAGCAGTTACAAACTACATTCCAAAAAAGTGTTGATGAATTGAGTTCTAAAATTACTCAACAAATGAAAAAGATGAATAGAATAATAAATGAAGTAAACTCACTTAATGAAAAAGTTGATAAAATGAAAACTCTTAAAATCAATTTAGAAAATGAATTAAAGAAAAATTTACAAGAAAACTCTAAAGAAAATAAAGAACAGTTAGATGCTGTTAAAAGACAATTAGATGTTCTTAAAGTTAAGTTAAATGCTCTTAAAACGGCGTTGAAGATTAATCAGCAGAAAATGCAAGTTAATAGAAGAGAAATTAAAGTACATCACACGCTGCTTGACGCAATAGATAAAGTGCAACAGGCAATTAATAAAGTTATCTCGAAGTTGTTGTCCATTCACAAACGTAAATCTTGATCGGAGCGAAGCTCCTCGAGGCTTTAGCCGATCGACGAAGTCTTGGGTTTCTAACCTATAGAACCTTGTCCAGAGGCTTTAGCCTATCGGACCAAAGGTCCTGAGGTTATTACCTTATCATAAACGTAAATCTTAGCGCAAATATTAAACGGACCAAAGGTCCTCAGGTTACTAACCAATCAGCGAAGCTCCTCGAGGCTTTAGCCGATCGTAAATATTTTTTCCCAAAAGTCAAATTTAATCCTAAAAAATGCCTATAATTTATAAACACAATCTTAAACATTTTGCTTCAAATCAAAAAATTGCTCATGAACCATCTATGAAATATGTTTACCATTATGACAGTGTAGAAACAATCGGAAAACAAAAGTTCCGAGGCACCGCAGGTGCCGTTCAAACAGAAGGGGATAGAGTAAACAGCGGAGCCGGTATATTTTCTGGTATTGGAAGTATCGTTAACTTAATTAAAAATAATAAAGATTTGATTACATCTGCTGCAAAAGGAGCAGCTGCTATAGGTAGTACAGCTAGTGCAATATCAAATGCTGTTAAGTCTCAAAACGAATTAAAACAACTAGAAACTATTCGTAAACTTAAAAATGATTCTGAAGAACTAAAAAATTTAAAAAAAACTTTCAGAGGAAACAAAGAACAAAATTGCTAACATAGCTGTAGGGGGTGAAACCTTGAGGAGCGGAGCTCCGTCTGACAGTAAAAAGGGGAAGAAAACAGGCGTAGCCATAGAACGTTCAATTGAACCTACGGTTCGTTCAATTGAAGAAATAAGAGGCAATGGCGTGAGCAGCAACCTTCGGTCTAACCAGCAAAGCTGTAGCGGAGCTGGTCTAGCAAAATTCTAAAATTATATTTTAGTAAAATTTTTTTAGTAAAATTTTTTAGTAAAATTTTTTTGGTAAAATTCTAAAATTATATTTTAGTAAAAATTTTTTCTGTCTGTGAGAAAAACAAAAAGTCAAATTATTTTTTAAAAAATGTCTTCGCTTATCGAAAATAAATTTAGATTAGACGATCCTCCGTTCGTCAGTTATAATCAAAAAAAGAATGACTATATAAGAATTGCTATGAATCCCGGATCTTCCAGTAGAGTAAATACTGGAGGTGATTTAATTTTTGAAGTTGATAATCAGCAGAGTTATTTGTATTTACCTGATTCGTTTTTACACTGTGAATATTCTTTATATAGTGATGCTAATTTTACAACACCATTAACAGATACCGATAATATTGCATTAGAGAATAATTTTTTTCCAAGATTATTTACACAAATGCGTTTAGATGTTGCAACTCAAAATATAGAAACAATAAGTGATTCTCCAGGTGTAATTGATACAATGCTTAGATTTGTAATAATTGGTGAAAATAATAAAAAGTATGAAATCGAAGGTTGGTTTCCTGATACTAATGATGGTATAATTGTTGATGATTTAACTCACGCTGGAACAGATGCAGCAGGAATTGCGAAAGATGTAGAAAATATTGCAAAACATTTAAATAAAACAAACAATAGTGCATATAAAGAAAGACGTGAATTTAACAAGAAAAGTAAACAGACAGTTAATTGGTCATTGTCTCCATTATTCGGATATTTAGATTATGACAAAATATCATATCAATTAAAATTTAAATTAATAATTCATCGTACAGCAAATAATGAATTAATCTTTTTTGGTAAGACTGGAAAAAAAGCATATTTAAAAATTGATAGACTTGAATGGTGGATTAAGCATATTACTCCTAGTTTAGAGATTGAAACAGCTATTGCAAAAAGATTAAATACTAACAAACCAATTCCAGTAAATTTTCTAAAGCGTACTGCTAGTTCAGTAACTTTTTCCGAACAAAGATTTAACTGGCATTTTACTAGAACTGCGAATACTCCAAGATATTTATTGCTAACTTTTCAAAGAAATAATTCTCCAAGTTTTGATAAGAACAACAATCTTTTTCATATTAATACAATTCGAAGTTTACAAGTTTCATTAAATCAAACCCGATATCCAATTGATCCATTAAGATTCGATGATACCAATAATCAATTTATGGAAGGATATGATTCTTATCGAAATCTTTGTATAGAATTTGGAGTTGAACCACAATTAACTCCTGGAGATTGGAGACATTTATATCCTGTTTTCTGTTTCGATTTAAGTGCACAATCTGAAGATATTATCAAGACTGGTTGTGATGTAACAATTAATATTGAAAAAAAAGATTCCACAACTTCATTGATGGCTTATGGTTTATTGCTAGAAGATGTAAAATATTCTATTGAAATTCTTAATGGAAAGATGGCTAGGATCGGCTGAAGCCTCGAGGAGCTTCGCTCCGATAAGTTAATTAAAATTTTTGTTAACTTAAATTTTTTTAGTAATTAGTAATAAATTTTTTTTGTAACTAGAATAGATTAAAAATTCCTAATTTAAAATTTATTCATAACTAGAATAGATTAAAAATTCCTAATTTAAACTTTTTTTATTAAAAATGTCGCAAGCGAAAAGTAATAATAATAAAACTGTTGAATTAAAATTACGTAATATTGTTGACAAAAATACCCCTAAAACTATTACGATTAATAAAAAAAAGTATTACATAAGTAAACCAATGATAGAGAATATTCAATTACAAGAAGAAAAGAATGGCGGGATTCTCCCATTAATTCCACTAATAATAGGTGGCATAGCAGCTGCAGGAAGTGTTGCAGGTGGGACAGCTGGTATTGTCCAAGCAGTAAATAAAAATAAATCAGAGAAGGCAGCATTAGAAGAACAAAAACGTCATAATAGAGAGTTAGAGAAAGTTGCTAGGGGTGAAGGAATAGTAGATAATTTTATTAGTAAATTAAAATTAGTTCATGAAGGAAAACGAGTTCTTAAAAAATATTCTCCACAATGTTGATGATTTAATTGAAATTAAAGAAAATAAAGATGGTTCTGGAATATATCTAAGTCCTAGTATGATTCGGTAATAACCTGAGGACTTTTTGTCCGATCGGCTAAAGCCTCTGAACAAAGTTCTATAGGTTAGAAACCCAAGACTTCGTCGATCGGCTAAAGCCTCAGGACCTTTGGTCCGATTAGGTAAAACATTTATTTTATCTTTTAAAATGAATTCTACAAATTCCGAAAATTTAATTAAATTATAAATTTCTAATTTAGATTTATTGAATTATCTATTAAACAAAAATAAAAACTCAAATTGTCAGCATATTGGAGGTGACATACAAAAAACATTAGAAAACTTTCCTGGCTTTATTTGGAGTAAATATTCGAAAGAAAAACATCTTCCTGGTCATTCATATACCGGTCCAGGAACTCGATTAGATATAAGACTAGATGAGAACAATAATCCGAAACCAGGTGAAGAACCAATAAATAGAGTAGATGCCGCAGCTTACAGGCATGATTTAGCTTATCGAAATCATGATCTAAGTTCTCGACATGCAGCTGATAAGAAGATGATTCAAGAATTAGATAGTATTCAAAATCCTACATTTAGAGAAAAAATTGAAAGAATGTTTGTTAAGAAAGCTTTACAAGCTAAAATATTATTCGGTCAGGGTTTAAATGAAACGACAGCAAAGCTGTCTGAGAGCAACGCTCGAACCTACGCGTCCGAAATCCACAAGGAATATAGAAGGCCTAAATATTTATTGAAAGTAAAAGTATTTAATAAAGATGATATTTGGAGTGCTGATCTTATTCATATGCCGAATGAAAAAGATTATAAATACGCATTGACCGTTATAGATTTATATACACGATACGCTTGGGTAAAGCCTTTAAAAAATAAAAGTGCTCTATCAGTTAAATATGCGTTTGAAGAAATCTTTAAAGAAAGTAATAGAAAGCCAAAAAAATTGTTTGTTGATAAAGGGTCGGAATTTTATAACAGAAATGTAAAGCCACTATTTGAAACTGTTTATTCAACTGAAAATGCTGGAAAGGCTGTAGTAATAGAAAGATTCAATCGGTCGTTAAAAAATAAAATTTTCAAGAAATTTACTCAGCAAGGAAACCAGAAATGGTTAAAAATGTTACCAGGAATTGTAGATGAGTACAATAATAAAGTTCATTCAGGTATTGAAGAAACTCCAAAGAAGGCTTCTGACGATCCTGGTTTAATACGAAAGAAAATATTCGAAAATAATTATTCGAATGAGAATAATCCGAATTTGCAGAAACTTAAGCCGAAATTTAAAATTGGAGATAGAGTTAGAATATTTAAATATAAGAATAAATTTGAAAAAGGCTTCGTCGGATACTGGACGAAAGAGATATTTGAAATTTCTAAAATAAATCAAAGTTATCCGATTACTTACGAAATCAAAGATTTAGATGATGAAGATATCAGAGGCCGATTTTATCAAAATGAATTACAACGAAGTGATTTTTAATTATCATTATTATTATTCAATTCTAACATAATATCAAGAAATGGCACTCCTTCTTGCAATTTAAATAAAACATAAAGACATAATTGACCACAATAAGTTGTTCCCGGTTTTTGAATTTGAAATGTATTATAAATTCCATTGCCAAGTATTTCTCTTACTTCATTCGTAGGTGGAAGTCCGTATGAGTCAAAATAATAATTATCTCCGTTTTTACTAAAGATACCTGCTGACCAATGTACGCCTTTTTCATCTGACGTATGAAGATTTGTTATGAAATTTATAGTTATTGTTGGCTTATTTTTGATCAATTGTAATTCATCTCTCATTAGGACATGAAAATTCTTTATTCCCAATTGATGTGCGATTTTCTTTAGATCAAAATTCGTTGTTGTTTCTGTTCCATATAATTTAAAAAACTCGATCAGGTCAGTCATTTTAAATGAAACAAAAATCCAAATTGAAAATGTCATCGTCACTTTTCAGTCTCCACGCAAATAAGTTGCAATAAATGTTACTACTTGTTACTTATGAAGTAGAGTCCAACATTTATATGAAAACAGAAATCCAATTTGAAAATGTCATTGTCACTTTTCAGTCTCCACGCAAATGAGTTGCAATAAATGTTACTACTTGTTACTTATGAAGTAGAGTCCAACATTTATATGAAAACAGAAATCCAATTTGAAAATGTCATTGTCACTTTTCAGTCTCCACGCAAATAAGTTGCAATAAATGTTACTACTTGTTACTTATGAAGTAGAATTTCACGTTTGCAAGTCTTCTAATTCCTGCGTGAGTCCAGTATGTTGCGCATGTTGTTGTTCAGTTTGTTGCACATTGGATGAATCAAATATGGATTCCGCTATTCTTTGCTGTTCTTCCTCTTTTTCACGATCAATATAATCTTCAAGATGAGCAAAATTCTTCATCACAAAGTAAATTGATAGAGAAGAATTGGCTAAGTTTGGATAGTTCTTTGATAATTTGAATAATTTGATCAGTAATGTCACATATGAACGTGAAAACTTTATTTTGTGGGTCTCATTTAACTCTTTCACGAATTTTGTATAATTCTTATTGGACAATAACTTCAGCCGTTGAACAACTTCACCTTGTAAAACATAGCAGCGTAGAAGATTCCGATGTGTAATTTTCTCAAAACCAATGAGTTTTATTCAATGAAGAGATGCACGATGATGTACTTATAATATCCTTTTTCTCGAGAAATACAGGTAAATTGCTGCTGTCAACATCCTTGAATGAATCTCGCATTATTTCAAACACTTCTCTCTTTTTATCTTCTTCGTTTCCACTCGTCTTCTGTTTCTTTCTTAGTGATTCAAGAATATATTTTGTTGATATCGTTTTGAAGATGGTCTGGTGAAATAAGAGGCACAACTTGATCCACGAAGCAACAAAATTCTCTCTCTATTTTGCTGACGGAAGACATTGCAAATGAGAACTTTGCTTCTAGCGCACACGGAACAATGACAGAAGAGAGAGAGAAATGAAAACAGCTGCCAGATGCTTTGACGTCATGCGCTTGTGCTGACGTGCTGGTAAGAATTAAAACAACTTCCCTAACGTACAACTAAAGTCTAATTGTATCACAAAGCTGTAGCAACTACTGGAATTGTAAGAACGCCAGATGAAATGACAATAGTGAGAGCGCCTAAAGAAATTGTTAAACATGCTCCAACGCCTTGTGTCACATTCTTAATTTTTTATAATGCTCTAATCTTAATAATAATTGAGATTCCTTATCTTTCATATACCTAACTCTATCTTTGTGTTTTGCAATATCCATTTCATATGATAGCGAAGGATATATTCTTGCGGTTTCTTCCATTTTTGTTTCTTCCATTTTTAAAGAAATATTATTAGTCACATGTTATATTTTAAAAACCTAAAAGATGGATAAAATTCATGAATTTGAAATTCTCAACTTTTATGATTTTCGGTGTCCTGGAACGGTCATGATTTTCAAGGTAAAAATTGTAATTCTCAAATTTGAGATTCTTAACTTTTCTGATTTTTTCGGTGTCCTCGAACGGTCATGATTTGAGCAAGAAAATGATCATAATCACAAATTTGAAATTCTCAACTTTTATGATTTTCGGTGTCCTGGAACGGTCATGATTTTCAAGGAAAAAATTATAATTCTCAAATTTGAGATTTTGAAAAATTTGAAAAATTGGGTATTTTTAAAAACGCCCAAATTTGTGAATTTAGGTCTTCATAACCTGAAAAAGGGTTCAAATTCATGAATTTATGTCGTTTTTAAAAATGCCATTTTTTGAAAAAATGGTACTTTTTGAATGGACTAAATTCATGTATTTAGGTCTTAAAAACCTGAAAAAGGGTCTAAATTCATGAATTTATGTCGTTTTTAAAGATACTATTTTTTTGAATTTTATGGTGTCCTGGAACGGTCTTTTGCCCATTACTGACATCCACTGTTCCCTATGATAATCAACTAATCGACCTTTTGTAATCTTTGAATATAATGGTTTATCAACAATGAACTGTGTATCCCATAATTCAGATAGGCTAAGTTTTGTAAGCAATTGCATTAATCGCCAGCACCATATGTATCTACAGTATATTTCATATTATTGCTAACACTTGGTGATTTTTTACTAAATTACACTTCCTCATTTGATTAGTCAATTATTAAGATAGTTTAGGTTTGATATGTCATAACATCAAATAACAGGCATATCTAAGGCTTATCTATGGCAATTTTGCGGAGTAATAAAACAGAGCAACATTTTTTTGATGAGGTTAGAGAAGGTCATGCCATCTATTAAATTATGCGAAATCTACACTTTTCAAACTGAATCGATCGGGAACCTGTTCTCTGACTCTGTTTGCTCCAGGTAGATATCTGTGATGTATTTGATATTTGTTTATATATGCTATGATAAATTGATCACAACTGAAAGTGATTTTGATGTGCATGTTTCACAACATATAAATACGCATCCTCGTGACAACGCTCGTTTTCACCTCGTCCATACATATAGCACATATGGCGACGAATTGACTGTTCTTTCACGAATTGAGAAGAAACTTCAGTGATATATCAATATGGAATTCAGAATTGAGCCAATGCCATGGCAGCGCGAAGCAACCAACGACTGGCAAGAGAGATTTGAGGCTTTGGCAAGAGCGAAAGGCGTTGAAGACAATGAAATTACTGCGAAAGAGCCCACGTCGAAGATG
The DNA here is from genome assembly GCA_907163375.1 of Prostheceraeus crozeri. NCBI lineage: Eukaryota > Metazoa > Platyhelminthes > Polycladida > Euryleptidae > Prostheceraeus > Prostheceraeus crozeri. Next base: position 41,348 of record CAJQUW010014900.1, read on the forward strand.
ACTGATTTATTCTTGACTGTTGTAGGGAAGGACGCGTATTCTGAGATTAAGACACTGTTGGCTCCAATTTTGCCTTCAGCCCGGAAATATGTTGATATAAAGAATTCTATTGAATCGCATTTACGTCCGAAGACGATAGAGATAGCGGAGCGGTATAAGTTCCATTTGATCAGGCAGGATCGTGAGAGTGTTGCTACTTACGTTAACAAGCTTAGGAAAGCGGCTGAGACTTGCAATTTTGGTAAGCAATTGGATTCCATGCTTAGGGACAGATTCGTGATGGGTCTGAGTGACGAAGCTGTTTTGAGGAAGTTGTTACTCGAAGAGAGACTAACTTTTGACAAAGCAGTTGGTATAGCTGCAGCGTCCGAGGAGGTTGCAAGCTGTCAAGCAGTTTTACGTCCACTACAGGTCAACCGTGTCGATATGAGTAAAAGAAAGCCATTTAAGCCCAATAGGCCTAGGCAAGTCCATGATGTTCCAAAGAAGTTTGAGAAACAATCCAATTCTGCTACTCATGATCCGAATCTTTCATGCAAGTTCTGTGGTAACAAACACAATCGTGGTGCTTGTCCCGCATATGGCAAGACATGCAGTCTGTGTAAGAAAATGAACCATTTTGCAAAAGTATGCATGAACAGAGTCAAACTGATTTCTGATGTTAATAAAGTTCGAGAAATGCCTACTCACTCTAACTACCAAGCAATGCCCGAGTCCATTTTGAGCGTGAATTCAGGAGATGGAAGTTCCAAAATTATGGTAGATGCAAGGATTGATGGAATAGATTTGGAGATCCAAGTTGATAGCGGTGCAGTCAGATCCTTGATACCTTGGCACTTTGTGAGTAGATATGAGAATTTGAAGTGTAAGGCTGTTGATTATCGCTTGTCACTATCTTCTTACACTGGTGATGTTGTCAATATTATTGGTTTATTGAAAAATGTGATCTTTGAGGTTGGTCAGAAGCGAAGTGAAGTTGATTTCCACGTGGTTGAGAGAGGTGACATTGTTTTGGGAATGGATATCATAAATCGAATGAGTTTATTGAAACTGACTATTAACCAAGTGAGTTCACCACTTGTCAAGTCCATTGAGATTAGGTCAGGCGCTACACCAGTTTTCATGAAACCACGCAAGTTACCGTATGCGTTGGAAGAACCAGTGAAAGATGAATTGAGCAGACTATCCAAAGTTGGCATTATTGAAAAGGTTGAAAGTTCTGAATGGGCTACACCGATTGTCGTTGTGCATAAGCCAAATGGAAAAGTTCGCATCTGTGGCGACTACCAATCTACGATCAACCCACACATACCTTCAACCATAGTCCCAGGATTAGAAATTGATGATACATTGAGCAAGCTAGGAAAATGCAATTTGTTTTCGAAAATTGATTTAACAGATGCGTACCTGCAAGTAAGGCTTGATGACTCATCTCAGATGCTTACTGTGATTTCCACACCTTTTGGATTGTACAAGTACAGATCTCTTCCTTTTGGAGTAAAATCTTCACCACACATTTTCCAGTCGATTATGTTGGAAATGACCAGGGATTTACCTCAAGTACACTGTCATATGGATGACATTCTGATAGCCACTTCTAGGTCTGATGATCACCAGACAATTTTGACTGAAGTGAAACGGAGACTGTCCGTGAATGGATTTTCGATTAATGAAAGTAAATCGAGTTATCTCCAAACAAAAGTGAGACATCTAGGATATCTGATAGATGCTGATTCTGATTTTTCAGGTCAATCGAAGTTGTTGCCGGATCCCTCTAAGGTCAGTGATTTACTTGTGATGCCAGAACCGAAAGATATTGCGGAAGTCCAGAGATTTATTGGATCCGTAGGATTTTATTCCAAGTTTATTCAGAATTTTTCGGACACAGTGAAACCGTTACGTGACATAGTGACCAAAAGAGAATTTAAGTGGACCAGAGATGCTAGATTGTCATTTGAAACCTTGAAGACCGCACTTATTTCAGGCATTCTAAAACCATTTGATCCCCAGGATGACATTGAGATTGTTTGTGATGCTTCTCCTACTGCTGTTGGTGCTGTTTTGCAGCAAAAAGGTCAGCCAGTGTTGTACATTAGCAAGACATTGAATTCTGCTGAAAGGAATTACTCCCAACTAGACAGAGAAGGTTTAGCGATAGTTTATGCTGTGCGCAGATTGCACAAATATCTGTACGGTCGGAAATTTTTCATTGTTACAGATCACAAGCCGTTAGAATTTTTGTTCAAACCTGATGGCTGTAGAAGTTCTCACGCAAACCAGCGAATTTTGAGATGGTCAATTTTTCTAGGAAGCTATGATTATACGATTGTTGGAAAACGAACGAATGAAATTCCAGTAGCTGACATGTTATCAAGAATTGAAACCGGATTGCACACTGAACAATTTGATGTTGGTGCGATCGATCTATTTTTTGAACCAGACCAAAATCTTGAGAAAGAAGTTCGTGATTGCTTTGAGTCCTCACAAGAATTTTCCAAGTTGAAACATTTTGTCAAGTTCGGATGGCCAGGAGTTTTAAAACATTTGACTGAAAACATGCGTCCATATTACCATGTGAGAAGTGAGTTGACGTTTCATAAAGGTCTACTATACAGGAAAAATCGTTTGGTCATACCGAGATCTCTGAGAAAAAAGGTTTTAAAAACTTTGCACTCATCTCATCTAGGAATTGTTAAGATGAAGTCGATTGCTAGAAATCAAGTTTGGTGGCCTTCCATTGATCAGATGATTGAAAATGAATGCAGAGATTGTCAGGATTGTAGCAAGATTAAGGTTCCACCGAAGGTTAATGTGAATGCAGATGTCAGTTGGCCAGAGAATTCACACGTTTTTGACAGAATCCATATGGATTACATGGGTCCATTTGAGAATAGTTACTTTTTAGTCGTTGTTGATGCTCATAGCAATTACCCATTTGTTGTAAGAACCACAGGATTGTCAACTCGAGAAACGTTGAACGCATTGAAAAATATTTTTGCGATGTTTGGAGTTCCAAAAACCATTGTTGCAGATAACGGACCTGCATTTCGTTCTGATGATTTTATGGATTATATGCGCAAGAGAGGCATAAGTGTTTGGCATACTCCAGTTGCACATCCAAAAAGTAATGGATTAGCTGAGCGATTCGTAGGGAATCTGAAGCTCCATTTGAAAGCAACGGTAGGAAAGGGAGACATAGACAGTCGCTTGCACAGCTTTTTGCAACAATACAGAAATGCGTCAGTGAAAGGCAATAGAAGTCCTGCAGAAATGGTATTCAATTTCCGTCCGAAGCTGCCCATGAATCTGCTAGAACCTGAGCAACCTGTGCTATTCCAAAACTTCCGTGGCTCCTCGAGTACCTTCGAACCTGGATCGGTGATCTCAACTACTGGATCGACTTGCGTCAATGTGAGAGATGTCGAGAACAAGGTTCATACGAGACACATGGATCAAATCAAGGTCGAACGAATGGATGGAACGAGTGATGTGGACAACGAAACTCGCGATACCGTCACTGGAGCTGGCGATGCAGATAGCGAAGCTGCTGAGACTGTGACCATGACTACAAACGACATTACGCAACCTTTGCGTAGATCAAATCGTGTGATTGAACCTCCTCACTTTTTTATGAATGACTAATTGTCAAGAGGGGAGGAATGTGATGTATTTGATATTTGTTTATATATGCTATGATAAATTGATCACAACTGAAAGTGATTTTGATGTGCATGTTTCACAACATATAAATACGCATCCTCGTGACAACGCTCGTTTTCACCTCGTCCATACATATAGCACAATATCTATGCCTTGCCTTGAAAATTCGCATGACAAAGTATTGCAGGATGAGTCAGCTTATGTCCGATTTCTTGGGTCAGATTGATTGAAGTTGACTTTAAAGCTGACAATAACAGATTTTATCATGGTATGGGGTATCATGTCCGCTCAGGGCGCAGGTCGGCTCCATTTTTGCGAGGGCATGATGAACAAGGAGAAGTACTTGCATGTTCTTCGATCACGGGTCGTTCCTCAAATGATGGAATGGCTCCCCAATGGAGATGGGACATTTATGGATGATAATGCCCCCTGTCACTCCGCCAAGATTTGAAAGGAATTCCTCCGTCAATCCAACATCCCCGTTCTGAGGTGGCCAGGGAATTCGCCCGATCTAAATCCCATCGAGACGCTATGGGGGATCATCAAGCGGAGACTTTCAGAGTAATACATCAGGTAATCAAACTGTGGCATCGAGACTGCTCAATTTCAGAGACTTGTTCGAAGCTGATCGCATCTATGCCTGACCGGATCAAGCTGTGATCCAGGCAAGAGGTGGTCACACTAAGTTTTGAATCGTTCTGTCAAAATTTCTTATGAAATATACCTTCCGTGGATGAAATTATGCTTTTATTTATTATATCTAGAAGCAATGCATCATAATTACTATTGACCATCATTGGCAACAAAAACCACTTAGAATGAAAAAATAATAGGAAATATACTGTACTATCGTGTCCGTTTGAAATAATATTTGAATAAATCGCCTTGTATGCTTCCTTTATCATGCTTTTGTCATCGCTTGTAATGATTCTTATCCAATAACATATTGCTGATTTATAAAAATAAAAACTCATTGAATGTATTCCAAATTCACCTATGAGACAATAATTTGGAGTATTCCGCTTTAAATGATGATACCTTTTATAAAATTGAAATTGCAGCTGATCTAAACTTTTTAAATTATTAAAGAAACAAAATTCTGCACAGTATTTCATCTTCGATAAAGTCAGCATTTCAAATGTATTTTTTAGAATATCTCCACTAACTTGGCCAAATCCTATAAGCTGTTTAGCTGTTAAATATGCAGCTTGTTTACCTTTGGCTGTCAATTGTTCCGAATGGCATTTATTATTTTTGATATCCACATTCCTAAGTATCTGTATTTGTCAACAACTTCAATGGACACCTTTCTGTTATTAAGATTGAGATCTAATTTACTCAATTTAGCGCTGATATTATGAGTCATAATCTTAGTCTTGTCATAATTGATGCTGAGTCCATTTTCTGAACAAAACTTGTAAAGCGCTACAATTTGATTACTCAAGCCACGTTTGCTCTTACTCATTAACAGTATATCATCAGCATAGATGAGTGATGATACCTCGAAATCAAATATTTTTATTGGGTCAAATTTGCTTTTGTCAGCATCTAAGATATGAATTAAATCATTTATATAAATACTAAATAAAGTTGGCGATAACGCGTCACCTTGGGGAATTCCATTCTCAAGTTTGAAGGACTGTGTCCCGTTGGCATCAAAAAGTACTTTGTATTCTTTGTTTATGATAGTCTTAACTATCAATGATATAATCTTGCATTTAGGTATCAGACGCTTCAATTTAACAATCAATCGCGTTTTGGTAATAGAATCAAATGCTTTCGATAAATCTACGAATCACAAGAACAAAGGGCGTTTCATATTTTTGTAAATTTGCATGACTTCTTTGATAATTAATATATTATCCAATGCAGAACTTCCTTTTTTGAAACCGGTTTGATTCTTCTCTATCACTTCATTACTAAGCAGCCAATCATTCAGTCGTGCATTAATTGTTTTAGAATTTTCTCTATGCAAGATGATAGATTAATAAACCTATTTGAATTGTCATCATTTTTACTTCCTTTTTTAAATATTGGGGAAATCCAACTACTATTCCAAGGGATTTCATCAGGTTTGCTTAACACGTCATTATATATTTTTTCCAGAGTTTCGACTGTTTCGTTTTCACATGACTGCAATACTTCGTAGACAATTTTGTCTGGACCACTTGTTTTCCGTAGCTTTTCTTCTTTAAGAGCATTTTTTATTTCAGTTTGTGTTATTCTACTATCTAGATGATCAATGCTTAACCAGGCTTTAGAAATTTTTGGTACATATTCATGAGATATATCTATGTCTCTTGACAGCTTGGAGTCGTTGCTTATAATATGGTTACGAAATTCTGAAGCATTTAACCTACATTTTCTACGTTTCAGCCTTGCAGTATCCTTATTTTCATTAATTTGCTGCCAATATCGCCTATAATCATGATTCATTTGTGCATTTTTCAAATGTATTAGCCTATTTCTCTTTTCATTTCTTCTATCCACTTTTACAATTTTATTCAAAAATCTTTTACTTTCCATCAGTCGAATGAGATTTTCATTTGTAGGGAATTGTTTCCAGTGAGATACATTTCTTTTATGATTTTTTCTAAATTCTCGTGTCTCACTTGATAGAACTACCTTTCGATTTTGATTTTTAGTGTTCATGATACATGATGAATTATTCGCATTTAATTCTTTACAAATAGAAATAACTGACAAATTATTTTCCAGAATTTTTTTATTCAAATTTTCACATTGTTTTGTAAACTTTTCATTATCAAAGCAGTTAGAAACATCGTTTGTCCATTTATATGGTTTTATGAATTTGTTTCTATGACATTTTCGATTGGAAAGCTGCTCCTGTTTCGTAAACTCCGATTTCAATTCAATTTGAAATTTGATTCGCATTGGGGAGTGGTCCGTATAAACAACTGGCTCCATTATTTGAAAATAAGTAAGATGATTTATCATCGATTCAGATAAAAGAAGGTAATCAATCACGGATTTCCGTACTTCATTATTTTGATATCTATAATATGTGCATCTACCTTCAGAATTATTTTCCAATCTGCCATTCGTCATTATCAGAGAAGTCTCATTGCAAAAACTTATCAAGTCTCGGTCCATTGTGTTTATCATTAAGTCGTCTGATTTTCTATCAGAAGGTCCCATGCTGGAATAATTGGTTTCATTACCAATTCTACCATTGAAATCGCCGATCATTATGATGTTTTTCATTTTAAATTGAGCCATGTATTGTTCAATATTTTCGTAAATTCTCGGTCTTTATAATTTGAATTGCGATTGTCCACATAACAGACAATCAAGAATAGATCCTGCAGATTATTCCAATATGTGCTACTTAATTTGAGTATTTGTAAATTACCTTTCTCTTTAACCAAATTTTCAACATTTGGCTGTGAGATATCATCAATGGAAAAACTGGAGTAATTTCCTTGCAGCGATTGTTCATTGTTACCATTTAAGTGGGTTTCCGTAAGACATATGATATCAGCATTTTGTGTATCCTGTAAGAAATCACTATTTCTAGTTTTATTCTCATTCAATCCGTTTATATTTACATAATACAATTCTATATTCATGAATTTTCGGTGTTCTCTTTCATCCTTTCCTATTATTTCATCCTCTCCTTCCTCCAACTTATCAAAAATATTGATTATTATCGTAGTTATTACGTGGTGAGTAATATGCGTGTCTGTCATCATGTGTTCTGTAGTGGTTGTTTGGTTGTTCTTGATGCTTTGGTGCTGTATGTCTGTTTCGGTCATTAAATTGATTATCTTGCCATTGGAAATTACTGTTTTCATAATTTTGTTGATGTGGTCCACCATTTGTTGGCTGTCCATAATAAAGATTTCTTGGAATTCTTCGTTCATTTGTCCATTCATAGTGTCTGAAGTTTTGCCTGTTTCTTCGATATATTATTGGTCTTTGATGTACTATCGGCCTTGCGACATAGCGGTTGGTGTTGTACCAGCAATACCACGATATATGTCCACGTCTTCCACAAATGTAGCAAGATTTAAGTCTTTCTGGATTTTGATGTCGACGCTGGGACGTTTGATGGACCTCTTCTTGTTGTGTTTTGTTATCTGTTTGGATTTGTCGATGAATTTGCTGTTCATTTCGTAATGGTTGGTCACGTAGTGCAGATGCTAGAAGGAATGATGCATAGCGTGCATTTGGTGGACTCATTTGTACAGTTCGGAAACAGTCTTCATGCAAAGCCTTTACAGTTGAATGCATTTCATCGATGTTATCACTTATTTTTCTTATTTTCTAGTTAATTTCTTTCAAGGAGTGGTCAATATCTTCAATTGTATCATCGTCATCAGTTTCTTCGTTTTCATCATTTTCAATTTCCTCACATTGGTTTGTTTCTGCTCTAGTCGCGTTGATTTCCGCAAACCGAGTTTGAATGATGTCTGCTTTGAGCTCTCTAATCTCCTTATCATTTTCTTTCATCTGTAGTTCGTAAGTCTCAATCGATTTCAGCAGATCCTCTCTTTCTCGCATGTGCTTTTTCTTTAGCTTTTCCATCTCGGCTTCATAATCGTGTTTTTGGCTGTTCTGTTGATTATGATGTGATTCAATGTGTTTTGTAATGTTTTGAATGTCTGTAGGATAGCTGTTGTACATACAAGTTTCACATGTGTACTTGCGCTTTGTTTTTAGATATTTAACAAATTCATATGATGGAAGGCTAGTAAACATGAATGAAAGAGTATGTCACATTTATCGCAAACCACATGGATGTCCAATTCAGATATCACACTTTTACACACTCCACATCGTCGATCGCCTGATTCCCCTGGAGATATCGGTTGTGACATAATCATATCGTATTTACATAAAATTTAGATTAGATTTCTATGTACAATAGCAATGAAGAATGTAAAGTCACTGATGTCTTACCTATTGTCTAGGTAATTGTCGTAGAAATCAATACAAAGTTCAATAGAAAGTCTGGGCCGTTGGCGTGAAATTACTGCTTCAACAAAGACAGTAAAGTCCGCTCACGAAGTTCAACACGATAGGGCATAGAAATAGATTGTTTATCTGAAGTTGACTAGAATGGAAATTGACTCAAGGTCGCGGCACATCCGAGGGAACTAAGTTGAGGCATGAGTGACCAATTAAAAGCTTCGATTTACTCATGTGACTGATTCTAACCCAATGATACAGCCGTTGACAGGTGTATCTAAGTGAAAATGCGTGCGATTTATGTGCCACTATTGTGTATTGTATGAAGCTTAACCTCCGTTCTAGAGGTTTTATTGTTGTCGATTTCTATGCGATAGGGGGTTGTGAATAAATGAAAAAATAGCTACAAAAAAGTAAAACGTTAGAAAACTACAACAAAACTGTCACCAAACGACTAGAAATGCAACAAGGATTACTACAGTACCAAAAACTACGAAAAACGGTTATCTACAACTATGATTACAGTGAAAATTCGACTAAATGACAGGAGCTACTGAAAACACGACCGCACGCTAACACAGTGAACATGTTGACGACATGTAAAGCATTTTTTATGACTGACTGTCTGTAATTTTTATCGTATTTTTATCCTTATCTTTGTTCTGTAGCCTTGACACTCTATGTATAAATGCTGCATTTCTAATAATAAATCGTGATCTAATCTAATCAGTCTGTTGACCGTATCCAACTCTAGTTCATCTGCATCGTGAATTTTGTCATTTCTAACTTTCTCTTCACGCCTCAAACTGCTACCATCTTCACTGCCATTTCGTTGTTGGATTCTGTGTTCCGGTAGCCAAGATGCAATTTCACGAATTGATGAGGGAATATCAGAGAGAGTGTCTTTGTTTATTCAAAGCGTAAAAGTAGATGCGCGCGTTCATTTGTCCAATTCAACAAGGGTTGGCCGACAATTTTCCTCAATTTGCTTCCATTCAACGTCGATTGGTCGTTGTGATAGTTCACACAGTCAAATTCGAATTCCTCATGCTTTTGAATTTGATCACGCACTGCAGAGGTTGAAACAATGGAAGACGCTGATGAGGATGAAGAAATTCATCCTCCTAGTTTGCCGGACATCTTCCCGACTCCGCGAATCAATCTACCGGGCTACGAAGAGGTTGGAGGACCGAGTGGTGAGTTGACGTTTGAGAGGATGACTGTGATTCCGCTACATTTGAAGGAAATTTGTTTATTTGTCAGTCAACAGGTGTGGAGACAAAATGGCAGTGATGAAATTGTCCCAGAGAAAGCCTCGAATCGAAAGAATCATCCGTCTCCGTGGCACAGTGGTTAGACGCTTGGCCCAGCGACGTTTTGGTACAGAGGTTGAACCCCGAAGGTGTCATTGGAAGTCGATATGAAGGATGATTAGTCTCCGTGGCACAGTGGTTAGGTGTTTTGCCTAGCGATCATTTGGTCCGGCGATCGAGAACCGAAGATGTCATTGGAAGTCGGCAGGAAAGATATCCGGTCTCCGTGGCACAGTGGTCAAGTGCTTGGTCTAGCGATGCTTTGGTACAGAGGTCGAGCCCCGAAAGTGTCATTGGAAGTCGTCAGGAAGGACATCCGGAGTGGAAGTGTCACAATTCTCGAGACGAGTCTGACTATGTCAGCACCGTCCAAGCCCCCATAGAGGAGCAAGGACGTTCCAGCCTCATTTCTTTAAACAATGAATAGCCTATTTCGGCGTACCTCCATCAACAGTCATATTGACTTTCTGGCAAGGATTTCAGCCGATATAGATGTTGGTGAGAACGGTCCTGTTATTCAAATATCATTTCGAGGCTTTCCCTGGGAGATTTTATCAAAGCAGAGTTTCAGGATCATTTACTAAAAATACCATTTTGACCAGGAGCCACTGAAAAGGCATTTGTTTAGAAATTTTCTATTAATGACATTCGACAAGATTTGCTTATTCAAACTAACAAATTTTGTCTTTAATGTCATATTCCCAGTTTTCATAAATGTCTTTCTGGTGTTTGGATGAATTTCATTGTAATTTATTGTACATTTATGTGACGCTGCTCAGCACCTCAGACGTTAATGCACGGCAACTGCAGGTTGCATTCACTAAACAGTAGGGTTTCTATGAATCGGATAGCTTTGTTGTGAGATTGACAAAAGCAACATTTTTAGCACAATGCTTTACTTCTCACAGTGATTTTATTTTGCTACTTTTGAAGGTAGGGTTTTGAGCATTACTTTGAAAAATAGCTCTAAAACCAGGCTTTTGAAGATGAGCAGAATCCTCTGAAACAAACATGTTTCTAAATACGTTACGTTTTCAGTAAGCTATCTGAGATACCTGTAATTGATGAGCACACTTTGAATGCTTATTCACAGTGAGAGGTGATTAGTGATCCTTCCTTGTCCATCAATTGCTCGCTTGAGGCGAATGCGAAGTTCAAAACATTTTCGAGAAGTTGAGTCGCCAGCAAATAAAAGTGGTATGACATTACTGCTGCTTTATTTCACTCATCAAAACAGTCCTTGAGGTTATCGACACGACTGATAGATTGCACATTTTAAAAGATGTGATCCAAAATGTTGGAACAAAAAAATCATGTTTTTAAACCTTATTCAGCTGCAAATGCGTAATATCGATGTTTCTACAGCATCATGCTTCCTGTCATTTTGATAAAGATAGCAATATCAAGTTGACAAGAATGGAAGCAGCGATAAAAAATCCCTGGTATGTGATTGGCATTACAAAGCCAATAATAAGTAAGGTGTATTTTACCAATAAATCGTCAATTTGATCAATAATTCTGCTTTGAGGCACACACTTTGTAGGAAGCCAGTTCTTGTCTGCGCAGACTGTAAATCTTTGTTTTTCGTGAATTTATGATAGAGAAAAATCTGTTTCCCAAACTTGAATTAATCTCTTATGACCAATTATGGATGATCTGTTATGTAATGAGATAAATGTTAATAGAATGGACTCAATCCAGAAAGAGACAAGATCTTACATGACTGATATTCACTCACAGTTGGGATAGAGTTGTGGCCGGCGAGAGGGTTCGCGGGCCACCAATTTCAAAAGGCAGAAATATGTTCAAATTCCTTTATTGCGCACTTTTGAGCGTAATTTTAAGGACTGCTGCACTATACATTCACTACATTGTGGTAGTACATGGCATAATTGTTTTTGTAAATGTATGTAGCAGCTAAAACGTATGCATTCAGCTACGTAAATGTATGCATTCAGCTAAACTGTTCTCTTGTAAGGAACTGTATTTTACATTCCAAAATCTATATGAATAATGAAAAGTGAACAGGCCAAACTACTAGCGGAAGCTTTTTGTGTTATTAAATGATGGTTGACCTTATGGAAAATATGAAAATACGACCTTAACTCATCGAAAAATTGCGGTCTGCAACTATACTCGTATAGTAGATCTATTCGCCTACATGAAGTAGCATAAATAAAGACTGCTTAAGATACATGCGCCTAAGTGCCTACGTCACCCAAGCATGAGCAGGTTTCGAAAACCGCGTTCATAGGCTCCCCTAACGATGCTCGTGCGATAATGCCGTTCGAGTACAAAATTAATGTGGTATACAAATAAAATCCAGAAAGAATACTTGGCGATTCAAATAAAGTCTGCGGGCCACCTTGGATGGAGGAATCGGTGGCGGTCTACCCAATATGCGTCGGCGGGCCACGCGTTGCCCACCACTGATCTGTGAGTTGGGGGCGTACTTGCAAATCAGAATTACGCAGCTGCATTAAACGAGACTTTAAACTCAAACAGCATTTTTGATATTGGAAATTTACTTCGAACGATGAACAGGATGTTGGCATCATTTGGATTCCCCTAGAAATGCCTCTGATTTTTGAGGATAGTTATTGATTCCACTGGCAAATGTTCCTTTCGAATTCCATAATCATCTGCAGAATTCAACAAAAGAAATATGTCATCGAACGTCTTCCAGCTTCTGAGGAGTAAACAACTCGATACAGTTCCTTCTTTCTGAATGCACTGCAAAATGATACCTTTGACGCAGCCGTAGGCACATGCCTATAGTCCATGTATGTGAAGATAAAGCAGGTTTTGTCATCTTTCCGCATATCAACCGATTCTACGATATTCTTAAATCCAGGTTGACGTGAATTGTTTGCTGATAAACAAAAATACATGAGTCTGTCAGGTTTAAGTGTGCAGCGTCCAACGGTGTATTTCATTGTTGACGCAAAAAATCCAGACTTCAAATGAGGACAGCAGACATAGATTGAGGACAGACAGATTCAACAATACTAGACCATAGAAATTGACAACAATGAAACCTCTAGAATTGTAATTAAGCTGCATGAAAATGCACAATAACGGCACATAAATCGCACGCATTTTCACTTAGATGCACCTGCCAACGTCTGCATCATTGGGTTAGAATCAGTCACATGAGTAAATCGAAGCTTTTAATTGATTCTTCATGCCCCAACTTAGTTCCCTCGGATGTGCCGCGACCTTGAGTCAATTTCCATTCTAGCGAACTTCAGATAAACAGTTTATTTCTATGTACTAGACTGTTGAAACAAATGAAATGTCTTCTCACAATTTTGACATTTTCAGAAAATCTCTTTTATATGCGTCTGATGTCAGAATTGTCGTTTTGATAATAAATCATTTTCGTTTAATCGGTCATTGCTTATCAAATTCAGGTAGAATGTATTCATTGTCGAATTGATTTCCGATTCTAAGGCATGCTATCTTTTGAATACAACATAAAATGAGGAGATGTATAACTATTACCCGCTTTCAGAAGATACAAATGCAAAAATGAATTATTGCTCATCCTTGCCTGCAGAAATACTGTTGAAAAACCTCCAAGCCAATATGCATGCTGAAATATCTTTTATTCAATGCATATTCAGCGGACAACAGCAACAACTGCGCGGCAGCTACGAGATCAATTTCACATCATCGGAACGAGAGTTCATAATATATTCGAATGACAAGCTGATGCTGTCTCGATACAATATGAACGCTGGTAGCATTCTGTTAATAATAATAGGACAATAAGCTGTCGACATAGAGTAGGGATATATAAGTAGAGTGTCGACTCAAAAAAGTATCTGTATGCAGTGAAAAATTTTATATGAAAAGATTCAGTTTTTTGCGGAGATTACGTTCCAGTGGTCAAAAAATTATTGGACCAGTTTTGAAAAAGTCAAAAATTTGAAAATTTATATACTACCGACACAGAAACCTCCTTTTTAAGTAGTATGACACAAGTTGGATATCAATTGGTTAGAAGAAATGGATATTTGCTAATAAGCATCCTAACTAAGTGGAAATTAGCTGATTGTCAAGGGAATTTCATGAACCTCACTATAATGAAAGTCTTCATGAAAAAGTCTGAAGCAGAAAGAAGCACTTATTGTGCCTTCTTGGCTGAAATTAATTGTTTTTAAATCTATTTTCATCGGCATGAATTTATGATTCATTAAATTCATGCTTCACTTCATGAATCTGAATGGTGATGTGGAAACATTTACATCTTTCAAAGTTGATTGAAATCATTTTCTTTGATTGTGTTATTTTGCTCTGCAGTGGCAGGTTGCTTATTATATGATCACGCTAAAGAAGATTCTCTTGAGGTTCGGCATGAAAGCAAGCAGTCATCGAGTTGCTAATTTTACAAAGATTACCTCTCCAAGGCTGTCATGACACTGAGGATTTGTAAAATAATATCATTTCTTCTGCATTGCTATCATGATCACTCAATTCCGTTGTAGTTTCTGCATAACTGCAAAAATTTGCATATCTCAACCAACTGTATCTCCCCGCCGAGCAAAAAGTCATCCGGCGGAAGTCCGCTGAATGTCTTTTTGGTGTCCGTTCGCGGTCAGTTAACGGACAGTAAACGGTGGACAAATTTTGTCCGCCGAGGACATCACAAGGAAATAGGGCGGAAATGAAAGGACAAAGAACGGGTAGCCTAAGGCATTAGAACGGACTTCAAAGGAACAATAGCGGACATTTTTATTGTCCGCATTAAAAATAATCTGACGGACAGTTGACGGGATATGTATGAATCGCGCGGATTCTGAACGGACTGACCACAGATAACCAACGGACTAATTACGGATTCTGACGGACTAATTATGGACTCTGACGGACTAATTATGGACTCGGACGGACTAAATACGGATTCCAACGGACTAATTATGGACTCTGACGGACTAAATACGGATTCCAACGGACAAGTTTAAGATCGTCGACCGGGTAGCGAACGGACAGATTATTTAGGATAAGCGGGTCCTGTTCGAGCTAACTTACGTGATCAGTTTACAGATAAATTGCCAATGTTCATGATGTTGAACAAATTGGCTACAAATATCTAGCGCTTTCCGGAAATATAGACAGGTAAGTCATATTATAATCGGCAATTCAATTAAAATACATTAAACAAAGTGGTCGTCTCACGAAGCTATCCCATTTGTTTGTAAAATTTCAAGGAGAAAAACCAACAACTTTACACGAGATATCTGTTGAGCACCAGAGACGACAAATTGAGAAATATGTATACCAACAATTAACATTCGTTAAACAAATAACAAGGGTAAAACAATTATCGACTGGTCTGGAAGCTTGTAAACTTGCCAAAATGGGAATATGTCAACATTCATGGGCAATCGCAGTGTTACTATTAGCCTATTGGTAGTTTTATTGTGCGAAGTTACATGTTTTTCTAAGGCAGCCGTTTTACTAGTAGTATGAGAAGAAACTCATTTTATTTTCATACTAGAGGATTATGCAAATCTTTATTTCATAATTTAAAACAGGATAAATAATTGCATATCCAATTTTAAATGTTAATCTATCAAATGAAGTACAAGCATCATCCTACAAATGGCACACGAAAAAATCTTACTTAGCATTTGACCTTCATACCCAAAACATACTATTGGTTATGATAATTCATATGGCTAATAGCGTACGTACGAATAATACGTTTATTCAACATTGAAACAGTAACTGTCCGAATGGCGTTTGAAATGATAAAGTCACACAGTAGTAATTTTTCCCTTTTGGCAACGATTACAAACTTCCCATGCAATTACTGTAATGTAATGTGTGAGTGGAAATGATTGAAGTTTCGTACCAAGAAATACATATGGATCAAAACTCATTCTATAAAAAAGAATTACTAGATTGATAAATGAACAATGGACGACAAGTTGATGTAAAACGACGAATCGTGAGTATTTAATAGAAAAACAATAGAATGTACCTTTAATCATAATGTCCCCAGTACAAGAAAACACTAGCATCACCTCAAGTGAAGCACATCTTGCATAAAATACCGACGGAAAGATTTTAAGAAGTGATCATAGGTATTAATTTTTAGCAATGTGAATGTAATTCGAATGTCTGTGAGCTACACTTCTTCGTAGAGTTCATGAACTAATACAATTTCATGAGATTCTTCTTCCTTGATTCATCGGAGTCAGGCATTGCCGTTTGATTTAATTGTGACACTCGTTCTTTCGGAACGCTTTTTGATCACACGTGACACCACTTGATCATAATTTCCGACCAGGTTTGCACATACTCGTTATTACGGATATCACAACTTGATAAAAGTGTCGGAAAAGATGTTGGAAAACATCTCTTCGAGAAATTTCCACTTTGAAAACTTGTCGTTCCTCGGATGAAAAAAATTGCATCAACTCGTCCGGTGTTAATTGAGTCGGCACACTTTGCGAGTAACTAACAACGGTTTGGAACCTGAGATGATTAGTTGATTTGTGGAGAAATTAGTGCTTTCAGAACGAAGGCGTCCAAGGCGATTTTGCAATCTCACACGTTCCAGCTTCACCAACTTTTCTTCCAAGGAATTGAACTGAAAATTAAGAAGTCTACTGAAATCACCTTAATCACTGGAAAGAGTGGATATTTTTTGATAGATCATCATTGCATGTGTTAGAGGGGAAATTATTACGAGAATTCGAGTGATACATGGTAGGTGATTTTGACACAATATTTGTGAAAACGCTGCCACGAGCTTAATGACTAAAAGAAAAAAGTGCTGGATATTACAACCACTGTGTCATCAATACCCCACCTAAAAATTCATTGAAAGTTTCATTCATACATAGTTAATAGAATCTATATTTTTGTAATCATAGCAAGGTATCGATTTTGGCATACGAGTAAGGAGGCTTGGGGGACTAAGACTTTACGGCGCTTTTAAGTTAAATTAAGCTTTTCATTTTGACTTAATAGATTAGTGATGTGAGCGATCAACCAATCGCTAATCGGTTCATTCATTTATGACCCTGTTCAAATTAAACCTTATTCCATGCATTTTAAAATAAGTGTAAGTCGAAAACAAGAGATATATACATGTGCAGTAAAACATTATGATAAAATATTCCATAATAATAGTAGCAATAATATTGCTATTTTTATTACAATCAATTATCTTCAATTTGGTAGTAGGCGTTATTTTTTATACGCATGCCACTTAATTAAACATATTTGAAATGTTAGTTATCGCAGCAAGATAATGTTGTTTGTCCGTTACCCATGTTAACGGATTGACTAATCACAATCTCAGTTAACCGTTGAAAAAGAAATTTACGGGTCCAATCTTGACACCCGAGATTTTCACTACGCTGTTTACCATTAAAAAAACACTAAAACCAAAGGCCAACATTTGGTAGAAACGAATTTCATTAAAACTTACCTAAAACAACACCGTATATACAAAGCCTTTCACCAGTCAGTCTAGTAGAAGTAACATCGACAGAAATTTTTAGAATTATAAAATGAATTCGATGCATGAACTGACACATCGATTCAAATGTATTCACGGTCTTTACGTATGTCCTATCAAGGCTGTGTTCGAGGAGGTCGTAATTTGAGAAAAAGTGCCTCCGCCTCAGAACCTCAGCAATAATATAGTAGAATATTATACATATACTGTAGTTATAATAATAACATGGCATAAACGTGATATGATGCTATACGATAAAATTAATTTTCGTTGTCTGTCTAGTTCTACACACTGATTGAATATTTTATCTTGCTATTCATAACACGGTAGGCCTGCAGGTAGTATAGTTACAAATTTGGTTGGGGTACGCTGTCCAGAGGAATGTTCATCATCTTTGACCCCAGTACCCAACACAGATTCATGCACTCCAAATTATTGAACAGTACTATAGAAGGCTACTACTGTAGTAGTAGCCTTGTTTCTATAGTACTTGTTAAATAATTCGGAGTGCAATGGCAATAAATCCATTTTTCATGAACATCATGCGCATAGCCTATATACCCTCACACGTCAGTCTGGTAAAAGAAACATAAAACAAATATGACGTTCATATAAAGATCGAAAAGATTCAATGATTTCAGATGAGTTCATGTTTTCTCAAAACCAGCCTAGATCTACATCTTCATTAATTCAGAAAGTTTTAACGGATCTACTTCACAGACCTGGTCGGCTTAGCTGTTGCCTATACAATACCCACTAATATAATGAAAAATTCATTCATTAATCAAAGGAAACGGCGGTGATGGTGTCCAAACGCCGAAGTAACTAAAATCACAATAGGCCGAATTCGAAGCACCATAATGTTAGTTCATAGATTTACTGTGTATTGAATAGCTGGAACACTACAACTACTAAATACACTACAGAACGACTGATGAATTACCTTGTACGGTAGTAAACCAGATGGAATCTATTCAATTGAGGACAATGCACGTGTATCTAATACTTGTGTCCCCCCAATTTTCCCCGATTAAACAAATTTTGTTTATATTGGTGGCATGAATTGAATCTATAACATATGTATGATTCAATATAACACATCAAATACATGCATCAAATAATAGGATTATATCAAATCACATCATTCATTTAAAATTTCGAAAGCCGTAGGCGGCCACTTTTTTACGCCTCCATCCGCCTCCACAGCCCCTGTGTCCTATAGTTTAGTCTATGGCTGTCCTTGTATGCCATATTCGGAATTTCAACTATGTTTGTAAGACTTCGATCATGTATAAACAGATTTCCAACGATTCTCCCATACGGTGATGAAAATGAAAAAATTGAAATCTATTAGCAAAAATCAAAATCAACTTATAATTTTTCAATTCATACGTATTGCGTAAACACAAATGAAAATTCAAACGTTTTTTAGTGGAAAATCCAGTTGTGTAGTTTCATGAAATAGTTAAATTATGATTACACACTGTAATGTACCAGTCACCATGTCAATCATTATAATGTGAAATGCGCCCACAAGAACTGGGAAAACTATTCAAAGCCGCATGAATCCATAAGCGACGCGCATTGCTAACATAAGATCAAATATTATCATAACAATATAGCCTAGGCCTATACTAATTAAGAGCCCTGCTGTTTTTCAAATGTGAATGCAACATTCTAAAGAAACATGACTGCAAATAGAAATTAAATTAGGAAATTTCCGAGCTCCACCATTTGTGTCCATATCGTTGAGGGCCAGAAGACATGTATCTGATGGCCAATGGCAGATGGACAGTAAGTCGACAACATTGAGCTGTTTTTTCGTTGTCCTGCCTGTTGGGTCTGGATACTAATGGCCACGACTAGGACTCACCAAGATCATCACAGGAAACCAATTTTTCCATTGAATGTAGTCCAAATTCAGACCTGTATTCAGGCTGACTAGAAAAGTATTCACGGCATAAAGATTGTACAGTCAGTTAGTTTTAGATTGTGAGGAATAAAATCGGTTGGTGAAAATGCCATTAGAACGACCGTTGAATTGTTTTCTCCAAACTGTATCCAACTCATGAATCAGATATATATTAAGCAATTGAAGACAAATCACATCCACCTTCAACGGTGAGACATTGAGATAACCAAGTCAACTTCTCCTCAGTCGGACATTCGCCTGCAATTGTGAAAGTTTGATGATCGGCTGTTCCCTGTTCCCTCTGCAGAGTTCCCCTGCGGTTGAACTGCGCTTCACGGCCTGGCCAATCACGTAAGCGAAAGGGGCGATCCGATCACAAGATAGCAAAACATTGCGCCTGCTTGAAAAATGCGTGTCGTGTTTGAAAAAGTGTTTTATGCCAGCGTCAAGCAGAAAATTCGCGCGCGCCAGTTTGCTTCAGCTAATCACAACCAAAGGCAAATGTAATAGTAGCAGAGGGACCTAGTTGCCCTTGCAGACGCAAGCATATGGTCATCATAAGTGACATTACCGCCCGTCAAAATGAATTGGACACAACTCACAAACTATAACTCCTCCAAGATCCACCCGACATGCACCACACAAGGATTCGATAGAAAAAAGAAATTGAAATGAACCGTAATTCACAAGCACGAGGCGATGTTCTTTCACTTGTTATGCTCACTGAAATCAGAGTTATAAAAATAGCAAGAAATTGCCTTGGTGTATTACATGTTACGCAAAAAAATAAATATTCCTGTCGAAATTATGCAACGCGTTCGATTCTGGCGAACCTAGCGGTGTGGTGGAACTCACGTGCGCACACTTCGGCAAAAGTAAGAAAACATAAGAATGGCATAATGCAAGCCATAAAAACTAAACGCTTCGATTTAATAATACTTAAAACAAGATGCCGAATTACAGATCATCGATTTTCAATTCATCGCTAGACCAGAAAATATTCTGGAATGTGATCTGCATCCAGGCTTTCAGCAAACGTTCGACTTAGATGTTGTTTGATAAAACCAAAAAGAGGACTAAAAGATAAACCGAATCCAAGTAGCATTCGATAAAGTTTTAAGCAGAACAAGTATGTATATTAATATCAGAATTTACAACAGGAAATTTTCCGGACATGCGCAACCGTTTTCTATTCCGTGAAGCGTCCCGTAAATCATAGAATTTAAAGTCCGAGAAACGGAAGCCCGACGGATTTTCCGTAATACGGCCTGGACCGTTCTTTATCCGCAGTCTCGCGGACAAAAGTGTGAGTTAATGGAAGACCGACGGATGTCCATTTCTTACCCGTTTTGTCCGCGGACAAAGCTTGCTGGGCGGGTCCTCGAGTTCATTTTATAAAATCGAAAGTGTATACACATTGAGGATTTCATAAATGCGGAGTTACCACTCTACCTAATATGCTTACTCTATGCCTGTCGATATCACTTGGAGATGACGTCTGCCTTCACTCGCATTCCTTTTGAACCGTCAGCGTGGCCTAGTGAAGAAGGTGCGAGGTCGCATCCACCGCGGAATTCGGTTCGATTCCTAGGTCGGGGAGTCAATGGTATTGGTGTCTTGTATTGACTTAATAG